>CM077647.1:144008562-144331062 GCA_039707465.1 Rhabdophis nuchalis
CCCACTATTACCTTGGTGGATTACAAGGGCCAAGGTATTGGACTTGCCTGCACCTCTGAGGGGTGGTACCCAAGACCACAGGCTCTCTGGCTAGACATCAAAGGGAAAAATCAGATGGAGAATCCAGCCATATCAGTTACAGAGGTCATGACAGGAATTTTTCAAGTTTTTGGTTCCATTATATTACAGCCAGGAGGGGATAGTGAAGTCTCCTGCAAAATCATCAACAGCCTGGTAAAGAATGAGAGAGAATCACGAATCTTCATTTCTGGTAAGTAGGAGATTGACCAGGTTTGAATTTTGTAGCGCTTCCATGTAAAAAACTGTTAGAGCATTAGATGTATCATTATTGGTTGAGGGTATTTTTTTTTAAGTATGCTGCTCTTCAACATCTATTTGTCAGAATAATAAACAGTAAAAAGGAAATCTGATAGAGTATCTGGGAAAATGGATAATGCTAACTGGGATTAATCTTTTTCAGTTGTGTCCTATATTTTAGGGAAGGAAGATCAATAAAGAATAGGGAAATGCAGAGAGAGAGAAAAGTGACTAATTACTTGCACTCTGTCAAATGCTTCAGAACAGACCTATCCATTCCCTCCTTCAAGGAATCTTGAAGGAGGTCAAGAAAAGCAACTACCAAAGCAACAGTCAGATAAAAGAGTTCTGAGCCCAAGTCAAGAAAGTAATAAAAGTAACTATCTCAATCAAACAGAAGTGCAAGATTTTGTTACTATAACTTTATAATGCAAATATTGATATACATGGAATTGGTTTCCCAGCGTGATCTACCTTGAAGACCTGATACATAGTGAACACTTGGAAGGTTGCTGCCGGTGAGATCCTAGTCTTATCCAACATCTGTTATGTTACAGATGATGTCATTGGCAGCACTCCATCTTCTCTCCTGACATCTTCTCCAGCAGGACATGCTGGAGCAGTATTATTTATTAAGCTTCAAATCATTTTGGCAAATCTATTTCCAATGCGGACAACCAGGGGAGAAAAAAGCCAAATCAGCTTGTTGAACACTAAGGAAAATATTGAGTAAACATTTTTTTTCTTTTGGCAATTTTGAATTTATTCTGGAGAAATCATCAGCCAAATAATCTGTCTTTCAGATGTTTTTTATCCAAATACTTCCTCGTGGATTGGACCTTTTGTGTTAATTTTGATGCTTTTCATTTGTATCATTACTTTCGTGGCATACAAATTGATCAGTAAGTATTTTAAATACATTGTTGGGTTGTGAATTATATCTACAGGAAATGCTTCTTTTTCTATATTTTTCATAAGAGTGTGGCATTTGGCAAAAACAAAGAAATGTACTTAGTTACATTGTACATAGTAGTTTGATTTGCCTCTATAATGCAAGCTGTATTTTGATCTAATTATATTCTCTTAATAATAAATTGTAGATTTATTGAATGATAGTCATTTCCCCAACATGGAGTTGGCAGATCATGGAAACACAGTAGAAAATGCTTGTTCTTCTCCCACATCTTGATGAAGAATATTCAGCCAAACAGAATTGGCTGCTTTATTTGACAGGGAAAGGT
Source organism: Rhabdophis nuchalis (assembly GCA_039707465.1). Classification (NCBI taxonomy): domain Eukaryota; kingdom Metazoa; phylum Chordata; class Lepidosauria; order Squamata; family Natricidae; genus Rhabdophis; species Rhabdophis nuchalis. The sequence continues at coordinate 144,010,122 of CM077647.1, forward strand.
AGCAAATCAGTCTGTGACAATTTGACCAATACAAATACTTTATCCCCTATATTCCCACTCAAACTGGCTGCATTTCTATCACATTGATTTCTCTGGGCCCGAAGGGGGTATTTTAAAAGTTCCCTCTGCAAAATAATCAGAGAGAGGGAGTTATCAAAAACAGAACAGGACTTTGATCAAATTTCAATTTGTTTTCCCACTTTGTTTCAGAGAACTTCCGAGAAGATCCAAAGTTTGGTAAGTAATGGTCAGTCATGTATTTTATATTATAAAAGTTCTTGAAATTATGTATATTGACCTAATATATGTAGATGTATTATTAAAACTGTTCATACTGTAATTGGCTACAACAAGAAGATACGAGCAACAATATCACCCTGTAATAAAGATGAGATGTGTTTTCCTTTAGCTCTACAAATTTAGAGTTTCCAAATGTTGAATATGTTCCTACAAGAAGGAAATGTGTAACATTATCTTCATCATCAACATTACCATCAAGTAGTGCTCCAGGAAAGGAGTGTCAAAATGCAAAGGCAGACTCCCTAGAAAATGTTTACTACTAAATGGAAGTAAAACAATTTCTGCAATAATAAAATGAACTTGGCTTTTTCAACTTCATCCACACTGATTTCTCTTTCTGGAAATAGCATATTGAATGTAATATAATCTAGCCTAAAATGAATAATTACTACATTATTTTTTACAGAAAAAAATATAAATGAAATGAAACAAGGTAAATGCTTTAAAAAAAATGAATATATTTTATCATCATATTCATAACTGTCCTTTTTAAAGAGATGTTTGTGACAGTAGTGCAGCTTTCCTGTCATCTTATGTGTGGCATTCCAGTTTACTTTTTAAAAAAGGAATAATGTTCAGCTGAAGCAGCAGTAAGTATCTGATTCCAGAATAAAAATAAATATATATTATTTTTAAACTTATTGAAGGAAAATAGAGAACTAATTTTACTGAAATTCAAAAAAATGTGAGAGAAATCTTCTCAAATGCAAAATAGCAATGCTTTCAAATCACAACTGAGAAGGCTTTTCCAATTTACAAAGGAACCCTATTCAGTTTTAGATGTATTTAACGATTTAATCATTTTAACGATTAATTCTCAAGGAGAAATGAAAAGCAGCCCTGATGTTAATGAAGTAAATCATCTGATTAACCACTTTTTTTTTAGTAATTAGGCACATTTTCAGAGGGGAGCAGAACCGCCACCTTTTTTTCCTACCCTAAGCCTTAGGATACCCCCCTGGTGGTCTATGGACCACTGGTGGTCTATGGACCACTGGTGGTCTATGGACCACTGGTGGTCTATGGACCACTGGTGGTCTATGAGAAAGTTTTGGTGGTCCACAGAAAAAAAAATTGCATTTTTTATATTGCACTAAATAAGGGATCCTCAAAATATGACCCCTTGGATGGATACATACAATGAATGCTTGTGTTGTTGCACAGAGTCTTCTACTTCAGGTTCTTTGTATGTGGCTCAGAGCAAAAACTCCAACTTGGGGTTTGCTTCAGCCTCCTGGTATGAGACTTTGAGCGAAGGCTGGAGGAAGTACCACTGGTCAGAGGCGTAGCGTGGGGGGTGCAGGGGGGGCCGGCCGCACCGGGTGCAACATCTGGGGGGGCGCGTTCCAGAGACCCGACTCGGAAGCTCTCCTCCACGGGTCTCTGGAGTTGGCGGCGGCGGCGCCTGGGCGCTCCTGGGCCGGCGAGAGTCGGGGAGCGAACAGCGGCCAGTAGGGGCCAAACCCTCCCGGGCCATCCCCCGGCTGAGGCCAGCGCCGGCTCCTCGCACCCACCAGCGCCACCCGAGGGGGCCAGGCGAGACTTAAAGGCGCAGGTCTTTCGAAGCAACGGGCCGTGCGGAGACCCTGGAAGACTCCTCCGTTCCGAGCCAGCCAGAGGAGCGGCGACCTGGGCCCCGCGGCGGCCCGGGAAGACCCTCTTGCCCCAGCTTTCGGGCCGTCACCCTCCGTAGAAAGGAGCGTCGGGTGTCCCAGGCCCGCACCACGCAAAGGGGCGCCCGCTTCTCCCCAAGGCGAGGCAACGAGTGTCGGACCCGGATGGCTGAGCCCTTTGGGCAGCGGCTGCCCGCCGGATCCTCGCGGGAGGTGCGTGGGCTCGACACCACAAGAAGAGCTGCCTCCCCCGAGTGCTAAAATCCACGGGTTAGGGGGCGCAAATTACTTGCCTTGCCCCAGGTGCTGACAACCCACGCTACGCCACTGCCACTGGTGGCAAAGAGCCGGAGGGCCTTGTTCCAATGGGACTGTATCATGGCCTGGAATTGGCTGACTATCATTTTTGTATCTTCTGAAAAATGAAATAGTAGTACTAAGGCTGAAAAAAGAAGAAACAATCACAAATATGCTGAAGGAGCACATTCAATGTAAAGTGTATAGGGAGAGTCAGTAGAAATTGAAAGAGAACTATGACCACTTACATTGAGGAGAATCTACTGTATCCATTTGGCCCATATTTATCTTAAATCCCATTAAAGTGATATGTATTCAATTTATCACATTGCTTAACTCTATCCAGAAGCATTGCATTGTCTTAAAGGAGCCCTTGTATAGCAGGAAGCAAACTTGTTCAAAAATAACTCATTTTGTAGACTTTGGGTATAATAATTAAATGATTTTATCCAAAAGCTTAAATAAAAGGTTGGATTATTTTCCCACTTTGGGAAAAGGTAGGGTTTTTTTTATCTATTCCATGAACATATAAATATAACAATAGCATAGCTAGAGGTAAGTTTTATTAACTTGTGATTTTATCTCATAACATTTCATTATTATTCTTTTCAGAACCAGCTAAGATCAAATTTGGAATTGGTAAGATGAGAATGTTTTCATTCCTCTTATTTTCTTTATATATGTGGATAGTGATGTCTGTTATACTTAGAAGATTCTGATATTTTTTAAATATAAAAATAACCTGAATATTCAGATGCATTTCAAATTGCACTTTTACCATTATAACAATATTGTAAGTATTTGGAAAATGTGGATGTGTGTGAGAGAGGGGCGGGATAGAGGGAGAGAAACTATGAGACATAACAGATTTGAGAAGCAGCAAATTTCACTACCACAAATCCTACAATTGATTTCTATCCGTCTATAGTATCGTTTTCATGGGAGCTGACCATTTCCATTCATACCAAACTGATTTAGACTAATAAGGTTTCAATCACGTACAATAATTTTGAAGTATTTGCATTTTCAAATTCTCCCCTTCCTGAAAATGGATATGATTGCTCACATTTCTTGATGATTAACACATTTTTACGTATTAGCAAATTACTGCAGACAATCATGCCTTTTCAGAGAGGTTACTTAATAGCAATAAAAGCACTTTTTCTTATATGCGTAATCTTTGTTGTAGAAATTGACCAGAAGGCAAATGAAGGAGGTGAGTATTCTCTATTAATAAATAGCTATCCTTTAAAATATTCTTGGGAAATAGAAATGTAAAAGAATTATTGGCCAGTTGTCCAGAAGATTCCAATTTTATTACAAGATCATTTGTTGGGTAAACTTTGATTCAACTAACAGAAAGTGATAAAGAAACGTAAAATTAATTTATCAATTTCCAACTAAGAACTATGTTAGGGAATTGAGCAGAGGTGTCCAAATGAAGTCAGAGTCATTGATATGAATTTAGTTTTATATAAATAAATATATTTACAACAAATAATATAGGCAAACAGGAGCATCATCAGGTAACTCAGCACAAGAGGACCATCATTAGGTAAATTATAAAACATTCAGGGCACACACAGGTGACAAGGTGGGAGAAAAGGGAAACTCCTCCATCTCCTCCACAGCAACCAATCACAACACAGATTGGTTTGCTGGCTCCTGCCTCATGCAGGAGCCAGCAAACTACAATGAACCAACCACATTCTGGCTCACTACATAATCCCACTACTCTAGCTATTAAATTTAAATATCTTAACAAACTATAGTAAAACCTGTTATACAGGCTCCCATTCAGTGGACATCAGATAAAACAGTCAATGTTAATTTTTCAGTTTTTGTAATTTATGCAAATTTAACATAATTTGTTAATTTTGCATTCATTTTATGCAAATTCTGTAAATTTACATAACTGGCATACATTTGCATGAAATACATAAAAGGGCACAAATAAGCTATTATGGTATTACTTTATTTCTTCATGAGAAAGTAAACATTTAATCTTCAAAATCATCCAACAGGAGGATAAATCTTATATATCTTGGCGTATTCGGGTCTTCTCCCATGTAAGATTGAGAGTATTTTGATGTTTCAACGAAGTCCTACTTGCCATTTTCAGGTTGGTGCTTTCGGTTTCGTGCTTGTGCGAACAAAGCCCGAAGATGGCGAGTGGGACCTCATCGAAATGTCAAGAAACTCTCAATCTTACACAGGAAAAGACCTGAATACACCAAGACCTGCATACCTATACCTGTGAAAAACTACGTGTGTGTGTGTTTGTGTGTTTTCGTAGATTTTCACACATATGTATGTATATATACATACATACATACATACATACATACATACATACATACATACATACATACTTGTTCCACAACACCCTGTTAGGGCCCCAAATAAGGGAGGAGACATACTGTTTCCTTTTCTGCCTTTTGGCTCATCACAAGAGACCATCTAGACAGAAAGCCATGAATTCCGTTGTGTGGGTTTTTTTAATATATGTACTATTAGTTTTATGAGCTGAAATAGAAATAGAGCTCAAAATAGATCTATACTAGTCTCTCTGAATTATTTATTGATCAGCTCATAAAACTAACACACATATTTAAAAAAATCACACAACGGAATTCATGGCTTTCTGTCTAGATGGTCTCTGGTGATGAGCCGAAAGGCAGAAAAGGAAACAGTATGTCTTCTCCCTTAATTGGGGCCCTAACAGGGTGTTGTGGAACAATTATAGATACTAATCCTTCTGTCTCAGCTGATGCAATGGGAGAGCCTGGCTTGGCTGAATGGCTAAAGGCTCTTGCCTGATATGCAATACAGCCCCGGTTCGAATCCCAGTAAGGGTATGGCTAGCTGATGAGAGCTAAAAAGCTCGAAATAGATCTATACTAGTCTCTCTGATTTATTTATTAATCAGCTCATAAAACTAACATATATATATATAGTTTCTTTTTTTTTATATTGAAAAAGTTTTATTGGTTTTTACAATTTTTTCAGTAGGGTAGGGTAAGGGATACAAAGAAATTTTTAGAGCTTTCGCGTCGAAGTCATTGGCCCTTCCGGGGCTTCATAATAAATTGGTAACAAAAAGCATTTTCCATAAAACTACAAGGTGAAAACAAGTACATATTTCTAAATTCTCAGTTCAATGCTGTCAGTCATTTGCAAAAATCCAGATACACATGTTATACAATATTACTCAAAAATCAAGGCAAAGTTATTTTTTGGATTTAAGTCTCTTGGCAATTGTGTCTTCTATCTCTCCTTCCAGGCCCCCAGCGGGCGGGGCCGTGGCCCCCCCTGCCCCCCCCTGGATCTTCCCCCAGGAAAGAGGAATGTTTTTTTAAAAAGGCTTCTGCCTCAGCAACTGTTTTAATCCTCACTCTTCCTCCTTCCCAGAACACCAGCATCCCTTCGGGCATCGCCCACTTGAACCAGATCCCATGATCAAACAATTTTTTGGATAAGAAGGAGTACCTCCTTCTCATCTCCCTAATCTTTTTTGGGATCTGCTTCAAGATGACAACCTCCTTTTGTTGGTAAATTAACGGTCCCCCTCTTTGCGCCTTCAAAATTCCCTCTCTGGTTGACCTTCTAACAAATTTAACATGTATCTCTCTGGGTACTTCATTTATCCTGGCATATGCAGAATTTATTCTGTAAACTAGGTCAATGTCCCCTCTGATCTCATCCTTAGGTTTATGTAAATAATCTGCTAAAATTGTGCTCATGAGTTCAGGGAGACATTCACCAGGTTCCTCAGAAATGTTCTGAAATCTTAAAAAATATGTCATCCTTTCAAAATCAATCCTAGACACATGCCCAGTTAATTCTACAACCTCACTGGTAACCATTTTAAACTCTCCCTTTGCCCCCGCCAGCCCCCCTTCCAACTCTTCAGTCTTCTCTGTATTCTCCTGCACTTGCTTCCGTGTTTCCAGAAGTTCCTTTTTAAAGTTACTATTTTCTTCTCTCTGGGCCTTGATTTCTTGCACCAAAGTTTGTATCACAGATTCCAGAGAAGCCATCCTTTGTTCTAAACCTGCCAATTCCAATTTTTGTGCCATGGTTAGCTGTTAAAGTCAGTGCCACTAAAATGGCGTTTTTTGGGTGGGGCCGTTGAGGCAAATCAGGAAATGAAAGGGTTATAAAAAGTTCAGGAACCAGAAGAGAAACACTTTTACAAATCAATAAGTATAATAGCGAAGGCACTCCAGAAAAGGAATCACTTAATCCAAAAAAAAAAATTTCTTCATTAATAGCAAGAGGAAGTCCAAATCACCAAAAGATGCTGGTAATTTTCCATAAGTAAGATAGTCATTCAGGAACAAAGGGGAGCCATCTTCCACCGCCCAAGCTCAGAGCCAGGAGAGTGGTAAAAGAAAAATTGTTTCAAGCCAGCCAGACTTAGATACATTGTTAAAAGACAAGCCGCAGATCACTTTCCCTTGTTTCAAAACAGTCCGGGTTAAGGATATCCGCTTCCTCGCAACGAGGAGCCATTTCCAAGTGCCGCTTTAAGTCCAAGGGGGGGTTCAACAAGCAAACACCCCCCTCCAAGTTCTTTCAGCCCAGGCTGACAGCAAAAAAATGTTTAAAATCATTCACTCTCCACCTCGCAGCCAAAGCCCCATGGAGCCTTCTGATTCGAATGGCCAGCTCTCTCCATGTTCACGAAGCGATGCTGTCCACCGTTGGCGAAGGGGAAACCCCCCGCAGCATGTCCTTCTCCACCTAAGCCAAAGACAAGGGTCGCTTCCCCGCTGCCGCGGGGGGAGAGCAACCCAGGCAAGCCGGCTTTGTGGGAGACCCCCAAGAAGGGGCGTCTCACCCCCGTGGGGGGGGCAGGAAAAGAAACAAAGCGGCGAGCGAGTCCTAGGCTCGCCCATCGCCGCTGGAAGCCGGAACCGGAAGTCTATATATATAGTTTCTATGAGCTGATCAAACAATTACATATATATCTATATAAATAAAAATGTAGAATTGTTTGTACGAATCCACTAATCTCAAAAACTACTGAACCGATTTACCTCATTTTCACACCATGTTCACAAGGACTTCGGATAATAGAATACCAACTCATTTTGTGCCTAGAACACATGTGTCATGTGCAAGGTACACAAATGTAAAATGTATTCACTGAAAATGTTTTCACCTCCCTGTAACTCCTTCCACCTGGCATTTCCAACAGTCAGTTCCTCAAAAAGGCGGTGCGAAGGCCACTTAGGGCCAAAAAGGCACTGAGATAGCAAACTCCCAGGTGGCCCATAGAGAGAGAGAGGAAGAAATACAGTTTAACAAAAAGAAGGACTAAGGGTGACATGATAGCAGTCTTCCAATATCTCAGAGGCTGCCACAAAGAAGAGGAAGTCAAGCTATTCTCCAAAGCACCTGAGGGCAGAACAAGAAGCAATGGGTGGAAACTAATCAAGGAGAGAAGCAACTTAGAACTGAGGAGAAATTTCCTGACAGTTAGAACAATTAATCAGTGGAACAGCTTGCCTTCAGAAGTTGTGAATGCCCCAACACTGCAAGTCTTCAAGAAGATGTTGGATAGCCATTTGTCTGAAATGGTATAGGGCAGTGATGGCTAACCTTTTTTGGCTTGGGTGCCAAAAACAAGGGGAGTGCAGGGGCTATGTGCACAGGTGTGCCACATCCATAATGCTATGTGCATAGCCCCCTGCATTTGGCATGCTTTTTATGGCATCCCCAGGCTCCAGAGGCTTTATAGAGCCTGGGGAGGGTGAAAACAGCCTTCCCCCACCTCCAGAGGGCAAAAAACGGCCTCAAAAGAAGGCCTAAATCAGCTGGCCAGGGCACACATACACACTGAAGCTGACCTAAGAAATGGTTCTGTGTGCCACCTGTGCCACTAGGCAGGGAGTTGGACTAGATGACCTCCAAGTTCCCTTCCAATTCTGCTATTGTATTATTGTATTACAGTAGGTAGGTAGGTAGGTGGGTGGGTGGGTGGGTGGGTGGGTGGATGGATGGATAGATAGATAGATAGATAGATAGATAGATAGATAGATAGATAGATAGATAGATAGATAATAGGTAGATAAGTAGCGGGATAGACAGAGAGGGAGAAATACAGTAGGTAGGTAGGTAGGTGTATAGATAGATAGTGAGAAATACGGTAGGTAGGTAGGTAGAGGGAGAAAGGAAGAAATATAGTAGGCAGGTAGGTGGATAGATAGGGAGAAATACAGTAGGTAGGTAGGTAGGGGGATAGATAGATAGATAGATAGATAGATAGATAGATAGATAGATAGATAGATAGATAGATATACAGTAGGTAGGTAGGTAGGTAGGCAGGTAGGTAGAGGGAGAAAGGAAGAAATATAGTAGGTAGGTGGATAGATAGATAGATAGATAGATAGATAGATAGATAGATAGATAGATAGATAGATGGATGGATAGATAGAAACACAGTAGGTAGGTAGGTAGGTAGGTAGGTAGGTAGGTAGGTAGGTAGGTAGGTAGGTAGGGTGATAGAGAAAGAGAAATACAGTAGATAGGTAGGTAGGTAGAGGGAGAAAGGAAGAAATTTATTAGGAAGGTAGGTAGGTGGATAGATAGGGAGAAATACGGTAGGTAGCTAGGTAGGGAGGTAGGTAGGTAGGGGATAGATAGAGAGAAATACAGTAGGTAGGTAGGTAGAGGGATAGACAGAGAGGGAAAAATACAGTAGGTAGGTAGGTAGGTAGGTAGGTAGGTAGGTAGGTAGGTAGGTAGAGGGAGAAAGCAAGAAATACAATAGGTAGATAAGTAGCGGGATAGACAGAGAGGGAGAAATACAGTAGGTAGGTAGGTAGGTGTATAGATAGATAGTGAGAAATACGGTAGGTAGGTAGGTAGAGGGAGAAAGGAAGAAATATAGTAGGCAGGTAGGTGGATAGATAGGGAGAAATACAGTAGGTAGGTATGTAGGTAGGGGGATAGATAGATAGATAGATAGATAGATAGATAGATAGATAGATAGATAGATAGATAGATAGATAGATAGATAGATAGATAGATATACAGTAGGTAGGTAGGTAGGCAGGTAGGTAGAGGGAGAAAGGAAGAAATATAGTAGGTAGGTGGATAGATAGATAGATAGATAGATAGATAGATAGATAGATGATAGATAGATAGATAGATAGATAGATAGATAGATAGATAGGGAGAAATACAGTAGGTAGGTATGTAGGTAAGGGGATAGATAGATAGGGAGAAATACAGTAGGTAGGTAGTTAGAGGGATAGACAGACAGGGAGAGATACAGTAGGTAGGCAGGTAGGTAGATAGGGAGATAGATAGAGAGGGAGAAATACAGTAGGTAGGTAGGTAGAGGGAGATAGCAAGAGATAATTATTATTATTTATTTATTATTTATTCAATTTGTCTCTGTTAAGACGGACTCTGGGCGGGCACAGGACATTAAAATTTACAATAAATAACAATATACAAGAATTAAAAAGAAATTAAATAGAAAACCTGTGCTAAAATTCCCATTAAAATATCTATCTAACCCGGCTGAGGCTCTATTGTTCTAAAATTCAAGTTTTACGCCAGTCTAGCTTGCTGAAAAAGAAGTGTCTTAAATGAGCGGCGGAAGAGGGGAAGGTCCGTGATGGTGCGAAGTTCGGGGGGGAGGTCGTTCCAGAGGGCAGGCCCTGCCACAGAGAAGGCCCTGTTCCTGGGCGTCGCCAGCCGGCATGGACTGGCAGTCGGCACCCTGAGAAGGCCCTCTCTGTGGGAGCGAATCCGTCGGTGGGAGGTATGTGGCAGGAGGCTGTCCCGCAAGTAACTAGGCCCCGAGCCATGGAGCGATTTAAAGATGGTAACAAGCACCTTGAAGCGCACCCGGAAGGCCACTGGTAGCCAATGCAGCTCGCGCAGGAGAGGTGTTACATGGGAACTTCGAGATGTTCCCAAAATCCCCTGCACGGCCGCGTTCTGGACTAACTGGAGCCTCCGGATGCACCTCAAGGGGAGCCCCATGTAGAGAGCATTGCAATAGTCAAGGCGAGATGTCACGAGTGCTTGAGTGACTGTGCGGAGGGTGTCCCAGTCCAGAAAGGGACGCATCTAGCGTACCAGGCGAACCTGGTAAAAGGCCCCCCTGGTCACGGCCGCCACATGGTCATCCAGGGACAGCCGTGAATCCAGGAGGATGCCTAAGTTGCGAGCCCTTTCCACAGGGGCCATTGACTCACCCCCGATAACCAGTGATGGAATTAGCTGGCTATGCTGGGGCGCCAGAAACCACAGCCACTCGGTCTTGGACGGGTTGAGCCGGAGTTTGTTACTTCCCATCCAGAGCCGTACGGCCTCCACACACCGGGACATCACTTCGACAGCATCGTTGGGGTGGTTGGGGGTAGATATGTACAGCTGAGTATCGTCAGCGTACAGGTGGTACTCTACCCCGCAACCACGGATGATCTCACCCAGCGCTTCATGTAGATGTTAAACAGGAGGGGTGAGAGGACCAACCCCTGAGGCACCCCATATGCTAGGGGCCTCGACGTCGACCTCTGCCCTCCTGTTAGTACAAATTGCGACCAACCGGAGAGGTAGGAGGAGAACCACTGTAAAACAGTGCCCCCCACTCCCAGCCTCTCCAGTCGGTACAATAAGATACCATGGTCGATGGCATCGAAAGCCGCTGAGAGGTCTAACAGAACCAGGATAGAGGAATAACCCCTATCTCTGGCCCTCCAGAGGTCATCTACCAACGCGACCAATGCTGTCTCCATGCTGTGCCCGGGGTGGAAGCCGGACTGGCACGGGTCTAGATAAGCAGTTTCCTCCAGTTTCCTCCAGTGTGCCACCACACTCTCAACAACCTTCGCAAGAAGTGAAGGTTGGAGACCGGATGATAATTACTTAACAATGCTGGGTCCAGGGAAGGCTTCTTGAGGAGGGGTCTCACCACCACCTCTTTTAAGGAGGCAGGCAAGAAACCCTAACTCAAAGAAGTGTTCACTATTTCCTGGAGCCAGCCTCGTGTCACCTCCCAGGAGGCCAGTACCAACCAAGAGGGACACAGGTCCAATAAACATGTGGTGGCATTCAGCCGCCTTGGCAACCTGTCCATGTCCTCGGAAGTAACAAAGTCGAACTCATCCCACAAAACGGTCTCAAGACCCGACTCGGATAATCCGCCAAGATCTATTGGAGTGGAGGCCAAGTCGTCCCGGATCCGAGTGACTTTATCCTGCAGATAAATTCCAAATTCCTCTGCTCTGCCCTGCAAAGGAGCTTCCCGCGGCCCTTGATAAAGAAGGGAGCGGGTCACTCTAAACAGGGTGGGAGGGCGGTTATCTGCGGACGCGATAAGGGTGGCGAGATAAGAATGTTTTGCCCTCCTTATCGTCACAAGGTAAGTCCTTAAATAGGACCTTGCCTGTGTTCAGTCGGATTCGGAACGAGTGGATCTCCACCTGCTCTCCAGGTGTCTTTTGTGGCGTTTCATCACCCTCAGCTCCTCCGTGAACCAAGGAGTGAGGGTGGATCGGTGCCGCGTGAGAGGCCGCAAGGGCATGATCCAATCCAAGGCCCCCGTGGCAGCACTATTCCATGCTGCCACTAGACCCTCAGTCGAATCGTGGGCTAGGGTTACAGGTATAGGCCCAAGCTCTGTCTGGAACCTAGTAGGGTCCACCAGGCGTCTGGGGCGGAACCATCTCGGTGTCTCTGGTTCCGCCTCCCCATACAATAGGTAGGTAAGTAGAGGAATAGACAGAGAGGGAGAAATACCGTAGGTAGGTAGGTAGGTAGGTGTATAGATAGATAGCAAGAAATACAGTAGGTAGGTAGGTAGGTAGGTAGGTAGGTAGGGGAATAGAGAAAGAGGGAGAAATACAGTAGGTAGGTAGGTAGAGGGATAGAGAGGGAGAAATACAGTAGGTAGGTAGGTAGAGGGATAGAGAGGGAGAAATACAGTAGGTAGGTAGGTTGGGGGTTATATGGTGGTTTTGTGTATGTGTGCAGGTGTAGATCTACACACAGTTTGGTTGGCCATTTAACCAGACAGCAATGCGTGGCCAGGTATAGCTAATATGTGTGTGTGTGTGTGTGTGTGTGTGTGTGTGTGTGTGTGTGTGTGTGTGTGTTTTCATAGATTTTCACGGGTGTAGGTATGCTGGCATTGCTGGCTTCGGGGATTTTCCTGTGTATATAGCATGGAGATGTTATTGCAACATTTCGGCAAGCTCTCACTTGCCATCATCATGTGACATAAGCCTGCCTGATGATGGCAAGTGAGATCTTGCCGAAACGTTGCAATAACATCTCCATGCTATATACACAGGAAAATCCCCGAAGCCAGCAATGCCAGCATACCTACACCCGTGAAAATCTACGAAAATATATATGTATGTATGTATGTATGTATGTATGTATGTATGTATGTATGTATGTATGTATATATGCGATTACGAAGACATCACCCTTCCTTAAATCTTGGTGGGTGAGGGGGTGGAGTGCTGACTGTTGTGAGTGGATTGATTGGCTGTGCAGCTGTATCATGATTGGTAGATTGATGCTGATTGGTCTTATTTGTATATTTCTCCTTATTTTGAATTTCAATGGCTTGGGTGGAGGATGGGGCTCGTCTGTTGGTCAGTGCTGGTTTCCAGATGTCTGGTAGGCGGGAGGTGTCATCACATTTGTTCATATTGTTAGGTTTGTAGACTCCTTGGCTTTCTAGCTGGATCTTGTCTTTGGGATTCCTTAGGATATTGGTTATTTTTTGGTTGGTGTTGAAGGCTGTCTTGATGTTGTGCTTGTGGAGAATTTTGCTGATTTTGTGTGTGGTGCCTTTAATGTATGGGAGGAGGGCAATGCCATTTTCCTGTTCTGTGTCTTGGCTCTTGGGGGGTGTCTCTTTTTGGATTAGTTTGGTGATTGTTTTTCTTCGGAATCCATTGGATATTAATGTATTTGTGAGGAAATGTAATTCAGTTTTTAGGTGGTCTTTGTCAGAAGCAAATTATGACATGATTAGAATATATAAAAGGAAATATTCTTAATAACTTGATTTTTATGCTTCTGCTTCAATCTTTCCCATTTTTACTATTTATATAGTGGGATTGAAAAATGTTAGCAGTTGGTTCTGTACCTGATTGCTGGGTTGGTTTGGCCTGCTCGAATTCCTGCACCACAGTAGGGGGTGGGTGGGATTTTGCCCTCTCCAGGCTTTCCTAGAGCTTCCAGGAAGGCAAAAACTGCCTCCCCAGGCTCTGGAGGCGCTCTGGAGTCCAGAGACAGGCCTATTTTTGGACTTCTGGGAGGCCCATTTTTGACCCTCCCAGAGCCTCCTCATGGACCCTGCATTTACCTGGCATGATGAATGGCCTGTGTGGCGACTCCTGGAAGGGGAGGGGTGTGCGGGGTCAGCCAGTCCTTGCAACTACCAGTTCAGCGAAACAGATGTAAAATTAACATCCAGTTCACCCGAACTGGTGCAAACTGGCTGAATCCCACCCTGTGTGTGTGTGTGTGTGTGTGTGAGAGAGAGAGAGTGTGTGTGTAAACACTGTATGTAGGTGTATATGTGTGTGTGTATAAACTGTATGTAGGGGTGTGTGTGTGTGTGTGGGTGTATTCTTGTAAATCTTGATGAATCTTGTAAAAACCACCACCACAACATATATACAGTGTGTGTGTGTGTGTGTGTGTGTGTTTGTGTGTGTAATTATATGTACATATGTATGTATATCTATAGATCAGAAGTGGGTTCCTACCTATTTGGTCTGGTTCAGCCGAATAGGTGTAAAAAATCTGGTGTACCTTGCCGAATCATCAGCCTGACCATGCCGCCAAATCAGTCCCCTGGTCATTATAGCGGCAGAAATCAAAAGCAGTTGCTTTCTCAGGCAGGCTGGTCAAAGGAGCAGGCAGGACCCAGCCAGCAAACCTCTCTGCATGGAAACTATGTCACTTCTTGATAGAACCAGCAAGGGGACTTTCCCAGCCCCGCTGGAAGAATATCCCAAGTTCAGAAAGCTTCAGCAAAGGACTGGAGCTCAGAGGGGGAAACCATTGCCCTCTCTCCCTGTTCCCCCCCTTTTTGTACCATTTCTTTGCAAAGGAAATCAGTGGATCACCCACCAGCTCTCTTTGCTCCTCCTGTGCTCGCTTCAGCACTCTTCTCAAGAAGCAGTAGCAGAAATCAAAAGCAGCCACTTTCTTGGGCAGGATGGTCAAATGGGCAGGCAGAACCCAGCCAAAAAACCTCTGTGTACAAACTATGATGAAATAGCTCTGGCTGAGGAGGGGAGGGGTGCAGAGAGGAGGGGGGGTCAGCTGAAGACCTCTCTATCCCCAACCCTGAAGCTGATCTTTTTTCCACTGTGGTTTGCACAACTGTGTGCCATCCATATGTGTGAATATAATGGACTCACATATTATAGAGAGAGATGCATGGAGTCACTTGCGTTGCTTCATCATGCTGTTACTTGGTCTAGATATTTTAGGGATCCCCTCCAATATTGCACCTAACCCGCAATAGGAGGAACCCAGGGTGGGATAGGGGCGAAATGTGTGACTGAAGGGTACAAGCGCATGTGTGCAATCTGTGCTCTGTGATTTCCTATGGCCCCCCCACTATGCTGGGTGATTTGAGGGCCAAGCAAAGCGGGAGGGATGGAGGAAAGTTCACCTTGTCCCGAGCCAGGATTAGGTGAACTTTCCTCCATCCCTCCCGCTCTGCTTACACAGTCCAGTGCCTCACCTGCATTTTTTCCTATCTCCCACCCTTTTCTTCCCATTGTCTTCCACCACTACCCCACTCAACCACCAGATTTATAAACACAGGCATGGCCCCAGGGCTCCAATGTTGAATGCTTCTATTCATTTTATGAACATATGGCTTTTCCACACCCTAAATCCTCTGGTGATCTATTTTTCAGAGTTTTCCCCTCTCTTGCCCCCCTTCCCCCTCTCAGAGTCTCAAAAATTTTCACCAATGTTTCACTGGGCATGGCTAGATGGGGGGGGACATGTGACTTGAGTAACATCAAGTTGACCATGCCCAGTCACATGCCTCCCCACCTAGTCATACCCACAGAACCGGTAATAAAAAAAAATTGAAACCCACCCATTATTTATATAAAAGTGAAAAACACTCATGCTGAGATCATGAAATCTCCAGAACCATAAAGCCTACAAACTTGAAATTTGGCACATATGTTCCTCTTGGCTTCTAGGAGTTTGGTAAGAAAGGATTTTTTTCTTTAGATCATTCCTATTTCTTATATTATTATTAATATACTTTGATGCTAAGGAGTTCTACTCCCCCTCCCAACCTGAAAATAACTCTGTTCCAACTGCCACTTGGAACTAGATTCATCAGTTAAATGAACAGTTACTTAAAAAACAAACCACTTTTAAGAAATATATCTTATAAATCCCTATTCCTATCTCTATGAAATTTGGCATGGTTCATTTCATCAGAATGATTCTGAAAAAAAATAATCATATTCAAATTAATAAAAGAAATCAAAAGATAATTCAATATCATCAAATACCATTCCTCTTGTTATTATCCAAAGTGTTAACTGCTTTTAAAAAATATTATATACCCCGACTTGGTAAGTTGTTTTCTGAATGGAACAAAATCTTGGCTTAGGCACTTATTTTCTTTGTTAATTTATCTCAATGATTCATTATACTGATTCAAGCAATTGTTTTATAGCTATTGCTGATTTCACAGAGCGGTCAGGTAAGAGAAAGCTCACTATATACTTATGATAAAGGGAACAAGGATTGAATTTGCAGGTGAGAAAAAATTAGGGTATAATCACTATTTCCTTTATGATTACAGGCAGTGGTGGGATTCAAATTTTTTTACTACTGATTCTGTGGGTGTAGCTTGATGGGCATGTCATGGCTTGGTGGTGTGGCTTGGTGGGCATGGCAGGGGAAGGATTCTGTAAAATCTCCATTCCCTCCCCACTCCAGGGGAAGGTTACTGCAAAATCCCCATTTCCTCCTGATCAGTTGGACTTGTGAGGCAGAGAATAGATGGGGGGCGGAGAACTGGTAAATACCACCTCTGACCTACTCAAAATTTCCACTACTGATTCTCCAGAACTGGTCAGAACCTGCTGAATACCACCTCTGGTAATATGTTGTTTTGATAGTGCAAAAAATGTTTGCTAATTTATTTCTGATCTAATTTATATTATTTAAGTCTACAGTTACATATAGCTCTATAACTTGTCCTTTACTCTAAAAAAAAAATCCAGCATGGCTAATTGAAATAACTTTTTATTCCAGAAAGGTTCTTAGGAGAACTGGGTAAGCTATACTAATTTTTATAAATCCACATTAAACTAATCTAGAGCCATGGCAGTGCAGTGGTTAGAAGTATTACAGATTAGACTATTTCTGCTGATTGACAAATGCCAACAAGTTCAGCAGTTCAGATCTTAAGGACTCAAGGTTGATTCAGCATTCTATCCTTCTGATGTCAGTAAGATGAGGACCCAGGTTGTTGGGGACAATATGTTGATTCTGTAAACTGCTTAGAAAGAGCTGTAAAGCACTGCGAAGTGGTATATAAGTCTAAGTGCTATTGCTACTGCTAAGGAGACCATTATAGAGTAGAACTTAACAATAATTTACATTTCACTATGGTAATGAATTTTATTGGGCAATATTTCTCCGAACACAGTTCTCTGACAAACTTTCTCAGAATTTTGCACAACCCTCTGAACTTATGGTAATTTTAGCCTCTTACTTTGGAGCATATTCATTAATGCAAAACCCTCCAATATGACACTATTGTGTTTCATAACCCAACAACCAGTGTTAATGTTTACTATTCTACTATACTATGCTAATTTTCTTGGTTAAGAACTCATTATATGCACTGTATATACATTTGAATATACATGGTCTATATAGATTAAACACAATGATTCCATAAAATACATATCACCCTCAGATTCTTTTGAACCAGAATTTTGTATATTTAAAAGAAAGAAACCATAATTAATTGTGTTGTGCAGCAACTTTTCCCCACCTACTTTTCCCATCATGCCAAGAAAGCAGCCAAAGAAGCTGTACTTGGAATGGAAGCAGTCGCCGCCCTGGGTCCTCTTGGAGAAGGGCGGGGTATAAATCTAATAAATATAAATATAAAATATAAAGGGCACACTAGGTGAGGCAAGGCTTACAGCCATGGATTCAAAGTGCAATATAACTTTTTTTTCAAAAACTGAGCTTGCACTCATCTTTGAGTGTGTGTGCCTGTGTCTGTGTGTTTGCATTTTGTTCTGATTTAATAGAAATAATAATGATTATAACAATAACATAGCAAAGTAGCAATAATGATATTCATATCTGCTAGAAATATCCTTTGCCTACAAGCAAGAAGTGGTGTGACCACAAAATTTCAAAAAGTAATAAAAATAAATGAAGAAGCTAAAAGGCCACCCAGTCACTTTATTGATATTGGATAGCACATGAAATAAATAAACAAACAAACAAACAATTATGGGACTTTACAATTCAAACAGACAAACCCCTTCCAAATAACACCTGAGATTTAGCAACTGCTGATAAGAAAGAGAAACAAATCTGAATAATGTATATTGCAATACCTGGGATAGAAGAGAAAGAACTGGAGAAATCACAAAAGGCAAAGACCTGAAAATAGAAATAGAATGACTGTAGCAAAAGAAAGCAAAGGTAGCACCAACAGGTGCCTTGAGTGCAATCCCAAAATATTTGGAGCACTACTTGAGTATCATGAGCATTACAAAATCACCATCAGTCAATTGCAAAACCAGCTTTACTTGGAACCGTTTATATCATATGACTTTCATACCATAACGCAACAACTCTACTTAACCCAGGTCCTCAGAAAAGATTTGATAGGTGTACAAAAATATCAAATCCAATCTAAACATCTGACTGACCCTGAAATCAACTATAATTAATTACTTTATGAGGCATGAAGTGTTCATAAAATGATTGCCGGTGTCCAATTTCAGTTCTGAATTTAAGCATCATCCTTCTGAAATATCTCTAATCAAGTCAAATTGTCCACAGATGCTATCATGATAGGTTTAAGCACTATTTAATATTATTTGTATCATGTTACATACCACCGTATGGTATTTATTCTTTCAAGCCATCTTCCTTTCTTAAAGATCTTGAATTTCAATGCCACATTACTGAAGATTTAATGTGAAAATTGTTTATATACTTTACTATTGCCAATTATTGATTTTGGTTTCTTTTATTTTTATAGCATTTAGAAGAGCTCGGAATCATGCAGGTAAGATGTTGCTGTTGTTAGATCTAATGCAGTGGTTCCCAAACTTTTTCAGTCCACCGCCCCCTTGGTGCTACAAACTGATCCTCAGTGCCCCCCACCCAGAATTCAATTTTTTTACAACCGGTTTGGTGGGCGTGGCTTGGTGGACGTGGTTACTGGGGGTCATGTGACTGGGCGGTTTGCACGACGGAAGGCAAATAATAACAGTAAAATTAAAAACTTTAACAATTAATTGCACATATATTCAAAATCCAATTTAAAAACCTTTGTAGCTAATGTTAATTCTACAAAATTGTTGAATATGATCCAGTGATACCAGGTTTTCAAATTCTGATAGTCATTTATCAAGAACCTTACTAACTAGTAACTTAGTAAACTCAATAAAATTTAGTTAACTACTTCACTGTTCAGTAAATTCTTAATGTGATGGATGGGCTTGATGAAGTGATACCAATTTCCCAATGTCTGGTTTTAAGTCACTTAGCAGGAGTCTTAAATCACCACATTCAGTAACATGGAGTCTATTTCTTTGCTTGGAGAGAAGTTGAATGACCACACTGAAGCCACGTTCCACCAAATATGATGTTGGAAACGTAACAAGGAGCTTCTTAACCACTGTCCATAGTGCAGGATAGCGATCAGAAATTTCTTTCTGTAACCAAAACTCCATCAAAAGAAGATCCTGATATCGCTCAGACATATCTTTATGCAGCACGTCCAAATGGTCACAAAACACTTGAAGATCATCATCTTGTATCCCACCTTTCTCTTCTGGATCAGACAAGCTTGGAAATTGGTATAGCTTGCAATGGGCTATATTGCACTTGAAGAGAGTTAGCTTCGAAATAAATGTAGAGATGACAGATTTGGCCCTAATAAGATTAATCTCAATTCCTTGCAACTGCAAATTCAATTCATTGAACTTTGCAAATAGTTCTGATAAATAGGCAATGTCATGTTCAATGTTCCTCTATTTCCCCCCCCCCGAAACCAGACACTTCTGCTGTGTAGACACCCCCCCCCCCAAAGGTGTCTGGTTTGGGGGGGGGGAATAGAGGAACATTTGAATATACATTTTGAATTAACCTGGGAAGAAAATTTCAATGTTTGCCTGTTATTAAATAAATTCACAGCTTATACATTTGAATTAGATGTTTTTTAATTCACGTTTAACCTATACTTGATATACTTGTATTCAATACATAAGGTGCTAATTATGTCATTGTAAGAGAAAACTGCATTAGTGATATACATGTCAATGTGTTGATTTGTACTAAAAATGTTTAGCTTAAAGAAGTTATAAGGAATTACAAATATGAGTGTGGAAAATGTAATGTATGTGTGGATGACCCCTTGCATGAGTTGTATTGGGGGGGAAATCATAATAATAATTAAAAAAAGAAAATGATTCCCCAAAGAGGTAAAAGGCTACCTCAAAAAAGGTTTTGCTAGAGTTATTCTTTGCTTCCAATCTGTTGCGGAAGGGGATTGGACTCCATTCTCTATTATTTTCCTTTCCACCCCCATGGTTCTTTAGTGAAAATTATAACCCAAGAACATATACCTCTGTTAAAATGTTCCCATTCTCACTTTCCATATTGGGAATCCCTAGGCTCCATGCAATAATATCATCAAATAATTCAAGCAAATGTTGATGCTTTTTTAATTACACCAATGCAAACAATGTGCCCACAAGGCACATTTGCTGGGGTGAGCAAACAATGGAGGATCAGGCAGCAACTGCCCTTTTTGTAATTTAGAAAAAAAATATCTTGCAATATTCCTCAAATAAATGGACATGGAAACAGCTGTGATTAAACTTTTGGGAGAGAAATGGATTTTGGGGGCCAAAAGTATGAGTAAATTCAGTAAAAGATATTCTGAATTTATTAAAATAAAGAACATCATTTTACAAAATTCATCTCAGGTTTTCAAAAGACTTAAAATGAACTTACAAATACTATGTGTGATAGGACCAGAATTTTGCTCATAGTTATGCATTTTTTGAAAAGATTATAAAGATCTTAGCTAGAATAACCCAAGAGAGGAAGATGTTTCTGGAAGGATAGCCAGGGCAACGCTGCTTGCTTGCCCAATTACCCCCCCACCTGCCAGTGAAACAGCAGCGGCTCGCCTCTCTGACCATTGCCCCTGTCTCTTCCTCTTCCTCCTCTTTTTCCTCCTGCTGCCTCTCTCTTCTTTCTCCTTTTCCATTTGCTTCCTCCACTTCTTTCTTCCTCCTCCTCCTCTTCATCTTCCCTTTGCTACCTCCTCCTCCTCTTTCTTTCTCCTCCTCCTCCTCTTCCCTTCCTCCTCCTCCTGCCCCTTCCTTCCCCTCTTCCTTCTCCCTGCTCCTCTTCCCCCTCCTCCCCCCTCTTCTTTCTTCCCCCCTCCGCCTCTTCCTCCTTCCTCACCACAATAAAAAAGGGGAGAAGGCCAGGGCTGTTATTCACAACCTCAACTAGGGAGAGCTCTAGTTTTGTTTTAAAATAGTTTTAAAACAATTGCAAAGAGCTCTCTCACAAGCTCAACTAGGGAGAGCTCCCCCCCCCAACAAAGTGAACGATCTCCCCTTCCACCAAGGTTTTTTTTTAAGGACCTTTTCACAAGCCAAGCCGGTCGGGGACGGGTGGATTGAAGCAGTGCACGCGCCTCTCCTGGGAGAAGGGTGGTGATTGGAGGGGAGGGTGGTGACATTGCTTAAAGGGAAACTGCAGCTATTTCCAGTGAAGCTACCAACCTAGGGCGATGCTCCCTGCAGCAATTTACGATCTTTTTTTCCTCGCCCTCAGCGCCCCCCAAGTTGCCTCCTAGCGCCCCCTGCAGCTGCTTTGCCTCCTAGTGCCCCCCTGGATCATGCCACTGCCCCCTGGGGGGCGTTAACACCCACTTTGGGAACCACTGATCTAATGGATACAGGTATAAAATCCTGATTTATTGAGACCTGATGAAATGGATCCTAAAATAATATCTACCTCTATTTACAATCTGTTTATAGGCAGAAAAGAAAAATGGAAATGTGCTTGATCATATCCAACTTTCTTTCTGTGAAAATACTGGTGCATGAAAGACTTGATACAATTGGTGCCATTATGATCTTGCTAATAAGAAGCGTTCTACAAATAAAATATTGTATTCATAGTGCTTCATGCTTTTCATTAAATATTAACTATGCTTTGGGAGACTTTGAAAAATGCTGCTGCATTGGCTCCAGTTTAGTGCCTGTAGCTGTAAACAAAAACGTATTGCATCAGAGATGCAATCAAGCCATTTATAAAAAATAAACACTTGTAGTGAAACTAACTAATATATCTACTTTTATGAAAGCTATTTCCCTCTGTCACTGTTTTCTTATTATTATTTGTAGTTGCCATTTATTTGAATTCAGACTACAAGCATCCAGACATCACCATCAGCGATGGGGACCAGAGAGCCACCCTTAAAGCTTTTGGAGAAGGAAAATCTGCTGTGGGTTCTCTAGTGGTTGTGGGGAAAGAGGGTTATGTTTCTGGGAAGCACTACTGGGAGGTAGAGGTGGGAGAGAGGCTGGACTGGGAGTTGGGGGTGCTGACTCAGTCTCAAAGGGATGAAGCCATAATGGAGAACTTTTCTGTGCCGCTTGGAGATAAACATTGGGCACTAAGAAGTGTCAAAGGAGATTTGTTTTCTAGTCAAAATAAGGAAAAGCTTGAAAAAAAGAGTTTCCTTTATTCAAATATTGGCTTATTTCTGGATCAAGAATCCAGAAAAATATTTTTTATAGGTCCTGTATGCAGGCACCATTTCTTATAACCACCATTACCATTCAGTCAACTGAGAAATTGTACCCATTTTTAAGATCTGACGAGTGTGCCTTGGAATATGCGTAAAATCCTTTATAAATTATCCATATGGAAATCCCATTTCCCTTTCTTTAAAAAAACAACAACACCTTAATACAATTTCTCTGAGAAGCACGTTTCCATATACAGTGGTACCTCGGTTCACTAACTTAATTCGTGAACTGACTCTGGTCGCGAACCGAATTGGTCGTGAACCGAGGCACAGTTTCCCATAGGGTTTAATGTAAATCCAGTTAATCTGTTCTGATCTTTTTTTTGGTTTTTGAAGCACAAAAAATATGAAACAAATTACAATACACATTAGTACAGTATAGTAATGTATAAAAAGCATAACAAAAATCAAAAAAAGTCACTGACAGTACTCACAGTGTACTTTTTTCTGTCTCCTTCTCTCCATGATCTTCCTACAGGAAGTCACAACCATGTGACAGCCAGGAAATAGCATTAAAATGGCCGCGGCTCCTGTTCATGAACCAAAGCGGAGTTCGTGAACCGGAGCATATTTTGATGAACTTTTTTGTTCGTGAACCGAGTTGTTCGTGAACAGAATCGTTCGTGAACCGAGGTACCACTGTAGTACCAGAAATAATTAGTACAGTGTCAAAACCTCCAGAAAGATTCATCCAAGTATATACTTCGCTCTGTTTTCAATAAAAAAGGTATTGCTTTATGTGTTCATATGTTCAGATGAAATGCCCTGAGCCCTTTCAGGATAGCTAGAGCTCTTTTTGGGTCTTCCAGCCCTAAAACAGGCAAGGTTGCTTGGAATCTTATTACTCGTACTCAGATCAAGCCTAGGAAGAAAAGGAATGGTTTATGACTTGTCTCCATTGCATATTTTCAACTAACTTTCAATTTCATGGCTCTATAAAATCTGTATGTATAAAATAAAAACAATAAAGCCTGTATTATTGCTCTTTTTTATGAGTTTCAGGTAGTATCCCCAACAAAAGTATTTCTGGTTTTAACTCAATACATTGTTTTATCATATTTTTCAACCATATCTTTATCTTAGTCCAATACTCCTTTGCTTCTCCACATGTCCACCACATATGATAGTAACATCCAGGTAACTGGTGAGATTTCCAACATTTAGTTGGTTTATCTTTAAACATCTTTGCCAACCTCACAGGAGGAAGGTGACATCTATAAAATAACTAATACAAATGCTCTTTATATGTGGTTGACATTGTTAATTTATCATTTCTGTCCCTCAGTTCTGCCATTTATCTAATTCTATCGCATGACCAAAATTTTTCACCCATGCTATCAGTGTCTCTTTTACTTGTTCTTCTTCCAGTTTTATACCCAAATAAATAACTATACAATTTCTTTATTAATCTTTCTTCTGTTCCTGTTAGGATTTTATCTCGGTCTGTTAGTTCTTTATAAAAACCCTGTAATTTAACATCTTTCTCATATCTAAAAAGTATCGGAAGTGGGTGATATAGAAGGCAACAAGATCGATTTCACACAACACACATACGATAAATACATTTTTAAAAATATAATGCAATTTTAGCTTAACTAAACAGCTTTCAACCTTGCCAGAAATCACCTTCTTCAGGATTGCAGTCAACTCCCACACAACACAAACAAACTTATCCCTTTTTTACTTAAATTTTCAGAGGATTCCTTTTTTATTTGCATTATTTGTTAGACTATCAAGAAAAATCTAACAGAATTCCACTACAGTATGTGCAATCTTTGTCCACAAATGCCTTTTAACAATCATTGATGTTGGAGTTAACTTTTTCTTATTTATTTTATGGAATGTATTTTTATTGGTCAATATAGTTTCTGACATTTTGTTCCACAAAACTCTTTCAACAAAAAATGTCCTTCTGGGCACTAGATTTCCAACAGTGGGACAGTTGTTATCTATTCTACCAGCCTGAACCCATCCTGAATATGGTCCAGTTAATACACTTCATATAGATTTCTTTGCATGGTAGTTCTGCTACCATTGCCTCAATAACCTTTCTCAGAAATGGAAGGTTAGAGACCAGAACTAGCCACCTAAATTTATTGGGTCAGTGCATCTTTTTTTCCTCTGCTGTTTGGGCAGTTTCCTTTGTGGTCAGGTAGAACACGTTTGTCATCAATTAGATGCTATTGGACAATCAGATCAGAAAATAAGATCAACATGACAAGATCAATATTGGGTGACTTGGGTGCAATCCCAAAACAGTGTATTATAAGAAAATGTAATAAAACTTCCTCATTTTTATTTCTGTGGTCAAGAATCAAATCTGGAAGCCCTCTAGAGGCATTCCCAAATGATGCTCCAAGCAGGCTATGGAGTTTGCTAATCTGAATCGTTATAGTAATAGAAAGTTGGTCTTTATCACTATATATCTGCTCAAGTACAGTTAGTGATAGTTTCCCCCACTTACTTGTTAAGGAAAGTTTATAGCTATAGCAGTGGTGGGCAAACCCATTGGGCAACAGAGCCAAATATCAACTATACAATGATTGAAATTTCTTTTGAGAGCCAGAAGGTGTGGCCTATTTTGTGGGAGTGGCTCAGCAGTCATGTGACCATGTGGGTGTGGTCAACCTGGAAAATGTGGTGAAACTCAATTAATGACACTTGCTTAGCAACCAAACATTTTGGGCTCAATTGTTGTCATAGGTTCTCTTTCTTTCATTTCTCTCTCCCACTTTCTTTTTCTTTCTTTTCTTTCTTTCTTTCTTTCTCTTTTTCTTTTTGTCTCTCTCTGTCTCTCTGTGTCTGTCTGCCTGTCTCTCTCTGTGGCTCTTTATTTCTCTCTCCCTCCCTCTCTGTCTCTCTCTGTTATTCTCTATGTGTGTCTGTCTGTCTCACTTTCACTCTCTCTGTGTGTGTCTGTCTGTCTCTATCTCCCTCTCTGTCTCTCTCTCACCTCCCTTTCTCACTGTCTGTCACTCTGTGTGTGTCTGTCTGTCTGTCTGTCTGTCTGTCTGTCTCTCACTCACTCACTCACTCACTCACTCACTCACTGTCTGCGTGTGTCTCTTTCTCTCTGTGTGTCTCTGTGTGTCTCTCCCTCCCAACCCGCAGATAGGCTGCGGACCAGCAGAGCCTCATCCTTTTTTTTAACCAGGTGATCTTTCCTAAGACAAAAAAAAAAAGAACCTTAATTGCAGGCTCAACAAAAGAAGCTGGAAAGAGATACTGAAGCCAGGAAGCTGAAACCTGGAAATGGAGAACAACCTTTTCTGTCTCCTTACCAGCCGATCTGGGAAGACAAGGAATGCGAGGGGGATCCCTCCCCCCACAGAGGGACTCAGGACCAGCGGAGCCTCATCCTTCTTTTTAACCAGGTGGCTAACAGAGAGAAGAAGGCAGCACGTGCCCAAGGGCTTGTGCAGCAGCCGAAGATCGCCTGGTTAAAGATCGCCTGACTAAAAAGAAGGACAAGTCTCCGCTGGTCCGGGAGCCCATCCGCATGGGGTGGATCCCCCTCACATTCCTGTTCTTCCCTGAAAACATAGGCGTGTGTGCACAATAATACAATTACAGCCTCAGAGACTGCAGAAACTTCCTTCCAAAGCCCTCTGAGCAAGGAAGAGCCAGTTGGGAGAGAGGCTTCTGCTCCAGGCTGCGTGCCTATGTTTTCCATGAAGTGGGGCTGTGGCCAGAAGACAAGGAATGTGAGGGGGCGCAGCAGAAGAGCCGCACTCAAGCGGCCAAAGAGCCGCGTGTGGCTCATGAGCCGCGGTTTGCCAACCACTGAGCTATGGGATGAAAGAGGGAAAATTACTGTTATTAAGGGAAGATGCTTTGCGATGGAGAGTCTGTTTTTTGCAGTACAGAAAAAAAATGTTTAAAGCACAGGCACGAGAAACTAACTTCCTTTCACAAATCCACTTCTTCTAATTTATAAATCACATTCAGAGTATTTTTTTTCCTGATCATGTCTTTTATTAAAACAAAATAAAATTTAACCAGAACATAGAATAACTTATTCTAACAGACATAATGATTGTACATTCAAGCTTTAGTTTCTATGTTCACAAACCCTATAAAAATTCCAGGTGGGATCACATTTTACAACAACAACAAAAACCATCATTGAGAACAGGACAGAAAGGCAATCAAAGTATCAATATATTTATTTGTACAGAATAGACTAATAACAAATAGCCATGTCTTCTTTTGCTATTGAAAAATGCAGATTGTGTAAAGTCTTACTATACTCATTCAAAGAAGGTTCTACAACATTTTATTTTATGGTAGTATACTTCCATATTTCATTTCAAATCTGCCCAAAATCCTATTCCACTAATATTACAATATTACAAAGCAGGTTTTCGGAAGTACAGCTTCCAGAATGGACAGAATGCTTTATACCATCATTTGAATTGGAAGAATATTTTGCAAGAGATAGTTTCCTGGGTGTTTGTATATATATTATATTTCAAAATAAATGTATTTAATTAAAACTATGGAAGTATGTTTCCTTCAATTAATAAGTTCCATTATCAATCATAAGAGATGAGTTCCTAATGTACAACCCTCACTGGTTGCCTGGAACATCAGGGACCATTTTCAAATCCATCAGAACATAAGCATCAAACATATCAACATCTTTCAGCTATGGGTAGGAGAAAGAAATCAAGAAAACCATATCAAGTTTAAATCAATCTGTACTATAAAAAACAAGCAAGCATCATAGGGTTCTTAAGCTTATTATCCAAGAGATACTAAATATGAAGGGATATTCACCGGGCGAACTTCCAAATACATTTCATCCTTCCCAGGATTGAAAAATGGAAACATTTTCCCAGAAAATCTGGCAGGGATGGACTGAATGGGACACATTTGATCAGCATCAAAAAATGAGAGTTTATGCTCTTCTCCATCCATGGCCAGGTAAACGCCCACAACTTTGCATTCTTTATTTTCACTGGGGATTATACTATTTCCTCCTAAACAGTAATATTGACCTTCGAACCATCTCATAGACACATATCCATCTTCCAGTGGCTTTTTTAGCTTCTCTTGTACTAGTTTGTTTCTTGCCTCCTTGGAAAGTACTCCCAGCTCCCACCCTGTTTTTTGTCCAACTTCCACCTCCCAATACATTTTATTTTTATCAAACCCCTCATTTGCCACCGCCATTGGAATTCCTTTAAGATCCTTTGATCCTGAATCAGATGGATTGAATCTGATTTTATTTTTGTCTTTAATGTTGAGCTTGGCATGTGTGCATTTAGGATCCAGAGTGATATTGACTAGAAAATAGGAAAACAGAATAATGTCATTGATAGAAAGAAAGAGTACCATAATTCTGTAATACATTATTTGCACATAAGACTTCCTGCAGATTAGTAAACTGTTTAAAATAGTACAGTATGTCAGTATCTTTCATTCTCTCCTCGGAAAATGATTATTAATCATGCATGGTTCCAAGTACAAGGTCATTAAAAGAGTTTTTATATTCAGTTTAATGGCCATGTAAATGTTTATTTACTTAATTTATCATATTTGTGAAGCCATTCATCCAGTGGTGGGTTGGTAACTTTTTTACTACTGGTCCGGATGGCTGGGTGGAGCCTCCTGCCACTGCTACTACCAGTTCGCCCAAACTGGGCCGAACTGGGAGCAACCCACCTCTGCAGCCATCTCTCAAGAAAGTGACTCTATGTGTTGCAGGAGTGGGGAAATACTTTCTTCAAGTGTCACTGAATAACAACAATTAGTATCCTTTTTCACTGGTATTGCCCATTGTTATTGCTGGGATTGTAACACAGTCTTGATAAAGTGCCTCATTCTTATAAATTGTTTCATAGCCAGTATCAGTCAATTTGCATAGAAAAAAAATATCTCAATTTATATTAGAAGTTCAGGTTGTGAGATAGATAGATAGATAGATAGATAGATAGATAGATAGATAGATAGATAGATAGATAGATAGATAGATAGATAGATAGATAGATTAGATACAACATTACAATAATAATAATCTGTTATACTTCACAGTCTCTAAATACGGTATGTATTTTCTAAGTTTTCTTTCTAATAAATAAAAACCTAGAAATCCATACATTTAAAAAAACATTTTATAAATTCAATTAATCAGATTGACTTAGAATGCGGTATTTTTAAGACCATTTTAAAATACTATGTTATTTTCAGGTATTAGCATATCTCAAACTTTTGCATATGTCCTAAACTAGCTATGAAATTATCATAATTAATACTGAATTCTTAAAGAAACAATATCATAGTGTAAAAGTTTTATATTATATTTATAATTATTTATATACTGGTTATTTGGTACTTTTCCTACTCTGTTTCAAGTAACTATCCAATTACAACAACTATGATTAATATGTAGCCTAGTGTCTTCATAGGATTTCCACTACTTTTACACATAATCTGCCAAATATATAAAATATTTTAAATAAAAACATTTCATTATTTCTTAATATTAAAAAAACCTTTTCTTAACTTATTCAGAGATTTTATTTGAAAATTTTAATCTAGGATCACTGTTCCAATTCAATGTAATATTGGAACCTCCATTACATTACATTAAATCAGCTGGGTGTTAAAGCAAATCCCAAGAAAAGTGAGGGAAAAGAGAAGAGGATACCAATTTCTATCTACATTTTTGATAAGAAAAGGAACCCAGTTTAGATGGCTCATACCGGAAGGTTTGATATTTACATGGGAAGGACAGAGATATAGACTAGATACTATACAAAAAGCAGAAGAGTTTTACAGAAGACATGTCAATGGAAAGACTGAGAAAGAGCATTCATTGTTAATAAGATCAGAGGGACCATTAGAAGGCGCGGTAGGTGGAGTGGTCACAGAAGAAGAGGCTATACCAGGATCGGAAACTAGAGAACAGAGAGAAATAAGAACAACTAGAGCTATAAATCCTCAATATAAAACATAAGATATGGAACAAAACTCAATTTTCTCAGTTAATATAAATGGACTTAACTCCCCTGCTAAAAGAAAAAAAGTATTCCAGAAACTAGAAAAAATAAAAACACAAATCATTTGTTTACAAGAGACACATATTCGAAAGAAAGATGCGTATTTATTAATACAACCCAAACTTGGGAAAAAAATTTCCTCATTGGCAGACTTTAAAAAAAGAGGTGTGGTTATTTACGCTAAAGATAGCATACCAACCAAGCAAATCTATGCAGATGAAGATGGAAGGATCTTGATGATTGAAATTACGGACAATAACAAAAAAATACTCTTAATAGCAATCTATGCACCTAATGAGAAACAGGATGAATTTTTTAAGAAACTACATGAAAAGATTTTGGAGTTAGAATATGCAGACATTTGCATGATAGGAGACTTTAATGGAATTCCAAACCAAAGTAGAGACTATAAAGCAACTAGGACGTCTAAAATAAAAAGAAAAATATTACCGAAGTCCTTTTTTAAGATGGCAGATGAAATGAACTTAAAAGACATATGGAGAGAAAGAAATCCAAATAAAGAACAATACACGTATTATTCTTATAGACACATCATTCTCAAGGATAGATATGATTTGGCTCTCTTCAGAGTTAAGTGACCTAGTTCAAGAAGTGGAAATAGAAGCTAGTACTTGGGCAGACCACAATCCAATGATAATTAAGTGGAAAGGGTCAAAGATTAGATCCAGATGGACATTAAATAATACAATATTGAAAGAGAAAAACTTCATAAGTAAAACGGAAAAAGAACTGAGGTGTTATTTTAAAGAGAACAAAAAAGAAGATACATCTATTCAGAATACATGGGATGCAATGAAAGCAGTTACTAGAGGTTTAATAATAGATTATACAAGAAAAAGAAATAAAGAGAAAAGAGGGCTACAGAAAAGATTAGAGAAGGAATATGTAACACTGGAAAAAGAACTACAGAAACTACCACAGAGAAAAGATATTAGAATGAAAATGGATCTAATCAAACATAAAATGGATATTTTAGAAAAAGAAGAATTGGCTCAGAAGATAAGATCTGCAAAACAGAATTATTTTGAAAACGCAAATAAACCTGGAAGATGGTTGGCGTACAAACTAAAGAAAGAGAGAGAGGCAAGGAAGATTCAACAATTAAAAAATGAACAAGGACAAATACACTATTTAAATAAGGAGAAAAAAAATTATTCAGGAATATTATACAAAACTATACGAAAAAGAAAACATACTAGAACAGGATGTTAAAAACTACTTACAAGAGGCAAACCTCCCGGTTATATCAGATGACAGTAGAAATATACTAAATGCAAAGATAACGATGATGGAACTAACTGAAGCTATTAAAAGGCAAAAAAATGGGAAAGCCCCGGGACCGGATGGCCTCCCAGGAGAGTTTTATAAAACTTTGGAGGAAGTACTATCCCTTCCTTTATTAGAATTGATGAATGAAATTATGTCTGGTAGTAAAATGCCGAATTCTTGGTCAGAAGCCTATGTTTCACTGATACCAAAGGAAGGAACAGATCTCCTGCAGGTAAAGAATTACCGACCAATTTCATTGTTAAACTCGGATTATAAGTTATTTGCATCAATACTAGCAGAAAGGCTAAAAAAATATTTAAACAATTTTATACATCCAGATCAAAATGGATTTTTACCAAAGAGACAAATTAAAGATAACATGAGAATAATTTTTTTTGAAAAATAATCTTTATTAATATAGATATAAAAGTAACATTTAACAAATATAAAGAAAAATCGACATACATTATTAAGGCAGAAAGAAAGGTAGGGGGAGAGGTGAGAAGGGAGATAGAAGAAAGAAAAGAAAAGGGTGGACATACCGGGGATATAATTATTCCCCAAATTCAAAAATTTTTGTTTGTCCCAGTCTGTTCTATTCATTCTTATATACGTTTTAACTTAACTATCTGCCTATGTATCTCTATAATTATCTTAAGTTCATTGTCTTCTCACTTTTTTCCTTGTATTTATTCCACATTTATACTATTTGGTTGTTCACTTTGGTATCCTTTTGTTCTCTTGTCATACCATATGTACCATTTTTCCCAGGTTTGAGCATAAATTGACTCTGTTTTATCTTTTAAGATATATGTTAGGATTCAGCACAGTTGAAAATTTTGGATATGACAAGGTGGTCTGTTGGTACATTACTATCCTTCCATTGTTGCGCAATGGCCATCCTTGTTGCTGTTGTAATGTGTATAAAAAGGTACCAGTCTTGGTTCAGAGTTTGATTTGGTTTAATGCCAAGTAAATAAGATTCAGGCTTAAGAGGGAAGTTGATATCTACTATTTCCATCAGCCAGCTTTGTATTTTCTTCCAAAGTTGGTTAATTTTTGGACAAGTCCACCATTGGTGAAAGAACGTACCCTTGGCCGTTTTGCATTTCCAACATCTGTCGGAAGTATTTGGAAACATGTATGCTATTCGGGATGGTGGTAAATACCACCTATATAGCATTTTGTATAAGTTCTCCTTGAATGAGGAGGCCAGGGTCATTTTAATAGATTTGCCCCAAATTGATTGCCATTCGTCG
This sequence comes from Rhabdophis nuchalis, assembly GCA_039707465.1. Classification (NCBI taxonomy): domain Eukaryota; kingdom Metazoa; phylum Chordata; class Lepidosauria; order Squamata; family Natricidae; genus Rhabdophis; species Rhabdophis nuchalis. Next base: position 144,041,956 of record CM077647.1, read on the forward strand.
AGAGTGATGTTCCTTCCTATATTCCTCCCCCAGGTGATCATAGCACCTTTGATTATTTCCTCACCAATGTATCCTTGTAAAAGCAATTTATATGCTTTAGAAATGAATTTAATCGGTGAATCCCATAAGATCTTATCAATATCTTGTTTTGATGAGTAAATTCCAAATTGTTTTTTATCCTTATTAAATTTAGATACTGCTTGCGTGTAGGACCATCAGTCTATTTTCCAACCCCTTAACTCTAAATCTGCCCGTGTTCTGATATTACCAATTTCGTCTGTCAAATCTTCATAAGTTAAATTTCTTTTTGGATTATGAACCGTTGGATAGGTCACTGCTTCAATTGGTGCCAGCCATCTTGGGATTTGGATGTATAGTTGTTTAATTTTCAACCATGACGCAAAAAGGGTTGCCCTAATAAAATGGATTGTGAAACTCTTGGGTTGTTTGTTGTCTTTGGGCCAGAGGTATGAATGCCAACCCTGGGGCAGATCATGGCCTTCAATTGCTAGTATTCGATTTCTTGTAAGAGTAACCCAATCTTTAACCCAAATTAAGATTGACGCGTGGTAATAGAGCTCCCAATTTGGTAATCCCAGGCCTCCTTTCAATTTATGTTCTTGGAGCATTTTCTTTTTAATGCGTGCTTTTTTCCCCTGCCAGACAAATTTAAGAGTAATCCGATCTAGTTTTTGAAAAAATTCTTTGTTTAGTTTTACAGGTGCAGATTGAAATAAGTATGTCCATTTTGGTAAAATATATGCCTTAATAGCAGCTATCCTTCCTAATAAGGATATTGGGATTTTGCTCCAATTTTCAAGTTCCCTAGCCATTTCTCCTATTAATTTATTGTAATTTAACTCTTTAATCGCGGAACACCTATTGGTTAACCAAATTCCCAAGTATTTCACTTTTTTAACAATTTCAATTCCCATTAGTTCTTGTATTTGTTCCTTTTGTTTCCCTGTTATATTTTTGGTTAACATTTTAGTTTTTTGTTTGTTGATTTTTAATCCGGCCACTTCACCATATTCCTCTATTGCTGTAATTAGTTTGGGTCCTGAACTCAGAGGTTCCTCTACTATGAAGACCAGGTCATCTGCGAATGCTTGTATTTTGTATTCTTCTCCTCTGACTTGCAGGCCTCTAATATTTTTTTCTTGTCTGATTATATTTAGTAAGGGTTCCAATACTAAGATAAACAGAAGGGGTGATAGAGGGCAGCCTTGTCTGGTGCCCCTACATATTGGGATCCGATCTGATAGCACTTTGTTAAATAATAATCTTGCCGATTGTGTTTTATATATAGCCTGGACTGCTTTAGTAAATTTGGGGCCGAAATCCATACTTTGCAATTGTTGAATAATAAATGTCCAATTAACTCTGTCGAATGCTTTTTGCGCGTCCAGGAAGATCATACTCATTTGTTTATCTGGGTGTGCCTCATAATACTCTAAACAATCAATTATTATCCTTACATTATCCCTCAAGTGTCTTCCTGGTAAAAACCCATTTTGATCTTGGTGTATGTAATTGGACAAAAATAGTTTCAGTCTTCCAGCTAAAATTGTCGTGAATATTTTATAGTCAACGTTTAGCAGTGAGATAGGTCTGTAATTTTGGATTAGAGTTAGGTCTGCACCAGATTTGGGGATTAAGGAAATGTAGGCCTCGGTCCATGACTGGGGTATTTCCCCTTTTACTAAAACTTCATTAAATAGGTCTTTCATTTGTGGGACTAAGATCTCCCCTAGGCCTTTGTACAATTCCCCTGGAAGACCATCTGGGCCTGGAGTTTTCCCACCTGGTTGTTTCTTAATTACATTTTCTATCTCTTCGGTTGTTATTTCTGCATTTAATGTGTTTTTATGTGTATCTGGTACTATTCCAAATTGGTGTTTTATGAGATAGGGATGAATCTTATCCTTGTGTTGTGTCTCTTCTGCATAAAGTGAGGTAAAAAAATCTTGTACTATTTTTAGCTTTTGTTCCATGATATTTGTTATTTCCCCTTTGTTATCTTGGAGGGCTTCTATTTTCCTCATTTCAGTTTCTTTTCTTAACCTATATGTCAACCATCTTCCAGGTTTATTAGCATGTTCGAAATAGGATTGTCTAGCTTTCTTTATTTTATCTACCAGTTGTTTCTGGTCAAGTAATGAGATTTTGTGTCTTAAGAGATTAATACTTTCCCTTACCCTTATATTTTGTGGATCTTTCTGGGCTTCCCTTTCCTGATTTTGTAATATTGTTACTAGTTCCATTTTTTTCTCTCTCTCCATTTTCCATTGTCTAGCTGTGTATTTTATTACCACCCCCCTTATCACTGCTTTTGCTGTATCCCATATGTTTTGTAGTGAGGTATCCTGTCTTTTATTTTCAGTGAAAAAGTATTGGAGCTCTTTTTGGATCGTCCTTACAAAATTATCTTCCTTCATAATATTGGCTCTCATGGACCATCTTGTCTTTACCTGCGTTACTGCCCATTTTATTAATAGTGGGTGGTGGTCCGCCCAAATATTTGGCCCAATTTCCAGGGATTCGATTTCCTCAGCCGCTGTTAGCGATGCCCACACCATATCTAATCTGGACCATGATCTGTGTCTAGGAGAGTATTATGTAAATTGTCTCTCAGAGGGGTGCAAGTCCCGCCATACATCTTTTAATCCTAGTTGGTCTCTCAAATCCCCCCATATTTTAGGGAGAATTTTTTCCCGTTTTAATTTATGTTTTGGGGTCTTGACACCTGGTTTGTAGTCTTTTTCTATATCTACAATTGCATTGAAATCACCAATTACATAAATGTGGTCATAATTTAATTGATTTAATTTATTTAATAATTTTCCATAAAATTGTTTTTGGTTAACATTTGGGGCATAAATATTGGCTAAGAGGGCCATTTTTTGTCCAATTTTAATTTCCAATAGTAAGATTCTGCCCTCCTTGTCTACATATATTTGTTTAGATACTAGATTCTTTTTATCATAGACAATCACACCTCTCTTTTTTTGGTCGGCCAGGGATGCGTACAATTTCCCCAGTTTTGGACAAGTCAAAACTTTGAAGTGTCTTTTCCTTATATGAACTTCTTGGAGACATATTATATCGTAATTTTCTTTTTGTAGGTTTAGCCAAATTTTCTTCTTCTTAGACGGGTTGTTTAATCCATTAATATTTATAGAGCAAAGCCGAATTTCCTCTTTTCCATTTTTATCTATTTGTAACTTTCTGCGTCTTTGATCTTGTTTCGATTTGGCGGTGTGTTGTCTTTCCATTAGTTGTTTTTTCCTCCTCAACTGTCCTCACCTCTCGTCCATTAGAGTTCCGTGTCAATAAGTCTTCCTCACTTCTAGTTTCTTCTTCTTCTTCCTCCGCCTCCGGATCGTTTAAAGATTGTTGGAATTTTAAGAAGTCGTGTGCTTCCTGAAAGGAGGCCAATTTGACGTTTTGGCCTTGCCATGTGAATGTCAAGCCTTCCGGAAGACGCCATCTGTAACGTATGCCCTGCTTCCTTAGGCAAGTGGTGAGAAAATCATACTTCCTCCTGCTCTCTCTTACGTTTCTAGGTATTTGTGGTAAGATTGTGAGGTCATTCCCTTTATATGTAAAAGTTTGCTCTCTTGCTTTCTTGAGGATTTCTTCTCGTGTAGATTTTTTGGTTAGTATTACATGTATCTCCCGAGGAAGCTTGTGCCGCCGAGCGTAGGATGTGTAAATTCGAAATACTTCATCAATAAGTCTATTTGCTTCCAAGCGATCAATTTTAAGAATATCTGCAATGATTTCTTCCATCACCTCTTCTAATTTTTCCTGGTTGTCATCTATCACATTTTGAAACCTCAAAAAGTATCTGGAGCGGTCCATTTCCAGAGATAAAATCTCCTCTTGCATCTTTTTTTCCGCCCTTTGATGTTGATTTTCGTTACGCTCTATTTTGGAATCCGTCTTTGTCACTCTTTCCTCCACTGTTTGTATCCTTTCTTCATGGTTTATTAAATGTGTGTGAATTTCTTCGAATTTACTATAGATCTGTCTCGTCTCTGTCGTTAATGTGTCCATCTTCTCCGTCAGATTTTCTAATACTCTGGCTGTTGTCTCTTGGTTTTTGGCCATCGTGTCTTGGATCCCTTGTAGGGTATCCTGCAGAACTTGAGACATTGCTGGTATTTTACTTGCTGCCGGGGGATCCTCTGTTGTCTTCTTAGTTGTCGCTGGAGAGGAAGAGGATGCCCAGGTAGATATTGATGGTATGGTCCTTTTAGTGGTAGTGGTAGTAGTGGTGGACATTATCACAATATTAGTATAAACTTGATTCCTCTCTTAATTAAATTAACTTATTTAACTTTCCTAATTTTCTATAGAATTTCTATACAATTAAATCTTAATTAATTAGACTTAGGTCAATCTCTGAACATCCAATTCTATAATATTTAATCTTAATCTAATCAACTCTACAACAATAATTTATAACTTCTTATAGCTAAATAATTAATGACTTATTACGGCTAAATACCAGGATACAAAGATACAAATATAAATATTTTGTAGTTGTAGTTCCTCTTTTGACCACTAGATGGAGGGCCAGGTTCAGATTTCAAAGTAGAGGCTATGGAGTGAACAAAACGCCTGTTACAATCAAGCCGGGCTCCGAGCGAAGAAAAGGGAAAAGGGGGTGGGGGGGAAATGTTTCAAACAAGAAAAAGGAAGTCCAAAATATCAGATCACTTCAAAAATCCAGTCTTTGCTGTTGAAAAAGGGGTCAATATGTCCACAGTAAATCAATTAACAAAATCGGATATCCAAAGATTTAAATTAAGGAAACTGCAAGGGTTTTCGATCTAAGAGTTGGTTGTAGTTAGTACAACTCCTCCAATCCGACCCACCGAATTTCCTGCCACTTATTTAAGAATGGGTTCCAATTTTTTGAATAGTTTGGAAATAGTTTGGAAAGTTAGTTCTCAAGATCTTCTGAGATCAATGTCCACAAGGGAAAAGCTTTAGACAGAGCTGGGATCCCGATCTTCCCTTCGGTAGCTGTCAACGACTCTGGGGCCCCATGTTATCGCCCTCTTAACGCGCTGGCACCGGGGGATGTCATCAGCCTCACCTTCAGGTTGCAGAATCCGAACGGGGCTGGAAATCTCCCCCTCTCTTCACTGTGCTTCCCGCCCAGCGACGGCTCCTTGCTAGCCGAAAATCGGCTTTCCAGGCAGCCGCCAGACACGATAAATGGGGCGATCGGCTTCGGACCCAAGTCTTTGCCTGCTCCGCGCTGTCGTGACATCACTTCCTCCAACATGAGAATAATTTTGAATATGTTGGAATACTATGAAGCACATTTTGAAAAACAAATGGCTTTGATGTTTCTTGATGCACAAAAAGCCTTTGATAACGTGAATTGGAAGTTTATGTTGCAACAGCTAGAACAAATGAAATTTGGTCAAAACTTTATGCATGTTATAAGTACTATATATCACAACCAAACAGCTAAGATAATAATAAATGGAGAGCTTTCAGATAATATCCAGATAAAAAGAGGTACAAGACAAGGCTGCCCACTATCATCTTTACTTTTTGTATTAATGCTAGAAGTGTTAAATAGAAAGATAAGAGAAGACAAAGAAATAAAGGGAATGACAATTAGGAAAGAACAATATAAATTACAAGCTTTTGCAGACGACCTAGTTTTTTCCTCGAAGAACCACTTAAAACCGCGTCCAAACTGATAGGGAAAATTGAGGAATATGGAAAAATAACAGGTCTGAAAATAAATAAAAACAAAACACAAATCTTGACAAAGAATATGACAAGAAGACAGAAAGAAGAATTAACAGAAATCTTGAAAATTCAAATTACAAATAAGCTTAAATATTTAGGAATCTACTTGACGTCGAGATGCAGCACCCTTAAAAAGGAGAATTATTCTAAACTCACACAACAAATAGAAGCAGATCTTACGAGATGGCAGAATTTACAACTATCATTACTAGGGAGAATAGCCACAATAAAAATGAATATTTTGCCTAAAGTATTATACTTATTTCAGACAATCCCAATTAAATTGGGCAAGGACTTTTTTGAAAAATTAAGGAAAATGGTCTTAAAGTTTATATGGCAAGGGAAAAAAGCTAGAATAAAATTAAATTTTTTTACAAGATACTAAAATAAGGGGAGGTATGGGATTGCCTGATTGGGAATTATACCATCAAGCTGCAAATTTGATGTGGATTAAAGATTGGATTACACTAAGAAACACTAGACTATTAGAATTAGAGGGGCATGATTTGCTATCAGGATGGCATGCAGCTCTATGGTATAGAAACACCAGAAAACATGGTATTTTCAGAAGGCACTACATAAGAGAATTTTTGATTGTAAACTGGGAGAAGATCAAGAAATTGCACTATTTTAAAATACCAGTCTGGGTATCAATTACTGAAGCATTCACTTACGCAATAATACACAAAAAGGAATGAACAACCAGATATTCGGATCTATTAAACTCAAGGGGTGATCTTAAAACTATTCAGGAACTAAAACAAGAAGGAATGGATATTAATTGGTATACATACACACAAATATATTCAAGATATAAGGAAGATGAAAAAAAGGAGGGGTTTATGACAAAACGACGGAATTAGACAAAATATTAACAGGCGTCGACGAAAAAATAATTAAAAAACTCTATGCCTACTTATTAGAGTTTAAACTCCAGGAAGAACAAGTGAAAGAAACAATGATAACATGGGGGGAAAACTTCAGGCATGGGATCGACTTAGATAAGTGGCAAAAATTGTGGACACAAAATTACAAAATGACGATGTCAACAGCCTACAAAGAGAACTTATACAAGATGTTCTACAGGTGGCACTTATCACCCTCAAGAATCGCAAAAATGAGTAAGAACAAATCCCAAAAATGCTGAAAATGCCATCAGACGCCTGGTACTTACTACCATATGTGGTGGACTTGCTCGGAGGCCAAAAATTATTGGAGTATGATCCACACATGGTTGGAGAAAATAACAGGGAAACATATAGATTTCAAACCCGAACTCTTCCTGCTCGGACTTACTTTAGAAACATTTGACAAAAATTTGAAATACCTAATTGTGAATATTTTGACAGCCGCTAGAATCGTCTTTGCAAAAAATTGGAGAAATGACAAATTACCATCACAGCAAGAAATTATTTATAAAATTATGAAATGTGCAGAGATGAGTAAATTAACGTTTGAAATTAGAGAGCAAGACAGTGAACAATACTATGAAATTTGGAATAAATTTTATCAATGGCTGGAAACAAGATAGTCAAATGAAGGTTGAGGTATAATAATTGTAATATATATAAATATATTTGAACTAAAATGTGAGATTTGATATGAATATGACTATGGAAGAGATGCACAGCTTGTAACCAACCGACACATTTTCTACAATTTGTAATGGAAGATGGAGTTTATGTTTTTTGTTTTTTGTTATATTTGTTTGTGTTTGTTTAAAAATAAAAATAAAAATTGTTTTTAAAAAAATCAGCTGGGTGAACTAATCTTAAGCATTAGCACCTTGGTTCAACAATTATTTTTATGAATGGAAACCATATTGAGCTTTTCAAATACATATTTTTTCTAATTATCTTTAATTGGTTCTGAACTAAAAGAAATGGTTGGGGTTTTTTATGTCCTCAAGTTCGCTATGAGATTAATGACATTAGTGTAATTTCTTATTGGAATTAACCCCAAATAAGATGTGATGTATATAATATTACAGTTACTATATTGCAAACAGCATCTGATAGGGTGACTACTAATCATTTGAATTATATGTTTTTTTTTCTTTTCCTTATCTTGCTAATGAATGTCCTCATTTGTCATATGCTCTTTCCATCTTAGCTGCATTTTTAATACAGATTCTTCAGAATTTTGGATAGTATTCAATTACTAGAGGTCTTATATTCACAAATAAACATACCTGCATTGGATGAGGCCCTCCTGAAATCTGCAATATAAATCAGTTGAACAAATAAGAATGATGACATTTGCATGGATTTCTTTATTACCAAGGAAAACAAATTGCTGAAGCCACGTAGGATCTCTATAACTCACCTAATTCTGTTGAATCTTTTACTGAAAAAGAAACATCCAATATTACATTGATTGTAATAATATAATTACAAAGGTTCTAAAAAGAAAAAAGTGCAATTACATTTTAAAAGCTTCTGACAAAAATACTAAAGATATAACAACCAATATGAAGGACTTAGAATTAAACATGAGCAAAAAAAAAAGTACTATAGGAAGTTTTACTGAATTCAGTTAAACAGACTCTTATTTTTCTTAATCAATGATAGCCATGTAGCCTTAACTGTACTTTTAGAACCCTCTAGTTTTGGGAGAGCATGGGTAAAATATGTGTGTTAAACCTTTGAAAGGGTTAACACACTGATAATGCATTTTAAGAACTCTTCAATTCCCTTTCACTAAACTTTCCATTCAGTGACAAAAAGAGTAGAGCTTGCTATATGAAACATCATTACATGATATATTGATATGCATTCTAAAACTTCTGAATAGATCCAACCATAGAGAGAGGAATGTTTCTTCTGTCTGTGCCAGATATGGCTAAGACCAACCATAAGTTGGTCTTACCATTTTTACCATCTATTGTATAATGGGCCTTTATGCTCGCTGTTTCAACTATGGACTTGCAGTGTATCATCTTTGGGGATTCTCCCCCCCCCTTTTTTAGTGCCAATGCCGTCTAATGTTATCTTATTCAAGGTCAGTTTTCCTTCGCCTGCGGGAGTCTACCCTCTCGCAGGCTTGGCCCCCTAGTTTATCACGGGCCCACCTCGAGGATGGACTTATTGCTCCTGAGAGGTGGGCGAAGCGCAAACTCGGGGGGTTTTTATTTAACTTTTTAATTCGGATTTTAGGGGGTTCCAGGGAGGAGGGTAGGGATAGTCAAGTGGGGGGGCGTCAATCTATTGGGCCGGCTGGCGGAAGTAGAGGAACGGAGGAGGAGGGAGGGGGGGGCGTTTCCATTGAGGCATTTTCCATCAGTTCGGTCTTGGGGAAGGGCAGGGGGGTTGGGAGACGGGGTGGACATCATTGGTTGGAGGACCGCGGCTGCTGGCTACGGGCGGTTACGCGCTCCAACCCCCCATGCTCCCATCGCAGACTAGGTGGGCAAGAACCACAGACCCGGGGCCCTAGGCTGATGTTGTGTAACGCCAGGTCCGTGGTACAAAAAGCCCCCCTCATCCGAGACCTTGTGTCAGAGGGGGACCCGGACCTGGTAGGTATTACGGAAACCTGGTTGGGCCACGAGGGAGGACATCCCCTCGTAGAAATGTGCCCACCAGGATACCGAGTCTTTCATCAGCCTAGGGCCCTAGGGAGGGGTGGGGGGGTGGCGATTATGGTTAGGGAAGGTCTTGAGCCAAAGGAGACCACGATCCCTCAGACGACTGGGTGCGAGTCCCTCCTTGTGAAGTGGGGCCTAGGGAGGCAGTTGGGCGTGTTAGTTGTATACCTGGCTCCTCGCTATACGACAACAGCCCTGCCCGAGCTCCTAGAGGTGATAGCCGAGGCGGCGGTTGAGACCCCCAGACTGTTAGTCATGGGGGACTTTAACCTGCCGTCGGCAGGCGAAACCTCTGGGGTAGCTCGGGAGTTCATGGCTTCCATGACAGCCATGGACCTGACCCAAGTAGTTGTAGGCCCTACCCACGAGGGCGGACACACCCTGGATCTAATCTTCGTCTCGGGACAGTGGAGTAGTGATCTGGGAAGAGGGGATCTAGCCATCACACCCCTGTCATGGACAGATCACGCTCTCCTTCAGCTCGACTTTCCGATCGCTGCACCTCACTGCGGGGAGGCGGAACCGGACATTCCTATATGGTTCCGCCCCAGGCTCCTGATGGACCCGATAAGGTTCCAAAGGGAGCTTGGGCCAATTCCTGTGGACTTGCCCCGCGACTCGACTGAGGACCTAGTGGCCGCATGGTTAATTGCGGCCACGGGGGCCTTGGACCGAGTCGCGCCCTTGCGGCCTCTCTTGCGGCGACGAACCACCTGGGCTCCTTGGTTCACCGAGGGGCTTAGGGAGATGAAGCGCCACAAGAGACGCCTAGAGAGCAGATGGAGATCTTCTCGCTCCAAAGCCGACCGAACACTAGTGAGAGACCATATTAGGACTTACTTAGTGGCGTTAAGAGTGGCCAAACGTGAGTATTGTGCCACTCTTATTGCATCCGCAGATAACCGCCCTGCCGCCCTGTTTGGGGTGACCCGCTCCCTCCTTCAACAGAGGCCGCGGGAAGCCCCTTTACAGGGTCGAGCAGAGGAATTTGGGATTTATCTGCAGGAGAAAATCACTCGGATTCGGAACGAGTTACCCTCCATCGACAGTGGTCCAGTCGAGCGGGCCGAGGCTGATCTTGTGATACCATCGTGGGAGGAGTTTGATTTTGTTACCACCGAGGATATGGACAAGTTGTCAAAGAGGCTTAGGGCTACCACATGTTTATTGGACCCGTGTCCCTCCTGGCTTGTACTGGCATTTTGGGAGACGACACGAGGCTGGCTCCAGGGCATTGTCAACGCATCTTTGAGTGAGGGGTCCTTGCCTGCCATCTTGAAAGAGGCGGTAGTGAGGCCCCTCCTCAAGAAGCCGTCCCTGGATCCAGCATTATTAGAGAACTATCGTCCTGTCTCCAACCTCCACTTTCTAGTGAAGGTTGTTGAGAGTGTGGTGGCCCAACAGTTTCCGCGACACTTGGAGGAAGTTGATTATCTAGACCCGCGCCAGTCCGGCTTCCGACCCGGGCACAGCACCGAGACGGCATTGGTCGCGTTGGTTGATGATCTCTGGAGGGCGCGGGATAGAGGACATTCCTCTATCCTAGTCCTATTAGACCTCTCAGCGGCTTTTGATACCATCGACCATGGTATCCTATTGCGCCGACTGGGGGGGTTGGGGTTGGGAGGCACCGTTTTGCGGTGGTTCTCATCCTACCTCTCTGGTCGGTCGCAATATGTGTTGACAGGGGGGCAGAGGTCGGCCTCGAGGCCCCTCATATGTGGGGTTCCTCAGGGGTCGGTCCTCTCGCCCCTACTATTCAACACATATATGAAGCCGCTGGGTGAGATCATCCGTGGTTTTGGGGTGGGATATCATCTGTACGCTGATGATACTCAGTTGTACATATCCACCCCAGACCACCCCAACGATGCCGTCGAGATTATGTCCCGGTGTTTGGAGGCCGTACGGATCTGGATGGGTGGTAACAAACTCAAGCTCAACCCATCCAAGACTGAGTGGCTGTGGCTTCCGGCGCCCCGGTTCAGCCAGATTATTCCAACACTGGCCATTGGGGGCGAAACACCGGCCCCCGTGGAGAGGGCGCGCAATTTGGGTGTCCTCCTGGATTCCCGGCCGTCTATGGAAGATCACGTGGCAGCCATGGCCAGGGGGGCGTTCCATCAGGTACGCTTGATGCGCCAATTGCGCCCCTTACTGGATCGGGGTGCCCTACGCACAGTCACTCAAGCACTCGTCACCTCTCGACTCGACTACTGTAATGCTCTCTACATGGGGCTTCCCTTGAGGTGCACCCGAGGGCTGCAGCTAGTCCAGAACGCAGCCGCGCGGGTGATTATGGGAGCGCCTAGACACTCCCACATAACACCTATCCTGCGCGAGCTGCACTGGCTCCCTGTGGTCTTTCGGGTGCGCTTCAAGGTCTTGACGACCATCTTTAAAGCGCTCCATGGCTCGGGGCCTAGTTATATGCGAGACCGCCTCCTGCCCCATACATCCCTCAGACCGATACGCTCCCACAGAGAGGGCCTCCTCAGGGTGCCGTCGGCTGGACAATGCCGACTGGCGACACCCAGGGGAAGAGCCTTCTCTGTGGCTGGGCCAGCCCTCTGGAACGACCTATCCCCTGAACTCCGCACCATCTCTGACCTCCGCCTCTTCCGCAAGTGTCTGAAGACACATTTATTCCATCTAGCCGGCCTAGCGTAACCCCCTGTATTGACCATTAGACAGTTTTAAATTTGGGATTTTAATTCGGTTTTTAGCACAGGTTTCACTAGAATAAGTTTTTTAAATTTTATATGTTTTGTATGTATTTTAACATTCCTGTGCGCCGCCCTGGGTCCATTTGGAGAAGGCAGGATATAAATTTAATAAAATAAAAAATAAAAAATAAAATAAGTGAGCAAGAGTCTTCATTTATGTTTTGGAAAAACAGTTTGGAAGAACTATGCCTACAATCAACTTTTGAGACATATCCATTAATATGAGCATATACGTATATCCAAACAAATACACATGAAGATACTATTTTATTTACATGCATGTATATTTAGGATTTCCTTTCACCATTTTCCTAAGCATTATTGTTATTTATGTCATACAGAATTTAAATCTATAATGGAACTAAGTTAAGCATGATTTAAGATGAAGTCTGAAAATAGTTGGATATACTGTAATTCCATTCATACTTTCATTCACCAACAACTGAAAATTACATTAGAATTTGTTCCCTTACCAAATTTCTCTTCCACTTCTTTCAATTCTATAAACAAACAAATTGAGGAATCAATGAAAAACAGGAAACCCTGTTACGCCAATTTTAAATTGCTAATTCCATTAAATACCAGCAGGGATGATAAGACTCATTAAAATGTTTCAGATGAGTTATTTGATGAAATTTAGATAATTTCATGTTTCTCTATTAACAATACTGCTACTGTCCTGGCAGCTCTGTTGAATGCAGAGATGACCCAGAATGGACATTATTTTAATTTAATGTATTAAATTTTTATACCGCCCTTCTCCCTTACGGGACTCAGGGCGGTGTACAGGCACTAATAAAAGTCCATGATATAAAACATAAAATACAGTTAAAAATCTATTAAATAGCTAGCCTGACTAAAATCCTGTTAAAAACCCTTACTAAAACCCTTACTAAAAAACCCTTACTAAAACAATTTTAAAAACTACGCCATTATGTGGTTTTTCTTCAATCTAGCATTGCTCAACTAGCATTTTGATTTGCCAATTAGCTCTTAGCAATGGACATACAGCACAAAAAACCAGATTAGATTTACTTCAGCTTGGACTGCAGCTGGTTAGGTTCATATGGATTATTTATTGATTTCAAGAATAAAGAAAGGAAACATGGAATAATAAGGGACACTTGTTTGTTCAGCTTTGCTCTTCTTGGTTACCACTGACATTTAAAACCCTGAATGTCATAGGCTATAAAACGGCAAATCAACAAGAGAGATCTTTCTGAAGATATGCCAACTGCTAGAAGTTGAAATATTGATTACTCAGGGAATAATTTTTTTCTATGCTGGTTCAAAGGATATAAAATATGGTCCCTAAAGAAACGTCCTCCCATTTAAGACAATAATAAAAGCAAGCAAATTTCACCCAACTTTTAATATTAAATAATTTAATAATTAAGTTTAGGTTTATTATTTATATTGATATTCTTACTATTCTTACTTACTATTCTATTGCTTTGAAATTGGAATAAAGAAGAAAGGGATTTATATATTAAATAAGAAACACTAAGCAACTATGAAATTACCTTTTTCATATTTGTTTTTTTCATTTTCTGGGAGAAATAGAGTAGAGTTAGCCACCTGCTGGTATAGCATTTATCAGATAGTATTCTAAATTTCATATAAAATTCAATTCCATCCTAGGGATGAGCATTATTAAAATGTTACTTCAAACTTTGAACAAAATAGTTCCAATGTAATCCAAAATGTACTATTACCCATTATGGAACAACGGAAACTTAAATCAAACCTGTTTCTCAGATTTTTCTTTTTTTTGTTTTTGTTTTTTGTTCTAAATCCATAAGTATAGTTGGGATAATATCCCTGTTACCAACCACACAATCTACATTTTTTATAATAAACTAGCTTTCTATAACAAACCAGCTTTCAATTACATAATTAAACAAACATAGATCTTGAAACAAAATTCTTCACCCCAATTGTTAGAAAGCATGTATCACTTAGTAAGAACTTTCTTCAATTTTCATTAACATCAAGGAACTTAATGATAGCAACTGATTAAATAATGTTGCAATTATTCTACTATTAGCTTCCAGACACAATATTATCCCTTATGAAACAAAATGCCCCCTTTTACCTATATCCATTTATCCTGTGCTGAGAATAAAATTTCAAAACAGGAAAATTGGGGTTTTGTCTCTCCGTGAAGAATGTTTGCATATCCTATTCTAGCTCAGTTTCTGACAAAAGAAAGTGGATGATATTGCTATTAGACTCTAAAATACATTATCCAATAAGATGGATTACTCAATCTTCAGAATAAAAGAAGGTTCTTACCTTGAAAATTTTTAAGGTTTAATATTTCTACAAGAAATAATATACAAGATTAATAACAAGAGAAAATACACATGAAGATACAAAACATGCACTAAATACCAGTTGATAAGAGGTGGATATTCAAAACAGATGATACATGTGTTTCATCATATTAGGGAAGGAGTATTCCTCCCCATACTACAACTTTAGCCTCATTAAAATATTTGCATGCATAAGAGTCCTGTAAAAGGCATGACAACTTTTATGTGTATCTCAACATTATGGTAGAGAGTAAAGGAAATGGCCTTGAAGGATAAGAAAAAACACTGCAAGTAAAGCAATGGCTGCATGAAAGGGATTTGAACCAAAGCCAAGAAAGTAACGTAAGTAAACATCTCAGATAAGCCCGTTCCTAGTTCACATGAAGATAAAGGGAAAGGGGGAGCAGGCATATTCATACTTCCACAATTATGTTACTACAGCTCTACAGTAGAGATAGTACTAATCTAGTTTATTGTTGAAGGGCTAATAATTATTGAACAAATTATATAAATTACATAATTTAAATTATTTGTGCAGTGATATCATGACATGTGTAACATCACTCCTCCTATATAAACATTCATGTTTTTACAAGTGTAATGATTCTGTATGGTGATCATAACTATAATAAACATTACTAAGGGGAGGAAGAAAAGAAAAATAAATAGTTACCATCATGTAGAGCTTTCTTTTCATTTACTGCACATAAAGGATAGGAACAATAATCAGAACATGATTATTTATATTCTTTAAATCACTTTAAAAGAATAACAGAATTGGAAATGATCTTGGAGTTCTTACCTCCCTGCTCAAGCATTAAACCCTACAGATGAAACTCGAAAAATTAGAATATCGTGCAAAAGTTCATTTATTTCAGCAATGCAACTTAAAAGGTAAAACTAAAATATGAGATAAGACTCATTACATGCAAAGCAAGATAGTTCAAGCTGTGAATTCTCATAATTGTGATGAAAGTTTATCTGCAGAAGGAAGCATGAAATGCTCCAAAATCTCCTGGTAAACAGCTGTGTTGAAATAAATGTACTTTTGCATGATATTCTAATTTTTCTCTGACAAGTAGCTGTCCAATCTCTTCTTAAAAACCTCCAGTGTTGGAGCACCCACAACTTCAAAAGGCAAGTTGTTCTACTGATTAATTGTTTTGACTGTCAGAAAAATTCTCTTTGGTTCTAGGTTGGTTGTATGTTGGTTGTCTCCTTGATTAGTTTTCATCCATTGCTTCTTGTCCTGCCTTCAAGTATAACATAAAGTTAGACTTGCCACCCAAGTTAGATTTATATCCCAGAATTTCAGAATCTTCATCATGAATCATCTGACACTGTACACAAATTTTCCTACCACTACCTTTTATTATCACTTTGTCATCCTATTTATCACTCTTGGAAGATGATATTACAACTCACCTGCCTCAGCAATCTTCAGTTTGTCTCCTAGAATGAAAAAACATGTCTTTTAATATGTGTATGCTGCATAGAACAAAGTATTCTAATGAGATAATGAATCCCCATGTCGGATAAAGTACTTTGACGAATTCAAAGGATTTTTGGTATATGTATAACATTCTTAGAGGTAGTCTCCAAATTCTAGTATAAGGACACTTTTTCTTTTCTTTTTCCTTTTTTTTTTAAAGATAGTTTCTCCTAACCAATCATGTCTGATTCTCAGGGGCAGTATTCCTCTTCATTTCCTAGTTGAGGGAGTCAGCATTGTCTGAAGATGCTTCCATGATGATGTGGCCAGCATGGCTAAGCAACAGAATGCTATTATCTATCCACCAAAGTGGTACCTATTTATCTACTGTGTTTCCCCAAAAATACAACAGGGTCTTATATTTTTTGACCTATGAAATATGGCCTTGGGCTTATTAGAGGGGGAAGGCTTATTATTTTCTGGGGCAGGCGAGAAGTGACCTTTCAAACTCCATTGCATTCCTCGCTGTTGTGTCGAGGGAAGCCGTTGGTAAAAAAAACAAACCACATCTTATGAATTCTATCAAACTTCTTGAACTCATGAGAAGGGCTTTTTTAACCAGGGGCTTCCCTGGACACAATAGCGAGGACCACTGCAGACTTGTAAAGGTAAGAGGGGCACCTCTCAAGCCAACACTTCCCAACACCACCCCAATGGTAAAGGCAACCTGTTTGCTTCCCTTCCCTGCCATCCCTTAAGGGGGGGGAGAAGCGAGGCATGCCTCTTACCTGCCCAGTCCAGCTGTGTTCCTCGCCCTTTAATCCAGTGAATCCCCTTGTAAAAAAACCTCATGAGTTCGACCTCACAAGTTGAACTCATAAGTTTTTTTTACAAGGGGATTCACTGGACAAAAGGGTGAAGAACACAGCTGGACCGGACAGGTAAGAGGTGCACTTCGCTTCTCCCCCACCCACCCCGCCTGCCCCCTCGCTAAAAGGACGGTGGGGAAGGGAAGTGGGCAGACTGCCTTTATGATTGGGGTGGGATGGGCAGTGTTTTTTGTGCAAGAGGGAAAAGGTGGGGGGGTGATCACATTGCTGCCTGGCGCTGTTATTGCGGCAGGCTCTTTTTGTGTTTAAATAGTTGGGGAGGGCTTAGTTTTGGGGGGAGGGCTTATTGTGGTGCATGCTCTGATAAGCCCAACTGGGCTTATTTGCAGGATATGTTGTATTTTTGGGAAAACACAGTACTTGTATTTGCATGCAAGATTGGCAGCAGTTAGCGCAAGAATGTGAGCTCACTCAGTCATGCAGTGCTTGGGTTTGGAACTGCCAACTTTCTGGTCAACAAGCCCAGCGTATTAACTGCTAGGCATCGCATCTATCTTTTTTTTAACTGATGATAAACAACCATATCCTATAAACTACTAATTGGTTGGTTAAAACTTTCATTTTAAAATAAGGCATTAGATTTGGTTCATTATTTGGCCAGGTAGCTGTCCATGTGTCCGTGAACTTGTCATCTTCTAATAGTATTTATGATGATACAGTGGTACCTCGGTTCACGAAAGCCTCTGTTCACGACCAACTCGGTTCACGAACAGAAATTTTCCTCAAAATGTGCTCCGGTTCACGAACTCCGTTTCGGTTCACGAACAGAAAAGTTCGTAAAAATATGCTCCGGTTCACGAACTCCGCTCCGGTTCATGAACTCCGCTTCGGTTCACAAACTCCGTTTCGCTTCACGAACAGAAAAGTTCGTAAAAATATGCTCCGGTTCACAAACTCCGTTTCGGTTCGCGACCAGAGTCAGTTCAAGAATTAAAAAAAAAAAAAAAAAAGATCAGAACGGATTAACCGGATTTACATTAAACCCTATGGGAAACTGTGTCTCGGTTCACGACCAATTCGGTTCGCGAACAAAGTCAGTTCAAGAATTAAGACCAAAAAACAAGGTCAGAACGGATTAATCGGATTTCCATTAAACCCTATGGGAAACTGTGCCTCGGTTCATGACCATTTCGGTTCGCGACCAGAGTCAGTTCACGAATTAAGTTCGTGAACCGAGGTACCACTGTACTTACTTTTTAATTTATACAGAGTGCCAATTATTATAAGAATGCTAAGTACTGCAATAAAAAAAAAGGCAACCATGTATCCAGATGTGGCAGGGAAAAAGATATCTGTAGGTAAAAATAAATTATCATTAAATTTGATTATTTTTTTTATTATCTTGACATTTTTCAATTGTTTCTTAACTGGAAAGCAAAAAATAATAAAAGTTAGAGAGAGACAATTAAGCGATTTGAAGTTTTCATTCTGGAGATTGCTCAACCTCAGAAACTAAGAATTTTGACTTTCATCTACAGTTTTACTTCATACAAATAATTATACATACTTTCCCCTTTCTGATCTCAGCATTGTCTCATTATTTTATACCTACCTTTTGTTAATTGGTAAATGTCAGATATCTGTAATATCACAACACTTCAAATTGAATTAAATTAGAGCTGACAAAAAGCAAAATGAAAGCAGGACTATAGCAAATCATTGAGAATTTTGAAAGCGTGCTATTGGATTATTATCTATCTCTATAGAACTGTCCATTTGATTGTATCTAAACCTGGGTTTATACAATTATATCATACAACCATTAAGTTGTATACATGACAGATGTAAAAGAAAGTGTCTATTCTGTGGAACAGAACAAATATCATGATTAATAGGTTGGATTAGGAACAGAGCCAAATTTCATAGTATGGCACTTTCAGTGATCCAGTGATAACCAGACTCATTGGCTGCTGAAATTGTCCATAGTATCTGGAAGGAAGCAAAGAACACATACTGAATTTACTTATTGAATAAATAACTGAATAAATGGGATTTACATTAGATATTATTAATGTTTTATATTAATTTTACCATGCATATTTAAGTATTCTTGTTGTTTTGTTGTTTATTCAACTTATATCCTGCACCTATCTCCCAAAAAGTAACTCAGAGCAGCGCACAGGAAATTAAAACAAAATACAAATATACAAATACATAATAAATATCATAAAACCAAATTAAACTTAGAAAACCCTGTGCTAAAATATTGTTAAAATCCCTCAGATTAAAATTTGCTAATTTAAAACTCAGTCATTATAGGGTTGTCACGCTAGGTCGGCTTGATGGAAAAAGTGCGTCTTCAGGCGCTGGCGGAAAAGGCGGAGGTCCGCGGTGGTACGGAGTTCGGGAGGAAGGTCGTTCCAGAGGGTTGGGCCCACCACAGAGAAGGCACTTCCCCTGGGCATCGCCAACCAGCATTGCCCAGCCAATGGCACCTGGAGAAGACCCTCTCTATGGGAGCGGATCGGTCGAAGGGATGTGTGGGGCAGTAGACGGTCTCGCACATAACTAGGCCCCGTGCTATGGAGCACTTTGAAGATGGTAATCAACAGCTTGAAGTGCACCCAAAAAGTTACAGGTAGCCAGTGCAGCTCACGCAGGAGAGGTGTTATATGGGACTGCCTTGAGGCTCCCATAATCACCCGCGCAGCCGCATTCTGAACTAGCTGCAACCTTGGAGTGCACCTCAAGGGAGCCCCATGTAGAGAGCATTACAGTAGTCTAGATGGGATATCACAAGTGCTTGAGTGACTATGCGAAGGGCGTCCCGGTCCAGTAAGGGGCGCAATTGGCAGACCAGGCCAGGCACATGTGGAAAAATGCCCCCCTGGCCACGGCTGTCACATGGTCCACCATGGTCAGCCAGGAATCCAGGAGGAAGCCTAAATTGTGCGGCCTCTCCATGGGGGCTAATAGTTCACCCCCTATGGCCAGTGTTGGACTCACCTGGCTAAACCGGGACGCCGGAAACCACAGCCACTCAGTCTTGGACGGGTTGCGTTTGAGTTTGTTACGGCCTCCAAACACCGGGACATCACTTCGACGGCATCGTTGGGGTGGTTTGGGGTGAATACGTACAACTGAGTGTCATCAGCGTATAGATGGTATTCTACCCCAAAACCACATATGATCTCGCCCAGCGGCTTCATATAGGTGTTGAACAGGAGTGGCGAGAGGACCGACCCCTGAGGTACCCCACATATGAGGGACCTCGAGGCCGACCTCTGCCCTCCTGCCAACACAAATTGCGACCAACCGGAGAGGTAGGAGGAGAACCACCGTAAAACAGTACCTCCCACCCCCAACCCCCCCAGTCAGTGCAATAGGATACCATGGTCGATGGTATCAAAAGCCGCTGAGAGGTCTAATAGGACCAGGATAGAGGAGCAACCTCTATCCCGCGCCCTCCATAGATCATCCACCAACGCGACCAATGCTGTGACCAGGTCAGAAGCTGGACTGGCGCAGGTCTAGATAATCAATTTCCTCCAGGTGACGGGGAAACTGCTGTGCCACCACACTTTCTACAACCTTCACTAAAAAGTGGAGGTTGGAGACCAGACAGTAATTTACCAACAATGCTGGGCCCATGGAAGGCTTCTTGAGGGGTCTCACCACCGCCTCTTTCAGGGCGCTAGGCAAGAACCCCTCACTCAAAGAGGCATTCACTATATCCTGGAGCCAGCCTCGTGTGACCTCCCAGGATGCCAGTACAAGTCAGGAGGGACATGGGTCCAATAAACATGTGGTGGCCTTTAGTCTCCTCGACAACCTGTCCATTTCCTCGGTAGTGGCAAAGTCAAATTCCTCCCATAATATTGTCTCAAGGCCTGCATCGGAAAATCCCTCCAGACTACTTTCAGTGGGGGGAAACTCACTCTGAATCTGAGTGATTTTATCCTGCAGATACTCTCCAAATTCCTCTGCTCTGTCCTGCAAAGGGGCTTCCCGTGGCCTCTGTTGAAGGAGGGAGTGGGTCACTCCAAACAGGGCAGCAGGGGGCTATCTGCGGATGCGATAAGAGTGGCACAATAATCACATTTGGCCACTCTTATTGTCACTAGGGACGTCCTCAAATGGGATCATACCAGTGTTCGGTCAGATTCGGACCGAGTGGATCTCCACCTATTCTCTAGGTGTCTCTTGCAGCGTTTTATCCCCCTCAGTTCCTCAGATAACCAGGGAGCCTGGGTAAGTCGACGCTGCATGAGAGGCCACAAGGGTGTGACCCGGTCCAAGGCCCCCATGACCGCACTATACCATGCGGCCACTAGGTTCTCAGTCAAGTTGTGGGTCAAGGTCACAGGTAATGGCCCAAACTCCGTCTGGAACCTTTCGGGGTCCATTAGGCACCTGGGGCGGAACCATCTTGGGATCTCTGGTTCCGCCTCCCAGCGGTGGGGTGTGACGATTGGAAAGTCCAGCCAAAGGAGAGAGTGATCTGTCCATGACAAGGTTATGGTGACTAGATCCCCTATTCCCAGATCACTCCTCCACTGGCCAGACACAAAAATTAAATCCAGTTTGTGCGTCCTCCGTCGTGAGTGGGGCCTTGAACTACTTGGGTCAGGTCCATGGCCGTCATGGAGCCCATGAATTCCCAAGCTACCTCGGATGTTTCGCCTACCGATGGCAGGTTGAAGTCCCCCATGACTAATAATCTGGGGGTATCAACCGCCACCTCGGCAACCACCTCAAGGAGCTCGGGCAGGGCTGCTGTTACATAGCGGGGAGCCAGGTATACAATCAGCAAGCCCAACTGCCTCCCTAGGCCCCACTTCATGTAGAGGGACTCACAGCTGGTAGTCTGTGGCACAGTGGCCTCTCTCCGCTCAAGACCTTCCCTAACAATAATCCCCCCCCCCTGCCTAGGGCCTGTGGCTGATGAAATGCTCGGTAGCCTGGTGGGCACATTTCCATGAGGGGTAATCCTCCCTTGTGGCCCAACCAGGTCTCCATTATACCCACCAGGTCCGGCTCCCCCCTCTGATACAAGGTCGTTGATGAGGGGGGCTTTGTTAACCACGGATCTGGCGTTGCACAAAATCAGCCTAGGGCCCCGGCTCTGTGATCCTTGACCTCCTAGATTGCGGGGGGAGCTCAGGGGGTTGGGGCGTGTGACCGCTTGTAGCCAGCGGCCACATTCCCCCAACAAATGGTGTGCTCCCTGTCTCCCACTGCCCCTGCCCCTCCCCCTGACCGATCTGATGGGAAAACCCTCCATTTTCACATCATTCTAATATGTATATACTGTACATACTGTATAGATCCATGGTGGTGCAGTGGTTAGATTGCAGTATTGCAGACTAACTCTGCCCCCTGCCAGAGTTCAATCCTGATTGGCTGAAAGTTGACTCAGCCTGCCATCCTTCTGAGGTCGATAAAATAAGGACCCAAATTGTTGGGGGCCATATGCTGACATTTTTAAATCACTCAGACAGTGCTGTCAGTGACTATGGAATGACATATAAGTCTAAGTGCTATTGCAACATACATGTACACATGCTGATTATTGTGTTTTCTAGTCAGTTTTAACTCCTGCAATTGCTTGAACCCTGCCATTTTCTTGGCACAGTTTTTCAGCAGTGCCATTTCCTCCTTCCAAGGGCTAAGACAGAGTGACTGGCTTGTTGGTTTTGTGTCTAAAATGGGACTAAAAGTTATAGTCTCTAATTTCTAGCCTGATGCCTTAACCATTAGACCAAACTTGCTCTCATCTAGTGTTAGCATGATTAAAACTAGAATGAACCCATCATTTATGTACAACTCTAAAATGATGTGCATTTATTCAAGCTAAATGTAACTGTCAAATAAATTCAGTACCTGAATTTATCTTTTTAAGGTTATGGTTAATATTAAGGAACTGCGAACAGTAAAAACCCAAGCATTTTCACATTAGCTATGAAGAAAAACCATGAGTCAATCTGTAATATGGGGAAATGACATGGATCCTCTTATTAGTATTTCCTATTTTACAAAGTGATATTGTATTTTCCAATTAAGCTTCACCAGGTAGAAAAATCATATCCATATGTATCTTGGTCCTAAGTATATATTCTGTATAACTATATTCAATATACAGATGCACGACAATACATTTACTACTATCCCCAACCAGCTCACATAGTAAATAGGAAATAATACCCCAAAAAATGTTCATAAGAATAATATCTCACTTTTATATAACACTGTTCCTTATTCACCCTCAATGACAAGTGATGTTGATCCCAATACTAGATTTGAAGTCTTTTTGACAATCCTGCAGGAGAGAGCATTGCCAGCACCTGGCTCTAGAAGAATATCCAGGTTGGTGCTGTTATGAACAACTGGAGCAGAAGCAAGTTCCTGCCCTTTGCTGTCCATCCATGAAATCTGAAAAAGCTCAGGTGACTCTTCTACTTCGGTTTTACAGGTAAGTTTGATTCCACTGCCCTCATATTGCTGAAGCATAATCAGTGGGTTTCTGAAACCTAAAGACAGAAGTTGATTTAATGTGAAATCTAACGATCCATCCTTCCATTCATTCACCCATCCATCCATCAGCTATCTCTCTATCTCTCTAACTATACATCTATCTATCTCTGTCTATCTGTTGTTGAGATGTTTATAAATTGTGTTGATTTGCATCATTTGAATTATACACAGCTAGGTTTGAATTTCCGGAGTCATAATTCATATGTTACTTATTAGGTAATAAAAGCATACATTTAGTGAAGACAAAAGCAACAGTTCCCTTGAGTCCTAAAAATCCAGGAAGTTCTTGCCAGGGCTTCAGGCTTTTTTTAAGCTATATTAGCTGCGTAAGAAGAACCTACTTTGTATCTTGAGTTAGTACAATAGATGGAAGAGGGCTAGTAGATAAAAATTGTACAGACCCATGTAAACTGCTACTACATCTATAAAGACATCAGGACTTGGACCTTTGAGTCAAAGAGATTATAAATCTAAGCAGTAATTAAGATTACAGTGTAGGGTAAAAGTGCAAGGTTTCTTTAGAAAGCATTGAAACAGGAGAGTTCTATTATTCTGTGCTGGAATACAAATCAGAAAGAATCTTCAGCAACTGTTCCAATTGTAACATTGCAGAAAAATTATTTAAAAATGTAAGGTTTTGTGAACAGCATTTTACCATCAGATGTGAATGTGCAGCTTATAAAAATTTGTCCACCTAGATTCCTTCTGATATTGTTACAAAAATGAACATTGATAGGAGCTCTCTATTTTGATTTCTAAAATACTCAATTTTTCAGCAAGTTAATTTTGTAATGAGATTAATTTGTGGAGGGGGACAATATGAAAGGGATAAAAAGTGGCTACAGGGTCTGAAAAAACTGAAAATTACTAATGCTTAGTACTTAATCCGACCCAGGTTTTTGCTGCTGAGCAGAAGCATTCATAGGACCAGTTTTATTAATATCAATTTTAAGGCAAATTTTTTCACAGAGTAAGAAAAGGTTTCATAAGTGTAGGAGGCATGATATTTTGAAGGAATAAGCATATTTGGAAATTTAAAATATTATGTGGGTATATTCACAAAATAAATATTGTGAATGATATTGCATCCTCATTAACTAAATCAAAAAAAGACTTTCCATATTTTTCAGTATATAAGATGCACATTCCCCCCCCCCCCAAAAATAAGTGGGTAGAAATGTCTATGCGTCTTATAGAGCTAATGTTGCCAAAGCCCTGCCCATCTACCTGCCCCCATCCTTTGGCCTCTGCCTCCCAACAATTTGCGTCCTTGCAGCAAACAGCAAACAGCCTGGTTATTTATTTATTTATTTATTTATTGGATTTATACCCGGCCTTTCTCCAAATGGACTCAGGGCGGCGGACAAAAAACTCAAAACATACAGAACATATAAACATTTTTTTCTTTTCTTTTTTTTAAAAACTTATTCCATTAAGGGCCTGTGTTCAACCGTAATTAAAATCCCCAATTTATAACTGGCGGTGTTGGGGGCTGCGCGAGGCCGGCTAGTTGAAAGAGATGTGTCTTCAGACACTTGCGGAAGAGGCGGAGGTCAAGAGTGGTTCGGAGTTCAGGGGGCAGGTCGTTCCAAAGAGCTGGTCCTACCATAGAGAAGGCTCTCTCCCTGGGTGCCGCCAGTCGGCATTGTCTGACCGACGGCACCCCGAGGAGGCCCTCTCTGTGGGAGCGTATCGGTCCAAGGGAAGTATGGGGCAGGAGGCGGTCTTGCATATAACTAGGCCCCGAGCCATGGAGCGCCTTAAAGATGGTCGTTAGGACCTTGAAGCGCACCCGAAAAACCACACGAAGCCAGTGCAGTTCGCGCAGGATAGGTGTTATATGGGAGTGTTTAGGTGCTCCCGTAATAACCCACGTGGCCGCATTCTGGACTAACTGTAGCCTTCGGGTGCACCTCAAGGGAAGCCCCATGTAGAGAGCATTACAGTAGTCAAGCCGAGACGTGACGAGTGCTTGAGTGACTGTGCGTAAGGCTCCCCGATCCAGTAAGGGGCGCAACTGGCGCATCAGGCGTACCTGATGGAATGCCCCCTTAGCCACGGCTGCCACATGGTCCTCCATGGACAGCCGGGAGTCCAGGAGGACACCCAAATTGCGCGCCCTTTCCACGGGGGCTGGTGTTTCGCCCCCAATGGCCAGAGTTGGAGTAATCTGGCTGAACCGGGGTGCCAGAAGCCACAGTCACTCAGTCTTGAATGGGTTGGGCCTGAGTTTGTTACTACCCATCCAGACCTGTACGGCCTCCAAACACCGGGACATAACCTTGACGGCATCGTTGGGGTGGTCTGGGGTGGATATGTACAGCTGAGTATCATCAGCGTACAGATGATATCCCACCCCAAAACCACGGATGATCTCTCCCAGTGGCTTCATATATACTTTGAACAGTAGGGGCGAGAAGACCGACCCCTGGGGCACCCCACATGTGAGGGGCCTCGAAGTCGACCTCTGCCCCCCTGCCAACACATATTGTGACCGACCGGAGAGGTAGGACGAGAACCACCGCAAAACGGTGCCTCCCAGTCCCAGCCCCCCCAGTCGGCGTAATAGGATACCATGGTCGATGGTATCAAAAGCCGCTGAGAGGTCTAATAGGACTAGGATAGAGGAAAATCCTCTATCCCGCGCCCTCCAGAGATCATCAATCAACGCGACCAATGCCGTCTCGGTGCTGTGCCCGGGTTGGAAGCCGGACTGGCGCGGGTCTAGATAATCGACTTCCTCCAAGTGTCACGGAAACTGTTGAGCCACCACACTCTCGACAACCTTCACTAAAAAGTGGAGGTTGGAGACGGGATGATAGTTCTCTAATAATGCTGGGTCCAGGGACGGCTTCTTGAGGAGGGGCCTTACCACCGCCTCTTTCAAGACGGCAGGCAAGGACCCCTCACTCAGAGATGCGTTGACAATGCCCTGGAACCAGCCTCGTGTCATCTCCCAGGATTCCAGTACAAGCCAGGAGGGACACGGGTCCAATAAACATGTGGTGGCTCTAAGTCTCTTTGACAACTTGTCCATATCTTTGGTAGTAACAAAATCAAACTCCTCCCATAAAGGTGTCACAAGAACTGCCTCGCCACTCTCGACCGGGCCACTGTCGGTGGAGGGTAACTCGCTCCGAATCCGAGTGATTTTCTCCTGCAGATAAATCCCGAATTCCGCTGCTCGACCCTGTAGAGGGGCTTCCCGCGGCCTCTGTTGAAGAAGGGAGCGGGTCACCCTAAACAGGGCGGCAGGGTGGTTATCTGCGGATGCAACAAGAGTGGCACAATACTCGTGTTTGGTCACTCTTATCACCACTAAGTAAGTCCTAATGTGGTCTCTTACTAATGTCCGGTCAGCTTCGGAGTGAGATAATTTCCACTTGCTCTTGAGGCGTCTCTTGTGGCGCTTCATCCCCCATAGCTCCTCGGTAAAGGGAGTTCAGGGGCCCATGTGGTTTGTCGTCGCAAGAGAGGCCGCAAGGGCACGACTCGGTCCAAGGCACTTAACCATGCGGGCACTTAACCATGCGGTCACTAAGTCCTCGGCCGAGTCACGGGGCAAGTCCACAGGAATTGGCCCAAGCTCCCTCTGGAACTTTAACGGGTCCATCAGGAGCCTGGGGCGGAACCATATAGGAATATCCGGTTCCGCCTCCCCGCCGTGAGGTGTAGCGATCGGAAAGTCGAGCCGAAGGAGAGCATGATCTGTCCATGACAGGGGTGTGATGACTAAATCCCCAATTCCCAAATCATTATTCCATTGTCCCGAGATGAAGATGAGATCAGGGTGTGTCCGCCCTCGTGAGTAGGGCCGAAGACTACCTGGGTCAGGTCCATGGCTGTCATGGAAGCCATGAACTCCCGAGCTGTACCAGAGGTCTCACCTTCTGAAGGCAGGTTAAAGTCCCCCATGACTAAAAGTCTGGGGGTCTCAACCGCCACCTCGGCTATCACCTCTAGGAGCTCGGGCAGGGCTGTTGTTGCATATCGAGGAGCCAGGTATACAACTAACATGCCCAACTGCTTCCCTCGGCCCCACTTCACAAGGAGGGACTTGCACCCGGTCGTCTGCGGGATTGTGGTCTCCTTTGGTTCAAGACCTTCCCTAACCATGATCGCCACTCCCCCATCCCTCCCTAGGGCCCTAGGCTGATGGAAGGCCCAGTATCCTGGTGGGCACATTTCTACGAGTGGATGTCCTCCCTCGTGGCCCAACCAGATTTCCGTAATGCCTATCAGGTCCGGGTCCCCCTCTAACACAAGGTCGTGTATGAGGGGGGATTTTTGTACCACGGACCTGGCGTTGCATAGCATCAGTCTAGGGCCCCGGGTCTGTGGTTCTTGCTCACCTAGTCTGCAACGGGGACGAGGGGAGTTGGAGCGCGTGACCACCTGTAACCATCGGCCACAATCTTCCAACTGATGGTGTCCATCCCCTCTCCCACCACCCCTGCCCCTCCCTAAGACCGTATTGATGGCAAATACCTCAGTGGAAACAACCCCCCCTTCACCCCCCCATCTCTTTACTTCCGCTTTTTGCCGGCCTTCTCTCTTGTCGTTCCCCCATTTGGTTTTCCCACCCCCCCTCCCTGGGACCTCCTAAAAGTCGAATTAGAAATTTACACAGGAATCCCCTGAGCCTGCGCTTCGCCTACCTCTCAGGATTGATCAATCCATCCTCGAGGTGTGCCCGTGTTAATTCAGGGGGCCAGGCCTGCGAGAGGGGACTTTCTCACAGGCAAAGGAGATCAAATCTAGAGTAGGATAGCATTCCAGGGGTCTCTATCCTCCCTGTGGCACTCTGATGACATATGATGGTTCTGCTGGGACAGGATTAAGATGGAAGGTACAGTAAGGTTTTATACTTTTGGTGGTACGTAGCCGGGAAAGGTGTCACAAGTATAAATATATAAATATATAAATATATAAATAGAGATGTCATGAATAAATATATAAATATATAATAAATAAGGGGAAGGAGGATCTAAAATCACCAGGGGGAAGGAGGGAGGGACTGAGGGCATAGAGGAGGGACCTAGATTGTAAAATTTATATAGTCCATAGAGTTCATGAAGGGAATCTGGAATAGTCAAGCTTTTTAAGTAGAGGGAGATAATTAATTGTCCCTCATCCGTCAGACATTTCTTCTGACTCTGTCTTTATTTCTATGTTCCCCAGAAGCCACGATGGAAAAAACAAGTCCTCCATAACATTGTTCATTTAGTCATCAACTTCCTGGGTCCTTCCGTTTTGGCAATATATATTTTCATATCAGCCAAAGTAGAATGGTGTTAGGACCGAGGCCTTTCTGAAGCCTCTATCGTTCGTCGTCTTTCGCTGATAGATCTGATTGCTGGTCATGATTTTCTGGCTCTGTCTCCCCAGAGCTTTTCACCAGCATATGCCAACCGTTGCCACCTAGACCGCCATTCTGATCTTGCCATCTTCCCGGGATAGATCTTACCTCCGGGGAATTTCTCTAGGAACGATCCGGGTCGCATACTATTCTCCACCCTTCCATGCCGGACAAGCCTTCCTTGCTAGATAATTCCCATAGGGTCATTCGGCTATAGTTCTTGGAGCAGATGTTGTTGTTCCAGGCTGGGATAGATATTATAGGGCCGTTGCTGGTGGGGATGATGATTCCAGGCTCAATAATGCCTCCCAGGGCCGGTGGTGTAGTTCCCAAAGCCTCTATCTGCGGGGCCGATGCTGGTGAGAGCCATAAACCAGGCAGATCGATCTTACTTGAGCCGCTGAAATCCGCTGGGTAGCTGGAGTCACCCGCTGGGCCGCTGGCATCGCCCGCTGAGCCCGTTGGACAGTAGATCTTGCCTGCTGGGCCGCCCGTGTCCTCCGCTGGGCCGCTGGGCCTGTCCGTTTGACCGTTGGTCTCGTCCGTTGGGATGTTGGCACCGTTTGCTAGGCCCGCCGCTCCGCTGGTAGTCCGTTGGTCGGCCGCTTCGGCCGGGCGCTCCACCAGCTGGCTGGCCCATCCGGCCGCTCCAAACATCGGTCGCTCCGCCAGGCCGCTCCACCGCCTGCTTCACTTGTTTCTCGGCCCATCTGGCCGCTCCGATTGTCGGCCGCTCCACCAGGCCGCTCTGATTGTCGGCCGCTCCACCAGGCCACTCCGCTGGTCCGCCAGCCGCTCTAGGCCGCAACTCGACTGTTTCCGGGCCGCTTTCAACCGTCCTCCGTTCCCATCGTTCCCGACCTTCAGCCACCACACCCTCATTATCCACTCTCAAAACCTCCAGGTGTGGCGACTGGGTGTATTGCTCTCCGGGCCAGCCCTCGGAGATGGTTGAGGAGGGCTGGACGTCGCCTCCGGGGCCATTTGGTGACCCTGGATATTTGCCGGCTAAGGATTTGCCTCCATTACTCGCGCATGCGCAACACAATCTCTGTTAGCTTCAGCACAGCCTGATTTAGCACGAGTTGCTGATTGGAGGTTGGACTGCCTCCCAGAATACCATCTATCAGCTGTTCCAGGCTGCAGGGATCACCACCTATTGCCACCTCCACACATCCCATTTTTTGCCTTTGGCATCCTGTTTTTGGCCTCTGTGTGCCCTATTTTCGGCCTCTACATGTCACATTTTTGGTCTCCACATACCACATTTTTGGCCCATTCCAAGGGTAGACAGCGGTGATCTCATTGCCTAGAATGGGCCACAAACAGGACACATGGAGGCCAAACATTGGGGGTGTGGAAGCGGCAATGGGCAGTTGTGAACTACACAGCCTGGAACAGCTGATAGGCAGTTTTCTCGAAGGATGATCCAAGTGCCAATTAACTGTTCGTGCTAAATCAGGCTGAGCTAAAGTTAACCAAACTGTTTTCTGTTTGCTAAAAGGAGGTAAATTGCTGGGAGGCAGAGGCAGTGGCAGATTTTTTTTAATTTTCCTCCCCAAAAGCTAAGTGTGTCTTATTGTTTGCAGCATCTTATAGTCCAAAAAATATGGTAATTACTGGAAGACAGATTGGTAAAACTGAAAGCTATTAAGATTCTTCTTGCTAATCCTACACTAATTCTATTTTTATTCTGGACTGTCAGACTTTCCAACAAAGTATTAAGTGGTAGACCAAGTCATTTCTAGGCACTCTTGATTAGAACATAGGTAAATAAATTGAAAAATCTGAGACTAATGCTAAAAAAATGAGTGTATAACTAATTAAATTCTCCTTAATTAATCAACAAAGTTTTAAATAGAGCATATTATATAATGTGAATAAATTAATTATCAACATCTTTAAAAAGGATTGTTGTGACATTATTGAAAAAAGTGAAAAAAGTGTAAGTTACTTTCAATTTCATGAGCTTAATCTGCCATTCAGTAATAATGGGACATCTTTAATTGTTACTTTATTTTTTTAGAACAAAAAATAAAAATTCCCCTACTATTCATTCCTTTTTCCATTAAAATATAATTCCTGCAATTAATTGATGAAATTTATAGTTTTTAATCTGCCAATTAAAGTAGTTGATCTTCAAATAAAGCACATACACACAAACACCACGAGTTCAATTTAAAAAATGGAAGCTCTTTACCTACTGTTGAATAAGTCATAAGCAAGAATAGTAGGAAATGGGCAACCAACTTCTTTGAATAGGAGAGAAGAGCTATACCAGAAAAAAAAAGCATAAAGAAACATTGATGAGTCCACAGGAACCGTAAATGAAATATAATTATAAACAATTTAAACTATAAACTATATTGCAATGTTATGAACATTTTAACTGGGAATAATTTCACCAAACTAAGTGTAACTCTGCATTGAGTTGATATGATTGAGTTCCATATCACAACTGATTACCTCAGTCCCCCGCCCTTCCTTTTCTGATGATATTCCCTGAATGTATGACTTCAAAATAGCTTACCATTTAAGTGTAAAGCTTCCATGATTTGGCTTGAAACAATATTAAATATGAAGCATAATACTGATTCAGTGTCACTAGTTTTCTTGCCATAGATCTTCTTGTTAATTATTTACTATCCTCTGACAATGAAACACTAGCAGGTGTGGTAAGCAGGTAGCTCTGGCTCATTTGAAATCCTTGACTGAAATGGAAAGTGCCATTTGGTTTCTGTATCTGTTTTTAAGACTCTGAAAAGGAATTGGAGAGCTTAAGAAGCTCTAGACTGCCAAACTTGGAATCCATCACCCAGATATCATTATATCTTAGTACAAGACCACCTTACCTTCCAAGGGAGGAAAGTGTTCTACTCATTTTTATGAACAAGTTTTTATGAAAACTTGTTCGTCAAAAAGATGAGCTTGTGCCAAGCTGTCCCATTGTTTGATTGTTCCCACTATCATAATATTTCTCCTTATTTCTAGGTTGAATCTCTCATTGATCGGTTTCCATCCATTATTCCTTGTCTGGCCTTCAAGTGCCTTGGAAAATAACTTGACTCCTTCCTCCCTGTGGCAGCCTCTCAAATATTGGAACACTGCTATTATGTCTCCCCTGGTCCTTTCTGGGACTAGCCATGCCCAGTTCCTGTAACCGTTCTTCATATGTTTTAGACTCCAGTCGCCTAATCTTCTTGATTGCTCTTCTCTGCCCTTTTTCTAGAGTCTCAACATCTTTTTTATAGTTTGGTGACCAAAACTGGATGCAGTATTCTAGATGTAGTCTTACTAGGGCTTTATAGAGTGGTATTGGTAACTCATGTGATCTTGATTGTATCCTTCTGTTAATGCAGCTTAGAATTGCATTGGCTTTTTTGGCCGACGCTGTATATTGTTGGGTCATATTTAGCTGGTTGTCCACTAAGACTCCAAGATTCCTTCTCACATTTACTGCTATTGAGCTTGGTTTCACCCAGTCTATATGTGCACTGTTGGTTTTTCTTGCCTAAGTGTAAGATTTTACTTTTCTCTACATTGAATTTCATTTTGTTAGATAGGGCCACAGGTGGGATTCACCGGTTCACCCCAAGAGTTAGTTAATTGCTTATGTAGTTCAGAGAACCGGTTAAAAATAAAATGCAAAAGAGGTTTCCCCCCCACCTCTCTCCCTTCAGTTAATAGCTCCACTTAACAGTTGCAACTGGAATGCAGCTGATACATGCTGAATCAAATCAATAAACAACAGAAACTGACAGGATTCAATTGAATTGGTCATGACCACCCTCTGACATGACCACCAAGCCATACCCACAGAATCGGAAATAAAAAAAATGTAATCCTACCACTAGATAGGACTCAGTGTTCAAGTCTGTCAAGATCCATCTGGAACTTGAGCTTATCATATAGGGTGCTAGCTATTCCTGCCATCTTAGTACCATCTGGAAATTTGGGAAGTTCTTCTCCTATTCCCTCATCTAAGCCATTTATGAAGATATTGAAGAATACTGGGCCTAAGATGGAACCTTGTGGTATCCCTCTGCCTACTTTCCTCCATGTAGACATACAGCCATTAAGGACTACTTGTTGAGTAGTCAGTTACGAATCCATCTGGTGGTGATGCTATCTATCCCACTTATTTCTAGCTTACCACGAAGTAGGTTGATGTCTACTTTGTTGAATGCCTTGTTGAAGTCTAAGTATATTATGCCACAGTATTTCGTGGGCCTACTATTTTAGTCACTATGTTGAAGAATGAAATAAGATTGGTTTGCAATGATCTGTTTTTAACAAACCCGCGCTGACTGCAAGTTATTACTTTACTCATTTCTAGATGTTCAGAGATCAGTTTTTTAAATTATATTTTCCAGTACCTTCCTGGATATTTGTGCAGCCATGCTGGCTTTTTTCTTGGATTTCTTGTTTTTCTTTCTCATTGGTATTGTGCTGGTCTGGGTTTTTATGATCATATTTTTCAGAATTTCCCAAGATTCTTCAGTTGTTTTCCCTTTTAGGATTTTCATCCAAGGAATCTTTCCCAAGTTCTCTCTGAATTTATTAAAATCAGCTCTTCTAAAATCTAAGACTCTTATTATGTCTTATTGCTTGTGTTTACATTATGTTGACTTTTACCTAGTTCTTGTGGCTTCTTATGAAATCCATCTTTCTCTATCTTTTTTGTATCTCACCTGTGTTTGTAGGTGTGGCTAGTCTATGTCTATTCCCACTTTTTTAGTTCTTATCTTGTTTTTTAAACTCTCCTGATTATCTAATATGTCTTCATATCTTATTATTTTGTTTATATCTAATATATTTGGATAGATCAGTGCTTCCATAGTGGATAACCAAATTGGAATTTTATTGTAATGTTTTCTTTTGATTTTTGACCAAATTTGGAGTAGAGCATTTCTGATTTGATGCCTTTGGAAGTAATCATTAGTTTTGTCTTTCCCATCCCAAATAAAGGCATGCCAACCCAGTTCTAAATTATATTCTTCTATTGTAATATTCTTCCATTTTTTAAAGTGAATCCAACCCTTATTCCAGGTGAGAGCTGCTACTTGATAGTAGAGCTCCCAATCCAGGAGTCCAAAACCTCATTTTTCTCTGCCGTTTCTGACTGATTTCAGATTTTGGAAATTCAGAATTTCTAGACTGATTTCAGATCTTGGAAATTAATTTATTTCTAGGTTTTAGGAGGCACTATTCCAGCTTTTGAAGGAGTAGATCAGATTGTCATCAGCCCACCACCCTGAAATGAACAAAGAGGCTGAGAAGACTAATCAGTTGTTTCAACAGTATTTAAAATATTATTGCACAGTACATACAGCCAGGGTAACTGGGTATCACTTCTCCAGCTAGCTGAATTTTTATATAATAAATTTTTCATATATAAAACTGCCTCAATATCAGTGACATCATTCCAGGCTTTGATAGGAGCACCCTAGAGTTTACCAGTAATTTTCACAGCAAGGTTGCATTCCTGGGTCCATACATTTTCTACATGAACAATGTGCTGCTCAATCATAATTGAGAGAACAGTTAGACCAAGCAAAATGGAATTACAAAAAATCTACAGATCCCCATCATCAAGAGGGGTTAACAACTGCTGTCAATTATCAATTGCTGAAGAAGATTCTCTGTTAAGTTTTTAAATTGTATTAGACCCTCAAAGAAGCTAGAGTTTGTGGGCCTTTTTAAGGTCCTGTGATAGATCGATGCCAGTGGCTTATCATTTGTAATTACTATTAGCAATTCAAGTGTAACCAGGTTTTAATTGTTGATTGATGGTGAAAGAAGCATCAGCACATGCCTTGTGATCAAAAGAATCACTATCTCTCCCCTCATGATTGTTGAAGGCAAGGAGGAGTTTGAAGTGGAAGAAATATTGGATTTAAGAAAGTGACAAAAAGGAACATAATATTTGGTTCGTGGGAAGGGCTACTCAGAAGAAAAATGTTCATGGGAAAAAGCAAAGTATGTACACACTCCATAATTAGTAGAATAGTTTCACCAGCATTTCTCAGGCAAACCAAACCTTTCAATCCCCAAGCCTAAGAAGGAATCAATGGGTGAAATTCTCCCTTTCAGAGAGGGCCTCTCAAAGGAAAATAAGGCAGGCAGGTACGCAGGGAAGCAGTCAGGCAGACAGATAAATGTAGTCTTTGAACATTGAGTCAGAAATTTCAGTTGTAAGTCATTGTGGCTGTTAAGCTAGACTGCTTCACTCAAAAACCATAATACCAACACTACCAATTGTAATTGTTAAATGGTTACATGGGAGTCCAAGTGAAGGAAGGGAGAGGTCTAGAAAAGGTCACTGGAACTGGAATTGTTGCCAAAAAGAAATTCAAAGGTTTGAAGACCTAAAGATGAATGAAGTAGGGATTGAATTTTTATCTAGTGAAACCCAACTGAAGAGGAAGATCTTATAAAAGTTAATAATTGAAAGGGAGTAAAGGTCTGCTGTATAACACACGTTAATATTTCTATTTTCTGCAACCCTCAGATCTGTGGTAATATGATAACATTTTTATTGAATGTTCATGCATTCCAAATAATATAATATAACGACATTTTTGTGAAGATCTGGAAAATGAATTGACTCTTGATTGCAAAGAGCTATTCCTTTTCTCACTCTGCTATTGAAAAAGACTACTTTAAAAAAAAATCTGCCAAAGGACTCTTCATTGTCAATAACACTTGGTAGTCTAGGACTTTTTAAAATGAAAGACCAATCTAGAATATTTTTTTATACAGACATAGAATTTGGAGCATTTAGATGTATCAAGATGGATTAGGCAACAAAGTGATTTACAGTGGATTTCATCTGCAAAAGACCCAGGCTCAACAGCTAACGGTGAGTAAAAAGTCCACTAATATAAAATGTTTGAAAGGTGTTTCTATTTTCTAATTTCTGTTGTGCAAAACTTTGATAACGGAAAGAAGAGTGATGAATGTAAAATTATTGAATGCAAAACCCATATTCTTATTTGAAGCATACATATAGATAGGTGGATGAGAGATGAGAGAGAAAGAAAGATCAATGAAAAAAAGAAATATTACAGTTGCTTTTGTTTTCATGTTCCAGTTACTTACATACAAACATTGTTTTTAAAAAATCAGACATACTTTCTTCTTACCTTAATCATTGTATACTATTTGTTTATAAGGATAATCAAGCATGAATCCGAACCCTTATTTTATCTAACCATGTGACTCGCTCCTACTGGAGACCATTCAGAGGAAAGCCACCTGAAGTGTAAATGTTATTTGTGCTTCATTTCTACAATTCTGAAAAAATGCAACAATTGATTGATAATTAGATAGAGATAAGAGTTCCATTGATAATCAGATAGAGTTCCAAAGGGGGTGTTAATTGTAATAATGAAGTAAAATTAGGGCATTCTTTTACAAAGTGCAGTATATAGGAGTCCCAACAGAATGCTTCTAGATATTTAACGTAACAAATCTAAAATTATATTAGGGTCAATTAGATTGATTTGTCAAAGCTGGGAAATGGATTTTTAACATCAGAGTATATAATTAAATCAAAGAAGTTAAGGTTTTGCTTGCCACCCAGAGTTGGATTGTAAATAACTTTAAATAATATTATTACGCATAACTTTAATTCTGAATATGATAAAAATGTTTCAGGGATTAAAAGTGATGCAGCTACTATGGTAAGAACTTAATGTACTCTGAAGAAATCTATCAACTGGTCGTTGCTCTAATGTCAGGTGAAATTCCATCAATGTAAAAAAGAAAACTTCACATATTTTTTTTAAAATGTTTTGTGTTTTCTGCATCCAGAGTTCTTGTTCGATGATACTGAGTTCTTATTACAATGCATAGCTTATGGAAGTTGAGTGTAACAATTGTTCCTTTCCTTTTTTGGGGATACTGGAGGAAAGGTAAGAAGCTTAACTTTCCCAAGAATATTGCATTATTTGCCCTTTCAATCTTTGATGTACCTTTAGGCTAATGTTCACTCATTTATGCCCAGTTACATACAGTAATATGTTTTTCTATTATTGCAGAAAAGTGGGTGAAATATAGGGAAGTATTGTGATTTGTTTCACATTTAAACAATGAGACAAGTAGGTTTTTTTTTTAAAGATGTATAAACAAATTTACTCATTCCTATAATGTTACTGTAAACATATATTTTTCCTTTACATTTTTAATACCAATTTTATTGTTTATTTCAAAAGATGTCAGTGTTGAACTTTAGTTAATTTACACAATATGTGGTGTGTGTGTGTGTGTGTGTAAAGATGACTTAAATTAAATAGTATTTAATCCCTCCAATTGACATGTTAGTTGCATGATCAGGTAACGCACCAATCTCCCAGGTTGGGCAAAAAAATATTTTTTTAAAATACTCCTTCTCACAATGTAACTATAATTAGCAGTTTCAGTTGAATTTCTGCAATGAATTACTTCCGTTCCTCCCTTCTGCTTCCTCTATTTCTTTTAAATCATTTAATACATAATTTACTATTGCTTCAAAAGATGTCAATTTCTTTAGTTAGCTCATGCAAGAATAACACTTTTAAAAGATTACTCATAAAGTAAATAGTATTTATTTTCCACCTTCCTGTCCCCTCTGATTGATAGGATTTTCAATTACTGGATCAGCAAACCCAGCAATCACCCAGATTGGACAACAAACGATACTGTCCTGTGAAATGAAAGGATGCAAATCCCCCAACTTTTGGATACATGTATATAAGTGGGAATACTCCAAAAATCAAACGTTGTTCATCCACAATAGCACAAGGCAACACAACATACAAAAAACACATCCAAGAGAGACAGATGAGAATGGCTCACCCAGAGGAGAGTACAATAATGGCCTTCTCTCTGTGACACTTGATCAAGTTGAAATAACACACAGTGGCCAGTATTTCTGTGCTGGAGTGTGTGATGATGTCTACAAAGAATCTAAAATGGAGTTGCAAGTAGAAGGTAAACAATATTGTCCAGATTTACAGTATTTTCTTGGGACAAGAAAATTGGGTCTTTATTGAAGTTTAGGTTTTTATTGAAGCAGTCTATAATGCATATTCACAGTGTTCTTTGGTTCCATTGGTGTTTGTTATAGCAACCCTGATTGTAAATCATCTTAGTAGAATCAATTTAGAATGGCAGAAATCAGAAATTTTCTTTGCTGGATACTGAAGGTCTACAGTCCTTGGAAAGATTTGTACTGTATTTGTATTAATAGTAAGTTTTGATTCTTGCATTCTGCCCACTCCTGCCAACATCCAGCACTTTACTCTCTCTCCACCCTGTCCAGCATGTATATTGAGCTAGCAGGTATTGTCATTGTGCCCCCACTCTCATGCTACCTGCTGTTATTACCAAATTAATAAGAAGTGTACAGTATATAGTATATAATTTTTACATTTTCTTCACTCTGAAAATGGTCAGCTGGAATAATCAGCTTCCAGTCCTCTTTTTGATGGAATGCAATTTATTTAAGTTTGAAAGTTCTCTATGATGTTTTTCATGTAATCACTCTTCTACCATAATTTAACAATCAATGAGAACTCTGAATTTCAGCTCCCAAATTTTGAGTAGCTGATAGTATTTTATTAGTTTATCATAATACAGTATTGATATCACATTATTAATAAATTGTTATTTTAGCCATTATATCTGGACTTTGGAATACTGTCCTTTAAGAGTCTAGAACAAAGGATTAGGACCATACATTAAGGTTCAGTTCAAAAAAGATAATAATAATAATAATAACTTTTAATTTGTAAACCGCTCCCTCTCCCCACAGGGACTCGGGGCGGTGCACAGGGAGAATAAAAACAATAAATATACACATATACAAAATATACAAACATAACTAAAAACGAATTAAATCTAATACCTGTGCTAAAAATCCCATTTAAAGCTAAAATACCCAATAATTAAATATAAAACCACATAGAAGGGAGACTACCCTAGGCTGGCCAAGCAGAAAAGATATGTTTTTAATTTCAGACGGAAGGAGCGGAGATCCGTAGTTGTTCTAATATCGGGGGGAAGGTCGTTCCAGAGGGCTGGGCCCGCCACAGAGAGAGCCCTTCCCCTGGGCGTCACCCGCTGACAAAGTCTAGTGGACGGCACCCGGAGAAGTCCCTCTCTGTGGGAGCGAATCGGCCGTGAGGATGTATGAGGCAGGATCCGATCCCGCAGATAGCTAGGTCCCGAGCCATGGAGCGCTTTAAAGATGATAACTAACACCTTGAAGCGCACCCGGAAGACAACAGGCAGCGAAGGGCGTCCTGATCCAATAGGGGGCGCAACTGGCGAACCAGGCGAACCTGGTAGAACGCCCTCCTGGCCACAGCTGTCACTTGATCTTCCATGGACAGCCGGGCATCCAGGAGGACACCCAAGTTGCACACCCCATCCACTGGGGCAAGATGTTCGCCCCCAATGGCCAGCCATGGAATCAGCTGGTTGAATCGGGCAGCCGGAAACCACAGACACTCGGTCTTGGTCGGGTTGAGCTTGAGTCCGTTTCTTCCCATCCAGAGCCGTACGGCTTTCAGGCACTGGCACATCACCGCTACGGCATCGTTGGGGTGGTTTGGGGTAGATATATACAGCTGAGTATCATCAGCGTAGAGATGGTACTCTACCCCAAAACCACGGATGATCGGACCCAGCGGCTTCATATATGCGTTAAACAGGAGAGGCGAGAGGACCGACCCCTGAGGCACCCCACATGTGAGGGGTCTCGAGGTTGACCTCTGCTCTCCTGTCAACACAAATTGCGATCGGCCAGAGAGGTAGGAGGAGAACCACCGTAAAACGGTGCCTCCCACCCCCAGCCGATGCAATAGGATACCATGGTCGATGGTATCAAAAGCCGCCAAGAGGTCTAATAGGACCAGGATGGAGGAACAACCCCCATCTCTGGCCCTCCAGAGATCATCGACCAACGCGACCAATGCCGTCTCGGTGCTATGCCCGGGCCGGAAGCCGGACTGGCGTGGGTCTAGATAATCAACTTCCTCCAGGTGACGGGGAAACTGTTGTGCCACCACACTCTCAACAACCTTCGCCAAGAAGGGAAGGTTGGAGACTGGACGGTAGTTGGTTAATAAAGCTGGATCCAGAGAGGACTTCTTAAGGAGGGGCCTCACCATAGCCTCTTTTAGGGAAGCAGGCAAGGAACCCTCACTTAAGGATAATATAATATAATATATATATTATATTATAATATATTCTCCCTGTGCACCGCCCCGAGTCCCTGTGGGGAGAGGGAGCGGTCAATAAATTTAACTATTATTATTATTATTATTATTATTATTATTATTATTATTATTATTATTATTATTATTATTATTATTATTATTATTATTATTATTATTATTATTATTATTATATATTTAATTTCTAGACCGCTCCCTCTCCCCAAGGGGACTCGGAGTGGTGCACACGGAAATTAAAACAATAAATATACATAAATATACAAAACAGTTAAAAAACACATTAAACAATAAAACCCTGCGCTAAAATTCCCCAAAACCAATCACTAAAACCCTAAACCCTATAATACTATGGTAAGAGGCTACTCTAGGCCGGCCAGGCAGAAAAAGTGTGTTTTCAATTTCAGGCGGAAGGAACGGAGGTCCGTGGTAGTTCTAATATCGGGGGGGAGGTTGTTCCAGAGGGCAGGGCCTGCCACAGAGACAGCCCTTCCCCTGGGCGTCGCCCGCTGACAAAGTCTAGTGGACGGCA
Organism: Rhabdophis nuchalis; assembly: GCA_039707465.1. Taxonomy (NCBI): domain Eukaryota; kingdom Metazoa; phylum Chordata; class Lepidosauria; order Squamata; family Natricidae; genus Rhabdophis; species Rhabdophis nuchalis. Next base: position 144,082,267 of record CM077647.1, read on the forward strand.
CCCGGAGAAGTCCCTCTCTGTGGGAGCGAATCGGCCGTGAGGAAGTATGAGGCAGAATCCGATCCCGCAGATAGCTAGGTCCCGAGCCATGGAGCGCTTTAAAGATGATGACTAACATCTTGAATCGCACCCGAAAGATTACAGGTAGCCAGTGCAGCTCGCGCAAGAGCGGTGTTACGTGGGTGTACCTTGTGGTACCCATTATTGCTCGCGCGGCTGCATTCTGGACCAACTGCAGCCTCCGGGTGCACTTCAAGGGGAGCCCCATGTAGAGAGAGTTACAATAGTCCAGTATTGTAGTCCAGTATAAGGATGCGTTGACAACCTCTTGGAGCCAGCCTCGTGTCACCTCCCAGGATGCCAGTACAAGCCAGGAGGGACACGGGTCCAATAAACATGTGGTGGCTCGCAGTCGCCCACGTAACCTGTCCATATCCTCGGAAGTAACGGAGTCAAACTCCTCCCAAACAAGATCTGTCTCGTGGCATCCCACTGGACCATCAATGGGGGCTAGCTCGTTCTGTATCTGAGCGATTTTCTCCTGCAGAAAAGTCACAAATTCCTCTGCTCTACCCTGTAGCGGGGCTTCCCGCACCCTCTGTTGAAGGAGGGAGCGGGTCACCCTAAACAGGGCGGCAGGGCGGTTTTCTGCGGATGCTATGAGAGTGGCACAATGATGACGTTTGGCCACTCTCAGCGCCACAATGTAAGTCCGTAAATGGGCTCTTACCTGTGTCCGGTCAGATTCAGATCGAGTAGACCTCCATCTTCTCTCTAGGCATCTCTTGTGGCGTTTCATCACCCTTAGCTCCTCGGTAAACCAAGGAGCCAGGGTGGCTTGCTGCCGCAAGAGAGGCCGCAAGGGCGCGACCCGATCCAAGGCCCCCGTGGCCGCAGTGTTCCATGCGGCCACGAGGTCCTCCATCGGGGCGTGGGTCAGGGGTACAGGAAGTGGCCCAAGCGCCGCCTGGAACCCATCAGGGTCCATCAGGCGCCTGGGGCGGAACCAGATAGGTCACTCAGGTTCCGCCTCCCCGCGGTGGGGAGCAGCGGTCGGAAAGTCGAGTCGGAGAAGTGAGTGGTCTGACCATGACAAGGGTGTGATGACTATATCCCCTGTACCCAGATCACTCTTCCATTGGCCTGAGACAAAGATGAGATCCGGTGTGTGTCCACCCTCGTGGGTGGGGCCTTGAATTAATTGGGTCAGGTCCATGACCGTCATGGAAGCCATGAACTCCCGAGCTACCGCGGATGATTCGCCCACCGATGGCAGATTAAAGTCCCCCATGACTAAAAGTCTGGGGGTCTCAACTGCCATCGTAGCGATCACCTCGAGGAGCTCGGGCAGGGCTGCTGCTACATAGCGGGGAGCCAGGTATACAACCAGCATGCCCAACTGCCTCCCTAGGCCCCACTTCACGCAGAGGGACTCACAACCGGTAGTCTGTGGCACAATGGTCTCTCTCGGCTCAAGACCTTCCCTCATGATAACCGCTACCCCACCACCCCTGCCTAGGGCCCAGGGCTGATGAAAAGCGCGGTAACCTGGTGGGCACATTTCAATGAGGGGGAGTCCTCCCTCGTGGCCCAACCAGGTCTCCGCAATTCCTACCAGGTCAGGCTACCCCTCTGACACAAGGTCATGGATGATGCCTTGTTCAAGCTTATATTCAAGAATGTAGTTAATAGTAAATTGGCAGCAAATAAGCATCAACAGAAAGCAAGAGGGGTTGGACTTGGACAGTTTACAAAAACTTAACTCAAAGCTGATAAAGTGTTTAAATCTGCTCTCAGTTCTGCCCGACCATCGCTTATACTGCCACTGTCATAATAGTTGCAAGGATTATCAGATAGATGAAAGTTGTATTGTTAATGGATGGGCAATAGTTCACTAACGTTTTATTCATGCTATACTTTGAATAAATGGAAGTCGGTGTGCAATATTAATATCCATTAGAATGACAGAAAAGCAATCACATCAAATATTCTCCCAGAATTCTACTTCTGTCCTCTAAAAGTGGCTCTCTCCCTCTAGCTTTTTCACATGTGTGTACATGTGCACACATATAAAAACATATACATGCACAACACAGTACACTGACATCATTATCTTAGTATACAGAGGGGAGAGACTAGAATAGGTGTTTGATTTATTTTTTGGCTGGAGCTGGCCATTTAAACAATGGATCATTAAAACAATCTCCTACAATTCTACTAGCTGCCCTAATTTCCAAGCATTTCAGGACTTTAAATGACACTTAGAGGACAGCAATGGAATCTCAGGAACTTCACAAAGTGGTCATCCTTACCCTTTCTATTACACATAATGAAGAAGACAACCAGTCCCCGTCTGTTGCCCTTGACCAAGATAGAAAAGAAGGTCCATTAACATTTATAATAAAATTGTAAAGCCTGCTTTTCATATTTATGATTAAGCAATATTTTAGAAATAATTAAGAACTTTTATAGTTGTGTTCTAAAGCAGGGGTCCCCAACCCCCGGGCCACAGACCAGTGCCGGTCTGTGGCTTGATAGTAACCAGGCCAGAGTGAGCGGTGGAGAGAGTAGCGCAACTCTTAGGAAAGTGTAGCAAATGCTCCGCTATCCTGGTGGCTGGACAGGGAACTCCCCGGGGGCAGGACAGGGGCAATGGCTTGTATTGGGGGGGTTGGGGCACCACCCAGCCCTGTATGGGGGGAAGGGGCTGCCAGGCCCTCCTGCCCAGGATGCAGCCCGTCCTTCCCTGCCCCAGCCGAGGATCCTTCGCCCGGGACCCCTGGCAGCTTTCCCACCCAGTTGCATGCAAGAGGCCCTCCCTGGGTCGCGTTCCCATAAGACGTGGGTTCCCACCTCAGGTTCCATGTGACTGCCAAACACGCGCAGGGCCCCTGTGACTCGACTCACCCGCTGGAGGCTCCCACCGGTCCACAGAATTTTTTTTACATGAAACCGGTCCCTGGTGCCAAAAAGGTTTGGGACCCCTATTCTAAAGTAAGAAGCGCATATGTTGTTATTTAGACCTAAGTAGATATGGTTGGATGCTATTGAATTCTTGTTGGTTTATTTATGTATGTTGTGTTTTTAATTTGCTTGTGCGCTGCCCTGGGTCCTTTTGTAGAAGAAAGGCGGGGTATAAATTTAATTAAATAAATAAATAAATAAAATAAATTACAATACAGATATTATTGAAGTTGAGTATAGCTATTTTCCCCTTTCTTAATTTTGTGGGGGACTGGTGGAAAGATAAGAGCCTTAATTTTCCCCAAGAATATTGAATGGTTTCTTCTTTCAATCCTCAAAATATCCTTTCAAACTAATTTGCATTAATTTATTGATGGATACAAAAACTGGAATGGGAGTTGTTTTTTCTTGTTATCACAGAAAAATGAATAACAAATAGAGCATCACTGTCAACCTGATTAACATTTGATTAAACAAGCTCATTATCAGGGTTCCACAGATGTGCTAATTAAATCATGAGCCTCCAGCCAAGCTTTAAAAGAAATCGAGTTCTTTATTGGGAGCAACATGTCGGCAAGTATCCAAGTGAATCCAGTTCTGCCCCCACGTAATTTACAGCCCAATTATGGCCCTGATTCCCCAATCCTTCCAGGGTGTATCATAAATCACACTGTCCAACTAAACGTTTTCACAAGCTGTAGAAGTTACGCCCTTCCAGCTATTGCAGGTAACCTGGGATACAGGCTTGAGAAAGGTATGTGTGGTATGTGCTTCTGGTTGTGACTGCCATGCTGCTCCATCAGTTTTTCTCCCTCCTGCCTATGGCAACTTGAGAGCAAGCCAGGGATGTTTTGCAAGTTGACACTCACAACTGTTATTTCTAAATATACATGATTTAAAATGAATTCCCTCAATCCTACAATGTATCTGTAATCTGTCAATAGGAAGCAACTTGTTTTCAGTTACACTTTGAATATGCAATGAATTATTTCTCACCCTCCCTCCTGATCTCTCTACTTTTCTTTTAACACCTTTAACTCCCACTTTATTGTTTATTTCAAAAAATGTCAATTTTTGAATCTTTGTTAGCTTACACAAGAATAAAATTTTTAAATATGGCACATAAAGTAAATAGTATTTCTTTCCTGCCTTCCTGCTTCCTCAAATTGACAGGTTTTTCCATTACTGGATCAGCTAACCAATCAATCACCCAGAACAAACATGAAGTGATATTCTCCTGTGAAATGAAAGGATGCATATCCTCCAAACTTTGGATTCATTTATATAAATCAGAATCCACAAAAAACCAAACACTGTTCATCCACAACAGTGCAAGGCAACACAATATACAAGAAAACAATCTGGAAGAGAGAGATAAGAATGGCTCACCCAGAAGAGAGTACAAGAATGGCCTTCTCTCTGTGACACTTGATCCAGTTGAAATAACACACAGTGGCCAGTATTTCTGTGCTGGGATGTGTAATAAAGACTATAAAGAATATAAAATGGAATTGCAAGTAGAAGGTAAATAATACCGTTCAGATTTATTTTCTTGGAATGAGAAAAAAAGGTCTTATTGAATTTTGGATGCTTATTGATACATCTTGGAAGGCATATTCACAGTATATTTTGATTCTATTGATATTTATAATAGAATCTCTGTGCTCATAAATCATCTGCTATGATTAAACAATACTTTAGAAATAATTAAAAACATTTGTAATAGTTTTTTTAAAGTAATAACCAAATATATGGGTATTTAGAGAGTTAGAGTTAGACGGTAAATATTGTTGGGATTTATTGTTACTGAATTTTGGATATTAACTAGATACAAGTCTCCAGGCCTGATTACATAGTGCTTTAATTCCATTGCTGATCAATGCTTCATACATGAGTATATTATATACCATAAATAAATAAATAAATAATTTAATTTATAACCCGCTCTCTCTCCCCGAAGGGACTCGAGGCAGGGCACTTATACATGAAGTATAAGTTAAATAATTATTCAATACTATTAAATGTATTAATCACTGATTACTACAGATAGTTATTAACTTACAACAGTTCGTTTAGTGACCATTCAAAGTTACAATAGAATTGAAAAAGAGATTTGTGACGATTTTTTCCACTTTTGACAGTTGCAAAATCCCATGGTCACATGATCAAAATTCAGACTCTTGGCAGCCGGCTGATATTTATGATGGCTGCAGTGTCCGGGATCATGTGATCACTTTTTGCAATCTTCTGGCAAACAAAGTCAATGAGGAAGCCAGATTCACTTAACAAGCATGTTATTAACTTAGCAACCACAGTGAGTCACTTTACAACTGTGGCAAAAAAGATCTAAAATGGAGCAGAGTTCACTTAACAACTTCTCGCTTAGCAACAAAAATTTTGAACTCAATTGGGGTCACAAATTGAGGACTAGCTTATTTTAATCCGGTCTTGGGCTTCTTTGTTTTTTCTTTCCACCTTCCCATGATGAACTCCATTCCCACAAATTGAGCTCAACCCCTTTGTGATATGGCTTTGTGATTAGCCTTTGTGATATGGCTATTTCAAACTTTTCCTCTTTTCTGTTTGCTCTTGTAGGCATCCGGTCTTCACCTCATTTCCTCTGGGACTTTCTTGTCTTAATTATTTTTGTGTTGGTCTTAATAATAACAATAGCTGTACAATGCTGTTGCAAACATGAAGGTAAATAATACATAAAGCTAGTTGATACCTGATAGATTATGGAGCTCCAAATAAAATGTTTCACTGCTCAAAAGAATAGATAAAATACGTTTGAAAGACTGTTTGCCATTACTGCACCTGAATTTGCCATTAGCTAAGATCCCATTGAATGAGGAAAAATATATTGTGTTAGATACTTGTTACTTGTATTCCATTCATTATGCTCTTTAATCATTATTGTGTTAAATTGTGTTTATACCTATTGGCTTTATGACCTTTTTTTGGAGAAAAAAATCTGAAAGGTAGATTTTCATGGATTTTGAGAGAATTAGGTATGGACAAAATGGTTAATTTAATTTTCCTTGAATTTCTCTTTTTCTAATTATGTATAATATTCATTTCAGCTGCATTTCCTCTCCAATATCAATCAATCAATCAATCAAATTTTTATTTATATAACTGCATCCTCTCCCCAAGGGGACTCGGAGCGGTGCACAGGGAAATATTAAAATACTACAAAAATATATACATAAAACAAATACGATGGATAAAAATGAATTAAACCAAAATTGTCCCTGCGCTAAAATCCCCTCAATTTAAATTATACTAAAAAAACCTAAAACCCTATCAAAAGATACACATCACTTACTTATGTGTATGTAAATCTATGCACTGCTTCCTTTTACATTTTTATATTTGAGCTACTCAAACATATATTTTATCTTTTTATACAAAAGATAAATCATAAACATTTTCCATTTACTGATTTTTCTTTCAAAACATTGTTAATAAAGTAAAGAAATCCAGATATATGTGGATTCATTCAAAGGCAGTATTTAAAATCAGTACACTAGTCAGATTTAATCATTTTCATTGCATACACAATAAACTCTCAATTTGAATGAATGAATGAATTTTATTAATCCATCATTTCTTTTGCTGCCCCACAAGATCAGCTCAATCCATAAGACTCAACTTGTCTCAAAGGCTCCCAGGTTCTGGTCCATAGGCTCCAAACGGCTGCTTAGTTGTGACTTTATGCACCAATACTACATGCCATATTTGAAGTCACCTCAGAAGAGAATACTAGCATTTAAACCCTAACAGCTCCTGCTGCCTTTTGCTCACTGATTAGAACTGTAATTCAATTTTTCTGTCTAGACTCATCCCAAAAACAAGCAAATGCTTTTCCCTACAAAACAGAGTGAAAGGCTAAAAGACAGGGGAAAGGAAAGAATTAAGCATTGCACTTTAGCTAGAAAAGGGTAAATCCAATGCTTCTGCATTTTGTAACCAAGAACTGTAGGATCTATGGTTTTTAAAAAAAATCAAATTCTATTCTAATGAAAAATAGAATTGGCATGAAACAACAAGCAAAATTCATTGTTTGCAGATGAGTCTAGACAAATTTACTACTTCTGCTTAAATGTTATTCATGTACATTTACTAAGGATAAATGTTTTAGTGATATATATATATATATCATATATATATAAATGTTAAATGTTATTCATGTACATTTACTAAGGATAAATGTTTTAGTGATATATATATATATATCATATATATATAAATGTTAAATGTTATTCATGTACATTTACTAAGGATAAATGTTTTAGTGATTGATTGATAAATGTTTTAGTGATTGATTGATATATATATTTGTTTTCGTAGATTTTCACGGGTATAGGTATGTAGATTTTGGTTTATTCGGGTCTTTTCCCGTGTAAAATTAAAGGTGTTTTTGCAACGTTTCGATGGGATCACCCCCATCATAATCAGGCTTCGGCCTTGGCTTTCTTACAAATGAGCTGTATTTGAAATGGCAGTTTTTCTGTAAGTGGAGGTGGGAGGGGTTGGAATGTTGGCTTTGCTACTTTAAACTGATTGGTTGGCTCATTTGCCACATCCTGATTGGTAGATGGAGTTTGTTGAGAGTGATTGATGTTGGTGTCAGTGTTTGTGGCCGGGACTTGTTTAGTGGCCGGGACTCGTTTAGTGGCCAGGACTTGTTTAGTGGCCGGGACTTGTTTAGTGGCCGGGACTTGTTTAGTGGCCGGGACTTGTTTAGTGGCCATGACTTGTTTAGTGGCCGGGACTTGTTTAGTGGGACTTGCTTACAAACTTCTAAACACAGATCCTACCACCTACCTGGAAAAAACCACCAAATCTAAAATAAAAGCCTCTCCCATCAGCAAAGAAATCCAGCAAAAAATCATCCCCAGAGAAAAATCATCCAGATGCCCCAAACTCTATGGCCTCCCCAAGATACACAAAGAAGGAACACCACTCAGGCCCATAGTCAGCTCCATAGGCTCACCTCTACAAAACCTTGCCAAGTTCCTCGCAAAAAAATTACAACCCTATGCAGAATCTATCAAATCACATGTACAAAACTCCTTCCAGTTCATAGAGACGATCCAGAAACAAAATCTACAGCCCAGCGATCTACTCGTGAGTTTTGATGTCGTATCCCTCTTCACCCAAGTGCCTATAAAAGAAGCCTTGACAGCTATCCAGAACAAATACAACCCCCCCAAATACATCCTGGATCTAACCAACCACTGTCTAACTAACACATATTTCATTCACAATGGACAAAGGTACAAACAAATAGAAGGAGCACCTATGGGATCACCACTCTCACCAGTCATCGCTAACCTTTACATGGAACACTTTGAAACTAATGCCCTAAATAAATCAGAACACAAACCCAAACTCTGGCTTAGATATGTAGATGACACTTTTGTAATTTGGCCACACGGAAAAGAAAAACTAGACAACTTCCTCACACACCTCAACCAGAGGTGGGTTTCTCCGGGTTCGGGTGGGATCGGGCGAGCCCTTTCGTCAATTTTCCCGATCTCCAGCGATCCCTTTCCACCGGTGGACCCGGAAGTAAGTAGGTCCACGCCCCTCCCCCGCCTAGCCAGCGCTAAGCTCCCTGCGATCCCATTCGCCCGTTTCCATTAAGCTCTCCGGTAGTGTTATATGACTCAAATACAAGGTCAGCTATCTTCCTTTTCTTCTCCGTGAAAAAAGACTTGTATGGCTACATATCTTCCATTTTAACCTTTTAAAGCAGGGGTCCCCAACCCCCGGTCCGCGGACCGGTCCCGGTCCGCGGCTCCATAGGAACCAGGCCGGCGAGGAGGAGGGAGCAGCGACCTGGCCAGAGGATGGGCGAACGCGCCTCCACACCTCCTTCCGACGGCCACCGCAGCGCTTTGCACTTTCCGGAGCTTCCTGGAGGGGCCAGCATTCGACTGGGGAGGTTATCTCGCAGCGGGCGGGCGAAGGATCCAAGCTGCGTGCCGCCAAAGGCATCCGGGCGCCGCACGCCCAGCCTCGGACGGCTTCGGCAGCACGCAGCTTGGGTCCTTCGCCCGCCCGCTGCGGGATAACCTCCCCAGTCGAATGCTGGCCTCTCCAGGAAGCCCCGGAAAATGCAGTGGTGGAGGCGCGCTCGGCCATCCTCTGGCCAGGGGCTGCTTCCTCCTCCTCGCCTGCAGCTCGGCTCCTCTGTCCGCTCGCTGCGGGATAACCTCCGCAACCGACATGCTGACCCCTCTGCTGCTTCCCCGGGGGGGGGGAGGGAGAGAATGGCAGATGCACAGAGAGGCAGACTTAGAGAGACAGAAAGAGAGAGAGAGGGAAACAGACACACACACACACACAGAGTGACAGATGGGTGGGGGGGAGAGAGAGACAGATACAGAGAGAGAGAGAGAGAAAGAGAGAGAGAGAGACAAAAAAACAGAGAAAGAGAAAGAAAAATAGGAAAAAAGATGAATGGAGGGTGGGAGGGAGGGAGTGAAGGAAAGAAAGGGGAGGGAGGAGTGAAAGAAGGAAGGAAGGAAAGAAAAAGAAAGAGGGATGGAGGGTAGGAGGGAAGGAAGGAAAGAAGGGAGGAAGGGGGAGGGAGGCAATGGAAGGAAGGAAAGGAATGGAAAGGAAAGGAAAGGAAGAGGGAGGGAAGGAAGGAGAGAGAGGGAGGGTAGGAGGGAAGGAAGGAAGGAAGGAAGGAAGGAAGGAAGGAAGGAAAGGGATGGAGGGTAGTAGGGAGGGAAGAAAGGAAGGGAGGAAGGGGGAGGGAGGGAGGCAATGTAAGGAAAGAAGGAAAGGAAATAATATATTTTCCTATTTCCTTTCACCTCAAGCTACCTGTTTGGTTAACCAGGTTAAAGATCTATTTTTCTCCCAGTGGTTATTTCAAAGGAATCACATCCTCTGAGTCATTTCCTGGATTCAAACCAGCATCCCAAAGAGTCATGGGCTGCCTTTATATATAACGAGTGCCCATAAATCCATTTTCACCATCTTCAGAAGACCAAAGACCAGCCAGAAATGTAAGGAAGAAAGGAAGAAAGGAAGAAAGGAAGAAAGGAAGAAAGAAAGAAAGAAAGAAAGAAAGAAAGAAAGAAAGAAAGAAAGAAAGAAAGAAAGAAAGAAAGAACTTATGACCACAATTGAGCCCAAAATTTTGGTTGCTAAGCAAGACTGTTAAGTGAGTTTCACCACATTTTCCAAGTTGGCCATGGGTCACATGACAACTGAGCCACTCCCACAAAAAAGGCCACACCTTTTGGCTCTCAAAAGAAATTTCAGTAGTGGTACTGTTGATATTTGGCTCTATTGACCAAAGTTAATTAATTCATATAGTAACACAGTAAGAAGTATCCTTGAGAATTGGGAGAGTAAGACATGTTCAAATTATATCTATATGTCTATCTATCCATCTATCTCTACTTACTTACCTACCTATATTTTGGAACTGTACTCCTAATTAAACTATTATAACTAAATTAGTTGAGTTGAACATATAATTATGAAAACATTAAAGCAAGTTGACAGTTTGATTATTGTAATTAGAAAAATGTTATAAAACATTAAAAATCAAATTATGAGGCACATTCAAGAGAGAATATTACCTGTTTCTTGCTAGAGTTTGGGTGAGTGAATGTAGATGGCTAACGCAATTCCCCTTATGTCACCTCTGTAAATTTCAATGTGGATTTTATAAGGGATTTATATATATATATTTATTTGTATGACTACTCAGTTTGTTGACTTTTCAACACTTGGCCAATCATGGAAAGCAGAGTGTCCTGATTGATATCTGGAGGGGTGGCCAAGGAAATTGCTTGATTGTAGGCTTTACTAGAAAGGTGAGATGAAGAGGGCAGTGGCAAAATACTTCCAAGAAAACTATACCAATATGTCCATGAGAGAACTTGTTAAAGAAAACATTTTTGGTTGTGGTTGTTCTAAATAAGTAACTTGGTAGAAGCCTACTGGTGAATAACTAAATTGAGTTATAAATAGCAATATCTGCTATTTTCTTGTAGATGTGTGAATTCATCATTATTTGTTTTTTTATTTTATACAAACCTCAGGTATCATTTGATCTTTGTTATTTATTTGTTTATTTCTTCATATTTCTAGTAGACCTGTTATAAACAGATGGCAAGGACACTGAATAAACGTTGCTATACAAAATAATTCAGGCTGCTTTGGGGAGCCAACCCTGTTCAATTTAGTGGAACTTCTACCCAGTTCATTTAGTGATAAGTGTTTCATTAGTTTTGAAGGGATCATGGATTCCACCATGATTAGGATGTTCCCATGGCAACAGGTAACTCATTTTGCATTCCATATACTAATGCAGCTGTGGTTAATGTACCATTCAAATTTATAGTGATGCATGAATATATCTATTTCTATGTCTGTCTGTATGTCTGTCTGTCTGTGTATGTATGTATGTATGTGCACATTGTAGTATTTATTCATTTTCATATCTGTTTTTCCACTGTTGTACAAACATAATTCCAGCAGCTGCTAACATTCCCACCCGGTCACATGGCCGGCAAGCCACTCCCACCCGGTCACATGGCCGGCAAGCCACTCCCACCCGGTCACATGGCCGGCAAGCCACTCCCACCCGGTCACATGGCCGGCAAGCCACTCCCACCCGGTCACATGGCCGGCAAGCCACAGAACCTGTTCCAAAAATTTTGAAACCCACCCCTGACCTCAACAGCCTACACCCCAAAATACAATTCACTATGGAAATAGAAGATAACAACCAACTTCCCTTTCTGGATATCCTCATCTACAAAAAACCCAATGGCTCCCTAGGACACACCATCTACCGGAAAAAAACACACACAAACCGCTACCTAAACGCACAATCCCATCACCACCCTGCACAGATCAACTCCGTAGCCAAGACCCTCATCTCCAGAACCAAACGCCTAGCTGACAAAGACCACCTGAAAAATGAATTACACACCCTCACAAAGATATTAATCTCCAATGGATTCCAAAAACACACAATTACAAAACTAATCCAAAAGCAGACACCCCCCAAGATCCAAAACACAGAACAAGACAATGGCATCGCTCTCCTCCCCTATATTAAAGGCACCACTGATAAAATCAGCAAAATTCTCCACAAACACAATATCAAGACATCCTTCGACACTAACCAAAAAATAGCTAACATTTTAAGGAACCCCAAAGACAAAATCCAGCTAGAAAACCAAGGAGTCTATGAAATACCATGCAAAGTCTGCTCGTCCACATACATTGGACAGACTAATAGGAGAATTAGTGCACGTATCTCAGAGCATAAGAATTCTGTTAAAAGACAAGTAAATACTTCCTCCCTCTTCCAGCACTTCCAAGCAACAGGTCATGAAATTGACTTTGAAAAAACAAAATTACTCTCCAGGACTGAACACTCCAACAGGAGAATGATTATGGAAGCTATTGAAATAGAAAAACATCCCCACAACATGAACAGACGCGATGATGCCTCCCGCCTGCCAGACATCTGGAAACCAGCTCTGGCCACTAAACGAGTCCCGGCCACTAAACGAGTCCCGGCCACTAAACAAGTCCCGGCCACTAAACAAGTCCCGGCCACTAAACAAGTCATGGCCACTAAACAAGTCCCGGCCACTAAACAAGTCCCGGCCACTAAACAAGTCCTGGCCACTAAACGAGTCCCGGCCACTAAACAAGTCCCGGCCACAAACACTGACACCAACATCAATCACTCTCAACAAACTCCATCTACCAATCAGGATGTGGCAAATGAGCCAACCAATCAGTTTAAAGTAGCAAAGCCAACATTCCAACCCCTCCCACCTCCACTTACAGAAAAACTGCCATTTCAAATACAGCTCATTTGTAAGAAAGCCAAGGCCGAAGCCTGATGATGATGGGGGTGATCCCATCGAAACGTTGCAAAAACACCTTTAATTTTACACGGGAAAAGACCCGAATAAACCAAAATCTACATATATATATATATATATATATACATATGTGTGTGTGTGTGTGTGTGTGTGTGTGTGTTGGTTTTTTTTAAACATATATATATATATATATATATATATATATATATATATATATATATATATATATATATATATATATATATATATATATATATATATGTTAGAATTTTTTTAAGGGCTGAAAATAGGAGCTGTGATAATTATTCTACATATATATATGAACTCTAATTATCACAGCTCCTGTGAAGAGGTCCCTTTAAGGGGAGGAGACTCAACGTCATCCCTCTCTGCCCTTCAACTCAACCCAGAGTCATCCAGACAGAGAACCAAATTAGATTACTGCTGTGTGACATTTTTTAGATATGTGTTAGAATTTTTAAGGGCTGAAAATAAAGAGACCAGGATGGATCCATTTCAGGCTTATTAGCCTTCTTCAGCTGGCCATACTCCTTCTACTGGGATTTGAACCAGGGCTTTCCAGCATTTGAGGCAAGCTCTCTATGCCTTGAGCTATCTGGTATCCCTGATATATCAGCCAATTTACAGGACTCTTAAATGAAGGCTAATTATCACAGCTCCTGTGAAGAGGTCCCTTTAAGGGGAGGAGACTCAACGTCATCCCTCTCTGCCCTTCGACTCAATGGTTTTTTTTCCATGTTGGAGCTATTTTCAGAGGACCCTCTGGAATGACCTGCCCCCCGAATTACGTAACATCGCGGACCTTCGCCTGTTCCGCCAGCGCCTTAAGACGCTTCTGTTTCAACAAGCCGGCCTAGGATAACCCCCGATACTGAGTTTTAATTATTGAAAATTTTTAATTTGAGATTTTATGTTTTAGCACGGGAATCTGATTTAATTGTTTTTTAATATGGGTATTTATTCGTATATTTTGGTTTTAATCGCCTGTGCGCCGCCCTGAGTCATTTTTTAGGAGAAGGGCGGGGTATAAATTGGAAATAAATAAATAAATTTTAAGCATGTTTATACATCTTACAAAAAAAATGTATCTTTCTTTTCAGATCCATTAAGGACAGAAAATGGTAAGTTATATATACAACATTTTTACTTTTTATTATTCTCTACATTTCCTTTTACAGATGAGTATGTTCTTATTTCTTTTGGAATTAAAGTTGTAAATACACTTTAATGTAAAATCACTTTACAAAGCTCATTATTTGTATCCTGTGACTTAAATATTGGTTAATACAACAGAACATTTTGCTTTGTATACAGAGAATGATTGAAAGGGATTACTACAATGAACTACTGTTGGATATGCCACTCAAACTCTTTGAGATTAAGACTTGATGTTTAAATGGTATAGGATTAATTTCCATAACACAATGCCACAGGCTGATAGTGTCTTCCATAACACAATGCCACAGGCTGATAGCTTCCATGCCACACCGCATTGAGGCAGTAATTGCTGCAAAAGGGGCCCAAACCAAGTACTGAGTACATATGCATGCTTATACTTTTCAGAGGTCCGATATTGTTCTATGTACAATCCTTGTTTTATTGATTGCATGTAATATTCTAATTTTCTGAGATTGTGGATTTGGGGTTTTCATGAGCTATATGCCATAATCATATGGAGAAGGCGCGCAATTTGGGTGTCCTCCTGGATTCCCGGCTGTCCTTGGAGGACCATGTGGCGGCCGTGGCCAGGGGGGCGTTTCATCAGGTACGCCTGATGCGCCAATTGCACCCCTTACTGGACCGGGCTGCCCTTCGCACAGTCACTCAAGCTCTCGTGACATCCCGTCTCGACTACTGTAATGCTCTCTACATGGGGCTTCCCTTGAGGTGCACTCAAAAACTACAGCTAGTCCAAAACGCAGCCGCGCGGGTAGTTACGGGAGCCACCAGATGCTCCCATATAACACCGATCCTGCGCGAGCTGCATTGGCTTCCTATGGCCTTTCGGGTGCGCTTCAAGGTTCTGATAACCATCTTTAAAGCGCTCCATGGCTCGGGGCCTAGTTATATGCGAGACCGCCTCCTGCCCCATACATCCCTTAGACCGATACGCTCCCACAGAGAGGGCCTTTTCAGGGTGCCGTTGGCCGGACAATGCCGATTGGCGACACCCAGGGGAAGAGCCTTCTCTGTGGTGGGCCCTGCCCTTTGGAACGACCTACCCCCTGAATTACACACCATCACCAACCTCCGCCTCTTCCGCCAATGTCTAAAGACATACTTTTTCCAACAAGCCGGCCTAGCCTAACCTCCCACGGGGACTCTTAGAAAGTTTTAAATTGGGTATTTTAATAATTCGATTTTTAGCATAGGATCGGGATAATTTAATATATATTTTAAATTATGTATTTATTTTGTATTTTGTATATTTTTAAATTTCCTGTGCGCCGCCCTGGGTCCTCCGTGGAGAAGGGCGGGATACAAATATGAATAAAATCAAAATCAAATCAAATCATCACAATTATGGCAAATCACGGCCTGAACTATCTTGCTTTGCATGTAATGAGTCTTATCTCATATATTAGTTTCACCTTTCAAGTTGCATTACTGAAATAAATGAACTTTTGCATGATATTCTATTTTTTCAAGTTTCACCTGTAGGTGTAAACTTTGTATTGTAAAACTAAAATATTGTTTTAGATCTTAAGAACAGAATGGTTGTAGTGCCTTACTTTTTACTTTTTTCTGTTGGTTCAATTTGTCATGATCTCCTTTAGATTTGTTTTTACATTTTGCTCTACCAACTGGTTGTATTTTTATATGTTCAGTTTTTATTTGTAAGCCACCCAGAGGCACTAAGAATTGAGCAGCCTATTACATACATAAATAAATCTAGTTGTGAAGTATCATAAAAGCTGGTTGCAAAGAGAATTACTGGATTCATAAGCCAATACCCTCTTTACAGAAGTGAAAATTATTACTAATTTTTTATGTGATTTTTGGAATAGTAAATCTCATTCTTTTAAATAATGTGCAATCAATGTCCTAACATACTTATTAGGAAACTTAATTCAAACTATATTCAGATACATTAGACATCTCAGAGAATATTTCATGAGGATTTTGCACTTTTTAAAGATTTTGTATCAGATCAGTGGTATTTTTTGAATTCAGTAATATACTCATTCATACAAAAGAAATTTCTTTCTCCAGTGATTTATTCATTAAATTCTATAATGCCCATATTTATAAAGGCAACTACATTTTTTAAAAAAGGGAATTATATAAAGTATATTGGTTTTAAAGTACACAGTGTTGAAAAATAGCAGACAAAGATGCCTGTGAAATAAGATTGTCTGTAATTTAAGTTTTCTAACTTCTGATATATATGGTATCAATTCCAACTGGGTTGGTTGAGTAATTTAATTATCTGCTCTTAGGAGTAGGAATGAAATTGTCCTCTTTAAGAAAATAATTCTGGAGAAATGTCACATATGTCTTTGGACAGAGCATTCTGAATTTATAGCAACAAAAGGAGTCACGTTGCTGAAGAAGTATTCAACAATGGCTTTGTTAGCATTTAAAACTGCTGTTTGGTTGATTCAATGGTTTATCTGGTAGAGCTAGAAGTGGACATTTGAACCAATACCAAGAATTTGCCATTCCAAATGAACATTAAGATAGTACAGGTGACGGGGTAGTAAAAGCTCAACAGTAAATTACTTTAAAATTGTTTGGTTGTTCTTGTTGGTTGTTGTTTTTTAATGCGACAAGGTGTTTTTCAGTTATACTTTGAATTTGTTCAGTCATATGAAAATTAAATGTATCTGTCTTTCCAGATCAGTTAAGGACAGAAAACTGTAAGTATCGTGAGAGCTTTTGGTATCAATTTGGTCTGGTTACATATACCACTAGAATTTTTTAGTACTTCCTTTCAAACACTTCTGTTATATAATATGACATTTTAGGAATTCTGAACCTTGGAACAATTTATATTAGTTTGTATTAATTAGCTTTTACGCTTTTTGAGATTTGTGGAATATGCTTTATTATTGTTAGAGAAACTTTGCAAAACAGCAGTATTAAAAGAAGAAATACATTTAACACTTTTAAAATAGCTTTTTACTCAAACTATATGATGAGTTGAGATTCAAAAACTGTTTTTCCCCGGGGGGGGGGGGGGATTACAGTTGAGAATTGGATGGTTTTAACCAGACAATTCTCATCCAGAGGAAAACCCCTTGGAATCAGATGAGGAAGAGATTTGTCTGCAGGGCAATAGTCAAAAATAGCCATACCTTAGATAAACCTATTATGCATTGCACAAATAATACAAAGAAAAGTGCTTTGATTGCAGGATTATGGCTATCATGTTGACTTTTTGATTTCACATGTGGATGATCATGTTATGGCCTAATAATAATACTAACAAGATCAGATTTTTGCTAAAGTATGGGCTCTCATTTTTATATTTAAAAATAAACCAATATCCTTCATGACTGTTTTAAAACTTCAAGTCTATTATGTATTTATTTTGTGTACTTTTGTATATTTTTAAATTTCCTGTGCGCTGCCCTGGGTCCTCTGTGGAGAAGGGCGGGATATAAATATATCCCGGAGGGAGAGATTGATGTATTTTATACTAAATTTATATTATGTTGGTCGGGGGTATAATACTCAATATTTGAATGAGAACTTTATTTTAAGATGGGGGGAGGTGAGGGGTATACTTTTTGTATGTGATTTTATATTATATGTTGGGGGGTAAAAGGGGGGAAAACTTGTCTGAATAAAACTTTTGCAATAAAAAATAAATAAATAAATAAATAAATAAATAAAATACATCTCTGAATATCTCCCTTAATTTTTAAGGACTTAAGTATAACTAGAGATCTTGTACATGCTGAAAATATTTGTATAGTTCCCAATTTTCCTACTAATATCTAATTCAAACACTTCAGTACAGGGGTCTCCAACCTTTGCAACTCTAAGTCTGAAGGACTTCAGCTCCCAGACTTCTCCAGCAAGCTTTGCTTCAGTAAATAATCAAAAGTTGATTTGCAGAATAAATCTTTTCAAACACTTTCTCAGCCTTCTTTATAAAAGTTGACATGCAGCTTTACATGTTTTAAGGTTTTAGTATTATCCATTTGAACAGATTTTTTTGAAGTATTGAACTACTTTTAAAATAGATTTCTAGTACCACAGAAGCATTTTTGTGTTTCCATTACACTTAATTTGAAAAAGAAAAACCTCTTTTCTTTCCAGAACAATTAAAGCCGCTAAAAGGTGAGTCTTATGTTATGCATTTAGGTTTCTGGGAAAATATTGGGGCTTTAACCAAAAAATATTCTTTAATTTTTTTTTCATAAAAGAACTCAGTATATTGCTATCTCAATCATTTCTATTTGAACATCTTGTTTGTGTATGATTTGTAATTACCTAAATTTATAGGAAACCTGCTTGCTACCACTAATCTTCTTCATTTATTCACAGAATTCTGTGGTGTTTGTTTCTATAGAGGTGAGAACAAAGACCTTCAAAAAGAAATAGAAAATTGAAGGAATGTCTTAGGATTGTTTTCAAATGTAAGAAGTATACAAAAAGAAAATATGTATACTGGAATAATTTCCTGGGTTTTATTTTAATGTTTCATATTGCTTGTAGTAGAACACAAAATTCTGACCAATACTGTCAGTGCAAAAATATGCATTTCAGAAGATATATGTAAGTCCAAAGCATTTTAGCTAATAATTCAAAAATGTGGGGTATGAAACTGACCTCTTTGAAACATATTTTGGATGATGCCCTGGACAATGAGAATGCTATTTTTAGGATTTTAAAAAAAACAGCGGCATAGCATGTTGCATAACTGAAGAAGTGTATAATGGTAGCAAATTAACTTTCTGGACTCTCAAATAGAATTTTGTGACCTAAGTAATGCATGAGGAAAATACATCTAGATGATATCTTTAAAACCTTAGAGAGATAAAACTTAACTGTGCTAGGAAGTTGATTTGGGAAGGCTGCATGAATTTCCCATTCAATTGACACTCTTCAAAAAAAGATTTGATTAACATTTATAGAAAGTTGTACAGTATTCTATATTATTGCCATGGTAGATCTAACTGAAGATATGGATGCAATTCAGCTAGGTTCATAGATTTCTTTGCAGAACAATATAAACCCATTCTTATATGTGTGCACTTATGACATAACATTTCCCTTTTGCAGTGGATGTAACCTTTGACTCCAAGAAAGCTCACCCAAGACTGGAAGTGTCTGAAACTGGGAAAAGTGTGATAGACACAGGAAATATTTCTATGATTCTTAACAGTGAAGACATTTTTAACCACATGGGGATCCTGGCAAAACAGGGATACTCCAAGGGCAAATATTACTGGGAAGTAGACATTAATCAGAAAAATAATTGGCACCTAGGAATTGCCTCTGATTCAATTTGTAGAAAAGGGAAGATAACATTCTCTCCTCAAAATGGATATTGGATCATTGGTCCCGGAGACAAGAAAAATTACTATGCTTTGACAGACCCATGGACCCTTCTGAATGTAACCAGAAAACTTACAAGAATAGGGATATTCCTAGATATATTGGCAGACAAACGGCTTTCATTTTATGATATTCACAGCAAAAAGAAACTGTACACCTTTACCATCAATTGTTCTAAGAAGCTGTATCCATTTTTTTCTCTTGGCTCAATATCTGCACAGGAATATAACTTACCAGTCAAAATTGTTTGAAAGAAGCGATTTTGCAGTGAAAAAAATTACAGGAATAACTCTTTAAAAAATACATGGTTTTTTATATTTATCTAGATATAAATATGAAAAATAAATGTGTTCCTTCTTAATAAATGCTTTTTGATGTTAACCAGTGGTGGAATTCAAATAATTTAACAAACAATTCTCTGCTCTAATGACTGGGTGAGTAGGCATGGGTGGGCGTGGGTGGGCGTGGCCAGTCCATTGCTGCCTACCCAGCTGATCACCATGGCTCCCAGTCATACCCCTGCAGCCTCCTCACCCTGAATGGCAACACCAGTGCGTGGGGACAGCCAGTGGTGGGAACAATCAGTTTGCTGAACTACACCAAAAATTAACAACAGGTTCGGCCAAAACAGTATGAACCAACTGATTCCCACCACTGATGTCTATTATAATCACATAATACATAGGAAAAAATAAGAGTACAGTGGATATTTTTGGCACAAGTTCACAACTTCTCAAATATAATTTCAGAGACATTTGCCATAATAAATGGGAAAAAATAAGAATACAGTGGATATTTTTGGCACAGGTTCACAACTTCTCAACTCTGTATTTGTAACAAAGGGTTAACTTGCTGAATCCATGTTGCTCTCTGAATGTGTTTTTTTTTCTTGCAGAGATTTCATTACCAAACTATATCACATCAACGGTACTCACTGATAGTAAGCTCAACCAAGCTCAGAGAGTACTATGAACCCCACAATCAAATGTAACTGTTTATTCCAACTGCCATTTTTTCAATAATATATATTAGTTATTAACAACAGAAGGAAGTCATTTTATCAAGTTCTACCTGAACTTTGGAATATTCTCCTTTAAGCAATTTCTTTATGATGTTCTTTGAACTTTTTTGGAAAGTTTCCAATGTGCTTGTCAGTTACACTTTCAATTTGTGCAATTAAATTTTTTCATCCCTCCCTTCTGACTCCTCTACTTTTCTTTAAAATTCTTTAATTCTCAGTTTATTGTTTACTTCAGAACATATCAATTACTTAACCTTTGCTAACTTACACTACAAAAGAATTTTTTAAAGAAGGCTGATGGACTAAATAGAATTTATTTAAATAGTATTTGTATCCCACATTCCTGATTTCATTAATTCATAGGTTTTTTGTTACAAGATCAATGAATCACAAACACTCAGATTGGACAAATCAAGATACTGTCCTGTGGAATGAAAGATGCATATTCTCCAAATTTTAGATGCACTTTAATAAATGAAGATTCTAAAAAAAAGGTCTGTCCATAATAGAATAAGGCAACACAATATTCAAGAAAACCTCATCAGCTCACACTCAAACTATTCAATCCTTGGTCATCTCATCTTTGGACAATTGCAATGTACTCAACATGAGTCTACTCTTGAAGAGCATTTGATAACTTCAGCTTGTCCTGCTTGTGGCAGAATCACCAGTCTTTGGGGCCTCAAAAGTGGCCCATGTTACACCATTGTTCTGAAAGCTGCACTGACTGCTGATTTGCTTCCAGGTATAATTTAAGGTGTTTTTATTACCCATAAAACTCTGCCTGGCATGGGTCAAGATTACTTGGGGAATTGTCTCACCCCTATGAGATAAGTTCCAGCCACCCTTGCCATCGGAGAAGGCATGATACAGATCCCATCAATCAAAAAACTCTGGCTGGTGGGGTCCAGGGGAAGAGCCTTCTCTGCTGTGGCCTCAGCCCTTTGGAACATCTTTGCCCTCGGGGTGAAATTGGACCCAAACCTCCTGACCCTCCTCAAGAATCTAAAGATCTGGGTCTACCAGGGACCCCAATGGGAATACCACACTGAGATGGTTAATCAACTAATAGCAGCTCCTAACTTCCCCACACTTACTGCTCCTTCCCTTCTCATCTTTATTTTTAGTTCTAATTTGTATTTTTCTTTTATTGTGATTAGATGTTTATTTGTATATATATTTATGATTTTATTTTGATGTTGTAAGCTACCGAGAACACAGGTGGGTTTCTCAGTCTCTGCATCGCTGCCCACCACCAACTTGACTCTGCGCAGCTCCAACGCATAGAGGCCATGGCTGAGCAGGCTGCAGAAGGTGCCATAAGCCATGTTGATCAGGACGGCATGCTGCTCCAAGAAGCCACACTCGGCTGGCTCTCCCCTGAGAGTGCTGCAGGGTCAGGAAGTGCTGCCAGAGCCCATGCCTCTGTGCCGCTACAGGGCCAGGGCCAGCTCAGAAAGCTGGGTGCTCAGAAACAGCACAGACGCACAGGCAATGGCTGGGAGGAGAATGCAACATGCAGGGGGCTCCCCACAGCCTTAACTTGTCCAGGCTGCTGCTGAGTCTGCTGCCCTGAGCTGGTGGAGGCACCGCAGGGTGCGGCTGAGCGCATGCTAACCTTGTCTTCCGTGAGCGCTGGGCTCTGCCATTGCCATCGCCCCTGTCAGGCTCACCACTGGCTGGGCCCCAAGCAAGGAGGCAGGGACTGGCTCCTGCTGCCCTCCAGATTGCCAGCATGAGTGTGGTTCTCCAGGAGCTTGGCAACAACATGAGAACAATGCACTTTTCGGCTTTCTATATGCCCTGAGCCGGTGGAGGCACTGCACAGCCTGGCTGGGAGCATGCTAACCTGCCCTTCCCTAGCACTGGATTCTGCCATTGCTATCATCACCCCTGCCTGGCTTGCTAGGAGGTAGTTACTGGTTCCCACTGCCCTCCAGATTGCCAGCATGAGCATGGCTCTCCATGAGCTTGGCAACAATGTGATAACAAAGCACTTTTTGGTTTTCTCTCTGCTCTGAGCTGACAGAGGCACTGCAGGGCATGGCTAGGAGTGGGATAACCTTGCAGAAGATCCTAGTTGCAGTTTACTCTTGAGCAACATTGGCCGGGAATGGTAGTGAGAAAGACGAATGTGCTATGAGTAAACTGAGGCTCCTATGTGGGATTGAGCCCCCCTGCTCACATCTTCACCTGAGGGCATTGCTGGCAGCCACTTCTTGAAGTCCATGCTCTTCCTGCTGCTGCTTGGCCTCCTTGATGCATAGAGGCAGGAGAAAGCGGTTTTGTTCATGGCCTGCAAGCTCCAGGGGACGAACAGCCAAGCGAGAAAGCCAGGATCTGCCAGCTGTCTCTAATCTGCAGTTTACTCATGAGCACCTTTACTCATGAGCATGGTGCTCAGGAGTAAATTAGAGGCAGCCAGTGCAGGTGCTACAGCTGAAGGGCAGGCAGCCTTTGGCAGAAGCGATGCTGACTCTGCTCTGCAGCATTGGGGACCCTGCCAGAGTTTTGGCTGTTGCTCACCGTATCCTGGCCAAAGCCTCATGAGAAAACTCCCTGGGAGTTCTGGGACACCCCACCACCTCTGTTGCTGCCGCAGCTAAGATGACAATGAGGGCACTGCTGCCACTCCTTCCACCACCATTGCCCTCTTCTGCCATGGTCTCTGCCCTCTCCTCCTGCCTCCCTCTTCTTTCCCCACCGCCCTCTCCAATATGCGAAAAGTTTATTATAAGGTAAAAATACAGAAAGAAACAAAATGTGGAAAGATAAAAGGAGGAAGAAGAAAGAAAGAAAAAAGAAAGAGAGAGATGAAAGAAAGAAAGAAAGAAAGAAGAAAAGAAAGAAAGAAAGAAAGAAAGAAAGAAAGAAAGAAAGAAAGAAAGAAAGAAAGAAAGAAAGAAAGGAGGCAAACAAGCAGGGGTGAAGAAGGGAAGGAGAAGGAAGGAAGGAAGGAAGGAAGGAAGGAAGGAAGGAAGGAAGGAAGGAAGTAAGTTTAGTTTAGTTTTTTATTCAATTTATATACCGCCCTTCTACCTTTCGGGACTCAGGGCGGTGCACAGCCACAATAAAAATGGGTAATACAAAAGCTAAAATAGTATGTTAAAATGAATTAAATGTAATTGGCCTGCATTTAAAAACCCCGTGCTAAAATCACTTTAAAACTTTGACAGGCCAGGAGCACAAAATAAGTGTGTCTTCAGGGCCCGACGGAAGAGATGTAGGTCCGTGATCATCCATAGTTCAGGGGGTAGGTCATTCCAGAGGGTAGAAGCTGCCACAGAGAAGACTCTCCCCCTGGGGGTTGCCAGCCGACATTGTCTGGCCGACAGCATCCTGAGGAGGCCCTCTCTGTGGGAGCGAACTGGTCGGTGGGTGGTATTTGGCAGCAGGAGGCAGTCTTGCAAGTAACCAGGTCCCTTGCCATGGAGCGCTTTAAAGGTGGTCACTAATACCTTGAAGCGCACCCGGAAAGCCACAGGCAGCAGTGCAGCTCACGCAGGAGAGGTGTCACATGAGAGCATCTAGACGCTCCCAGAATCTCCCGCGCGGCCACATTCTGAACTAACTGGAGCCTCCGGGTGCACTTCAAGGGAAGCCCCATGTAGAGACCATTACAATAGTCCAGGCGGGAGGAAGGAAGGGAAGGGAAGGGAAGAAGGAAGGAAGTAGAAAGAAAAACATGGTTTACATGGGTAAACATTTCAAGCCATTTCTATTACATCAAAGCTATCCTGTAATTTTGTGTAATTTTAGAAAAAAGGGAAGCAGAAACCTAATTTTCTTTTTCTTCTTTCAAAAACTCCCAGTTTCATATCCATCTCTTAGAAACCATTAGAAAAGATTAATAATAGATCATCGTACCTAACTTAAAGATTTTTCTGTGTGAATTGGAATAGGTCAAGAGAAAGAGATTACTCCACAGAAGTCTTATCATTACCTGGGCATTTTTATATTTTTTTGCTTGAAATCGAAGAGTGAGTCTTTTTGGTCTCCAGCACATAGCTACCCAATGAACCAGTTTTCAAGGCTGGTTCTTGAAATTCAAAAGTCTCTAAAATTAAGGTATCTTTTTATTATTTTTATTTAATTTGATATATAGTACAACATAAACAAGCAGATTTTATATATCCATTCAATGGAAAGCTTAAACGAAAATATACAGTGAAGGCATAGACTATCCCAAGTGTGACTATCTCTGTGAATATCTAGAAACAAATAAAGTTATAACTAGTAGCCAGCAAGGGTTTATTAAAAAGCAGATCATGCCAAACCAGTCTTATTTCATTCTTTGACAAAGCGGCTAAATTGGTAGGCTAGTGAAATGCTGTGGACATAATCTATTTAGACCACAGCCAGGGATTTGACAAAATAGACTATAACCTACTGCTTGGCAAGCTAGAAAAATGTGAAATAGATACCACGTTTCCCTGAAAATAACACCTATCCCCAAAATAAGACCTATCATGTTTTTGAGTGCATGAGCTAAAATAAGACCTCCCAAAAATGAGACCTAGTGAAGGGGTGGGCATGGCCAGCACAAGAGGCAGCCGTTTGTCAAGTCCTGATCCAGGGCTTGCCATACCTGGGGTGGAAGAGAGCTACAACTCATGGATCTGATGAGTCCAACAACAAGCAAGGCTGTGATGGCAGTGGTGGGACACATCAGGACAGTGCCAGACAGTCACTCAGCAGCAGCAACAGTCTGGCCATGAGTGGTACCAGCAGTGATGTGGCCGGGGTGATGATATGGTGCAGAGTCCTGAGAAGCATGACTGGAAGCATGTGCACAGCTGACGAGCGGCTGTGTTGTGGCTGTGTTGTGCTGCTGCTGGAAGTTGCCTCTGTTGCGTCCTTGTTCTTTGTGCCAGCAGTGCACCTCATTGCCTGCCAGTGCCGTTCATGACCAGACCTGGTCAGGAGAACAGCCTGCTGAGGAGCAGCTGGCCAGCACTGTCCTGATGTACTACAGGGATGCCTGCAGGGAAATGCAGGGCTGCCATGGAGCTGCTGCCCACCGAAGCAGTAGCTCACCCAACCCACTTTCTGCTGGCGTGTAGATATGCAGTTAGACTGAATGGATTTGCTTTGTTCTCACATAAATCATTCCCAAAGAAAGAAGGATTGGCAGGAAAAATTTCCCCCTCCCCAATTTTCAAATTGTTTGCGAAAATGCCCCATTCCAAGAAGCCAGAAGCATCGCAACATGGGAAATAGTGGAGCTCCAATGAGCTCCATAAAAATCCAGCTGGACAAACTGCTGTCAAAGGATCTTAATAATAATAATAATAATAATTTTTAATTTATAACCCGCTCTCTCTCCCCGAAGGGACTCGAGGCGGGGCACAGGGAATTAAAAATACAATTAAAAACCACAAACAATTACAATATTAAAACGAATTAAACTAACCCTGCGCTAAAAGCCCACACAAAACTAAAACGAAACCCTAAAAATCCCTTAAAAACAGTTTAATTACCCTAGGCCGGCCAAGCAGAAGAAGTGTGTTTTTAATTTTTAATAATAATAATAATAATAAAGTTGCATTTATTGACCGCACCCTCTCCCCACAGGGACTCGGGGCGGTGCACAGGGAAATTAAAAACGAAAAAATATACAAAATACATACAAATTAAAACGAATTAAACTCAATCAATCCTGTGCTAAAATCCCCTTAACTAAAAACATCCAATAAATATAGTATACATTTAAAAACCCATAGACAGAGAGACTACCCTAGGCCGGCCAGGCGGAAAAGATGAGTCTTCAATTTCAGGCGGAAGGAGCGGAGGTCCGTGGTCGTTCTAATATCGGGGGGAAGGTCGTTCCAGAGGGCCGGGCCCGCCACAGAGAGAGCCCTTCCCCTGGGCGTTGCCCGCTGACAGAGTCTAGTGGACGGCACCCGGAGCAGTCCCTCTCTGTGGGAGCGAATCGGCCGTGAGGATGTATGAGGCAGGATCCGATCCCGCAGGTAGCTAGGTCCCGAGCCATGGAGCGCTTTAAAGATGATGATTAATACCTTGAAGCGCACCCGGAAGATGACAGGTAGCCAGTGCAGCTCGCACAAGAGCGGTGTAACGTGGGTGAACCTGGTGGTTCCCATAATTGCTCGCGCGGCTGCATTCTGAACTAACTGAAGCCTCCGGGTGCATCTCAAGGAGAGCCCCATGTAGAGAGAGTTACAATAGTCCAGTCGAGATGTCACGAGGGCATGAGTGACTGTGCGAAGGGCGTCCCGATCCAATAGGGGGCGCAATTGGCGAACCAGGCGAACCTGGTAAAACGCCCTCCTGGCCACGGCTGTCACTTGCTCTTCCATAGACAGCCGGGTATCCAGGAGGACACCCAAATTGCGCGGCCCATCCACAGGGGCAAGATGTTCGCCCCCTATGGTCAGCGTTGGAGAAAGG
This sequence comes from Rhabdophis nuchalis, assembly GCA_039707465.1. Lineage (NCBI taxonomy): Eukaryota > Metazoa > Chordata > Lepidosauria > Squamata > Natricidae > Rhabdophis > Rhabdophis nuchalis. The sequence continues at coordinate 144,109,075 of CM077647.1, forward strand.
TGGTTGAATCGGGCAGCCGGAAACCACAGCCACTCGGTCTTGGTCGGGTTGAGCCTAAGTCCGTTACTTCCCATCCAGATCCGCACGGCTTCCAGGCACTGGCACATCACCGCTACGGCATCGTTGGGGTGGTTTGGGGTAGATATATACAGCTGAGTATCATCAGCGTAGAGATGATACTCTACCCCAAAACCACGGATGATCTCACCCAGCGGCTTCATGTATGCATTAAACAGGAGAGGCGAAAGGACCGACCCCTGAGGCACCCCACATGTGAGGGGTCTCGGGGTCGACTTCTGCTCCCCTGCCAACACAAATTGCGATCGGCCAGAGAGGTAGAAGGAGAACCACCGTAGGATGGTGCCTCCCACCCCCAACCTCCCCAGCTGATGCAATAGGATACCATGGTCGATGGTATCGAAAGCCGCCGAGAGATCTAATAGGACCAGGATGGAGGAACAACCCCCATCTCTGGCCCTCCAGAGATCATCAACCAACGGGACCAATGCCGTCTCAGTGCTATGCCCGGGCCGAAAGCCGGACTGGCGCGGGTCTAGATAATCAACTTCCTCCAGGTGATGGGGAAACTGTTGTGCCACCACACTCTCGACAACCTTCGCCAAGAAGGGAAGGTTGGAGACGGGACGATAGTTTGTTAAAAGAGCTGGGTCCAAAGAGGGCTTCTTAAGGAGGGGCCTCACCATAGCCTCTTTTAGGGAAGCAGGCAAGGAACCCTCACTCAAGGATGCGTTGATAACCTCTTGGAGCCAGCCTCGTGTCACCTCCCAGGATGCCAGTACAAGCCAGGAGGGACACGGGTCCAATACACATGTGGTGGCTCGCAGTCGCCCAAGTAACCTGTCCATATCCTCGGAAGCAACGGAGTCAAACTCCTCCCAAACAAGATCAGCCTCGTGGCATCCCACTGGGCCATGAATGGGGGCTAACTCGTTCTGTATCTGAGCGATTTTGTCCTGCAGAAAAGTCACAAATTCCTCTGCTCTACCCTGTAACGGGGCTTCCCGCACCCTCTGCTGAAGGAGGGAATGGGTCACCCTAAACAGGGCGGCAGGGCGGTTTTCTGCGGATGCTATGAGAGTGGCACAATGATGGCGTTTGGCCACTCTCAACGCCACAATGTAAGTCCGTAAATGGGCTCTTACCTGTGTCCGGTCAGATCCAGATCGAGTAGCCCTCCATCTTCTCTCTAGGCATCTCTTGTGGCGTTTCATCACCCTCAGCTCCTCGGTAAACCAAGGGGCCGGGGCGGTTCGGCGCCGCAAGAGAGGCCGCAAGGACGCGACCCGATCCAAGGCTCCCGTGGTCACAGTATTCCATGCGGCCACGAGATCCTCCATCGGGGCGCGGGTCAGGGGTACAGGAAGTGGCCCAAGCGCCATCTGGAACCCATCTGCGTCCATCAGGTGCCTGGGGCGGAACCAGATAGGTGGTTCTGGTGCCGCCTCCTCACGGCGGGGGGTAGCGGTCGGAAAGTCGAGCCGGAGAAGTGAGTGATCTGACCATGACAAGGGTGTGATGACTATATCCCCTAAGCCCAGATCACTCTTCCATTGGCCTGAGACAAAGATGAGGTCCGGTGTGTGACCACCCTCGTGGGTGGGACCTTGAATTAGTTGGGTCAGGTCCATGGCCGTCATGGAAGCCATGAACTCCCGAGCTACCTCGGATGATTCTCCCAACGATGGCAGATTAAAGTCCCTCATGACTATAAGTCTGGGGGTCTCCACTGCCACCGTAGCGATCACCTCCAGGAGCTCGGGCAGGGCTGCTGCTACATAGCGAGGAGCCAGGTATATAACCAGCAAGCCCAACTGCCTCCCCAGGCCCCACTTCACGCAGAGGGACTCACAACCGGTAGTCTGTGGCACAATGGTCTCTCTTGGCTCAAGACCTTCCTTGATAATGACCGCCACCCCTCCACCCCTACCTTGGGCCCGGGGCTGATGAAAAGCGCGGTAGCCTGGTGGGCACATTTCAACGAGGGGAAGTCCTCCCTCTTGGCCCAACCAGGTTTCCGCAATTCCTACCAGGTCCGGCTCCCCCTCTGACACAAGGTCATGGACGAGGGGGGCTTTGTTGACAACGGACCTGGCATTGCAGAACATCAGCCCCAGGCCCAGGCTCTGTATTCCCTGACCACCTAGCCTGCAGGGGTTGTGGCACCTGACCGTTTGTAAACAACGGCTACGTGCCAACAACCGGGAGGATGGTCTCCCCTCAGCCCTGCCCCTCCCCACAACCGTCTGGATTGGCATGCCCTCCAATGGAACGACTAGTAGTTCCCCCCTCAAATCGGTACCTTCCGTCCCCTCCCGTCGGCTACTGGTCCGGCCCTTTCTTTCATATAGTTGTTTTGTCTCAATCTGTCTATACCCACCCCCCTCCCTGGAGCCCCCTAAAATAGATAAAAATTTCCTAACTAAAAATCCCCTGAGGCCGCGCTTCGCCCGTCTCTCCGGATTAATAAATCCTTCCTCAAGACGGGCCCTCGATAATTCAGAGGGCCAAACCTGCGAGAGCGGGGACTCTCGCAGCAATAAGAGGCTAGCTCTGGAATACATACAAGATGGAATTCACGATGGGATGTGGGTTTAAAATACAGAAATTTTAAAAAGTCGTTAGCCAAGATTTTAAAGCAATTCATTTCAGATGTTATTTCATAGATGTTAAGATGTTAAAAATAAAGTGCAATAATAAAGTGCACCAAGTGAAATAAAGTGCAAAAGTGCATCTGTGAGGTTCTGAGTTCGTGAAAGTTCGTAATGTCAATTAATGTCCGGTCTAAGATCTTTTAAGACAAATTAACATCTTTCAGGGAAGCGTGGTTCAATTCTCTAGATCTTGCATCCTGGTTTTAGGAAACCACGGGGCAGATATTACAATTATTGGAGATGGTCAAAGTCCAAATTTGGTCAGCAGAGTCCCCACGGTCGGCCTGGTTATCCAACACACATTCAACTCGGCGCTCACACCGCCGCCCTCTCCTGCCACCTTGGCTGTTGGCCTCCCAGCGCTCCCACCGCCGTCGGCTCGGCCTCCAGCGGCTACTCCATCCGTTTCTCTCCTTCCACCTCGCGGCACTCTCACCACCGCTCTCTCTCTTCCTTTTACCTTCCATCCTACAGTGCTCCCCGTTCTCCGGCGCTCCCACCGCCGCCATCTCCGGCAGCCGCCTCGCCACTCGGCGGCTACCACCATTCATAACTCTTCCTTCCTTCGTTCCTTCTCCGACCATCTTCTTCCGTCACACAACCAGGTCAACGCTGCTGAACCTCGCAGCGCACACATCGCTGTCTTAGCCCCATGGTGAGCTCAACCACCGCAGCGTTGGGAGCCCTCTACACGCGGCCAGCTCGCCCGTTCCGTTTCCACCGGGGCCGCCGGCCTCTGCTCCGACGCCGGCCTCCATTCCGGGCACGCCCTGATGCTCTCACCATCCTCCGCGTCCCCGGGGCCATCTCCGCTCCCAGCGCCTCCGAGAACTCCCCGGATCTCATCCTGAAGACCAGGATGGATCCCTCACAGATACCCCAGCCCACAAATGATAGAAAAAGGGGCTGGGGGCACAAAAAGGCCCACGACCTCCGCAGCCCATACGGAGCTCCGGAGCTAGGCCGCCATCTTGCGCAAGCGCAGTCCCGCCGGAGCTAGCCCGCCATCTTGCGCAAGCGCAGTCCCTTTTGTCGGAAGGAGCAGAGGTCCGTAGTTGTTTTAATATTGGGGGGAACATCAGAAACATCTTGGAGGGACAGAGAAGAAGGAAAAGCACCTTGGATGACCAAGAGGAACTGGCAGTTCCTCAGTAAGTCAGCGGAAAGCTCTCCAAAACTGACCGCGGGGACAGCACCATATTTAAATGACCTCTTTAAAGTTGGAGCAACTGGACTAAACTATTTGTGCAGGAGCAGTGTCAGAACAGAGTGTGGAAACCATGTGAGTGATTAATCAACTCACAGAGAAAAAGAAAAACTATTTTTGATATTTTGATCTCCAGAACAGATTTAGTGGCTAACTGGAATTTTATTGAAGAAAAAAGACGCAGTGGAGGCTAAAATACCAAAGTCTCAAAGATTTTTGTCTTCTGCAATTTGGAAGTGAATAAATTAACTAATTAAAGAAAGAGCCCGGGGTAAGTCCTTTTTCTCCTTATATTATTTTATTTTTGTGGATTTTTGTAGCTATCGACAGAAGTTGGACTACATTGCGGTTTGGAAACAGCCATCTAGCAGTGAGCAGAAAATACTATACCAGCTAATGAAAGGGGGGAAAAGTGAGAGTGCAGCTGTGAAGTATGACCTTGGCTACAGGAAAAGATACTTTGAAACTGTGAGAATTGTTAAGGAGTGTAACATTGTTTGACTGCAACGATCTATAGCTGTGGGAGAGAAAGAAAACTTCTATTTGGACTGGACTAATTCTAAAATTGAGCAAAAGAATTTGGAAGACCCTAAATTTGCAATTTAGATGTGCTATAACCCAAAAATTTAAAAATCTGTTAAAATAGTTAGACTAGTATAATGGAGATTTGGATGTATGATGAATTATTTAGGATGCTGAAAAGTGCGCGTGAAACGTTAATTGGTATTTTAAAAAATCCTAGAAAATCAAAGGAAACATACAGAACGTAGGAGAAGTGATGTAAAAGAGGGCACAAATGAGGTACAGGAAGATAATGTGGAAGAATGAAGAATTGAAAATAAAAGGCAGATAGAAAATTTCACTGGGATTTATAGTCACAAAGAAAAAGTAGACAAAGGGGAAGATTCCCCCCCCCAAAAAAAAAGAAACCACAAAGCAGTAAGGATGTGTGGAGCAGGGAAAACCCTGAGGAAAGTTACTAAAATAATAAAAGTAAACACTCTGAAGAAAAGATACAACAACCACAAAAATAGGAAAAAGAAGAATTTAGGAGAAAGGAGAAGAAAAAGAAAAAGAATTAAAAATGCAATTTTGAGAGCCGAAGAGAAAAGGGTTAAAAGAGAAAGAAATGGAAAAGAAGTTACATTAGTAGACTGAAGGGAATATTAATAAGATTGTTATTGTTGTGTAAATAATTAAGAAATAAAAAATGATAGTATATTGTTAATCATAGAAAAAAATGAAAGAAATGCTCTCTGTGTTTAAATTGAATTAGAGGATATATGTTTTTTAATAGCAAAATATACCAATGGAGAAAATAAGAAATGAAAATATAGTGTATCTTTGAAGGGGCAATTGATGATATTGTTTATGTATTAAGAAAAAATAGGTATAAAGATGAAAAATAATGGAAGAGAATAATTTGGATGAAAGTGAAAACAAACTATGATGTAAAATGTGATTATGTAAATGAGATGATGTAAAAGAAAGGACCCAGGCAACACTTTGTTTCTGTAATATGTATAATTTGTATTAAAAAATTAAAAAAAAACCTGAATTCTGAAAAATGCCCCATTCCAAACCTTCAGCATATTCCAGGATTGCAACATTGAAGGCTCACAATGGGCCATTTTTACAAATGGCTTGAAAATGGGGAGGGGGAAATTTCCTGCCTCTCATTCTGTTCAATCTGTGCTGAGCTTCAGAACAGGTTGAGGGACAGGAAAATTCCTACTCCCCATTTTCAAGCCATTCACAAAAACACCCCATTCTGAGCCTTCAATGCTGCAATCCTGGAATATGTTGAAGTTTCAGAATGGGATTTTCTTTGCGAATGGCTTGAAAATGGTGAGGGAGAATTTTCCTGCCTCTCACCTTGTTCTGAAGCTCTGCACAGAATGAGAACAGAGTAAGAGGCAAAATCCCCCTCCCTTTTTTCCCCCTGGCAATCGTTCTTTACTTGGGATCACAGCACAGATGCACCCCCCCAAAATGCTCTGTCTGAAGTCTTCAGATTTGCAATCTGTGTGTCTGTGCATCCTTTCTCAAGGAAAGGATGGTGTGCGTGATGTGTGGTGTGTGTGTATGTGTGTGTGTGAGAGAGAGAGAGAGAGAGAAAGAGAGAGAGAGAGAGAGAGCAGGGCAAGAAAAGTAGTCTGTGGGACTATGGTTAAAAAAAATCTTCCGATTTTGCAAGATATATATATATATTTGCAAGAAGTTTGGAAATATGAATTTCTCGTATTTTTATTTTTTTACCATAGTACACAGACTACTTTCATCTTAGGCCCAGTTCTCTTCAATATCTTAATAAATGACTTAAACGAGGGAATAGAAGGAAGCTTATCAAGTTTGTAGATGACATTAAGCTGGCAGGAATAGCCAACACTCCAGAAGACAAGTTCACGATCTTGATAGACTTGAACAATGGGCTCTATCCAACAAAATGAAATTTAATTTAGAGTAAAACAAGGTTTAGCATCTGGGCATAGGTGGGAGGGGGGGACCTTGGAGTCCAAGTGGACAATCAGTTAAACATGAGCAGCAGTGTGCAGGAGCAGCCAAAAAGGGTAATTACAATCCTTCGTTGTATAAACAGAGGCATAGAATCGGAATCACATGATGTTTTTGTACTGCTTTATAAGGAAGACCACACCTGGAATACTGTATCAAGTTCTGGTCACCCCAATACAAAAAAGATGTTGTGACTTTGGAAATAGTGCAAAGAAAAGCAATTAAATTGGTTAAAGGACTGGAGACTAAAACATAGGAAGAACGATTGCAGAATTTGGGTTTGGTTAGTTTAGAGAAAAGAAAGACTGGGGGAGGGGACATCATGGCAGAAATCCATGATAGCGTATTTGAGACGCTACCACAAAGCACCAAAAGGCAAGACAAAAACAATGGATGGAAGCTAATCCAGGAGAGAAGCAACCTGGATATAAGGAGAAACTTCTTAACAGTAAGAACAATTAACCAGTGGAACAGCTTGCCTTCATAAGGTGCTTCATCACTGAAGGTTTTTAAAAAGAAAGTCACTTGTCTGAAATGGTATACAGTCTCCTGTGAGCAGGGGGATGGACTGCAAGACCTCCAAGGTCCCTTCCAGCTCTATTCTGATGGATTGATTGATTGAATATTCTATATATGAGAGATAAAGTACAGGAGGCCTTGCCTATTTTAGGATTTAAACCCTCAGGAAAAAGCTCTGGATTAAAAGGGGTCAGGTCAATACACAGCTCATATGCTTTACAATTGTAAACCAAAAAAACCAAAGCATTTAGATGGTTTTTATGGAACGTTTGATACTAATTCTTTTATATTCTTTGTGGTGGATTGAGAAATTTCTCAGAAAAAAAATCTAATGGAGCCCTTCCTCGCTTTCAAATTTATTAAAAGGAAGTGGATTTTCATGTCAATTACCTTGAGCATGATCTGCATTCACCAAACATAAAAAGGGGTACAATTTCTCAGTTGATTTAATGGTAATGGTGGTTATAAGAATCGGTGTCTGCAAACAGGACCTATAAAAATACATTTTTCCAGATTCTTGATCCAGAAACAAGCCAATATTTGAATAAAGGAAACTCTTTTTTTCAATCTTTTCCTTATTTTGATTAGAAAACAAATCTCCCTTGACACTTCTTAGTGCCCAGTGTTCTCCAAGAGGCACAGAAAACTTCTCCTTTCTGGCTCTGTCCCTTTGAGACTGAGTCAGCACCCCCAACTCCCAGTCCAGCCTCTCTACCACCTCTACCTCCTAGTAGTGCTTCCCAGAAACATAACCCTCTTTCCCCACAACCACTAGAGAACCCACAGCAGATTTTCCTTCTCCAAAAGCCTTAAGAGTGGCTCTCTTCTCATCGTATGTGATGGTGAGATCTGGATGTTTACAGTCTGAGTCCAAATAAATGGCAACTACGAATAAAAAGGAGAAAACAGTAGGAAAGAAAACAATTTTCAGGAAAGTAAATATGGTAAATTTAGTAAATTTAGGTTTTACTAAAAGTGAAATATGCCACAACTTAGAGCTGTTGGTTCCTTTGTTGCAAAGTAAATAAACAAAAAAAAGGTAGTTTAACACAGTATGTGTTTTTATTCCCTGTTCTCTTATTTCCCCCCTCAGTTTTTTCCTAAAGCCTAAATTCAATGAGTTTATTCTTTTCTCATTCTATTTATAATCAGTAACTTTGCTTTTCTTCTACAAATTTCTTTTCTGTTCTATGTTCTTCAAATGTCTGAGAATGGTACAAAATGTTTTTTATGATTATGGTTTCTCAGCAATATGAACTATATTTGCTTGTAAATATCTTTATGTTTTAAAAAACTACATTATAGTTTTCCAGCTGCAAAACCCAATCCTATCCACATATATAAAAGGAAAATATTCCTGTCTTACCAATGTCAATGTTTTCATTATTTCTGTCTGAAAAGAGTACAAATGTTATTAGACAAAAGTAGAAATTTGTAAAACTTTCCCATAGTCTGCACTACACTATATTTACAATACTATAAATGTACACATGGTGAATCAAAACTCTATTTTCCCCAACATAAGAAAAGGATTCATTCTGCTACTTTGCCTCTTGGATAGCCTCGCTTTATTCTTAAAGACAAAAATACATTTTACCAGCCCAGATGGCTTCCTGGTATGCTGAAACATCTTAAGTTATCAGAAAGTGTTTTTCTCTATCCTATGTGATGACCCTTGACCTCCTAGTAGAAACCTTCCAAATATGACTTGGGATCAACAAGCTAGAATAGGCAATGACTATTTCTGGAACCCAAAATTTTCTATTTTCCTGAGCTTTGTTCGAATATCTGAGCTCACATAAATCATAGTGTTTATTCATTACTCTTAGAGCCTAAATCACTCCTCAATACATTCAGACCAATTCTGAGATATTAGGCAAGATATTTTTTGCCTATCTCTGTCAGATTTTTCTCCAAGAATCTTCAACTTCTATACAAGTTCTAGCAATCTCAATTGCTGCAGCCACCATAGCAGCATTATTTTTTTCATAACGCTAAATCATCTATTATCATCTATCTATCACCTTTCATCTCTCTCTCTCCACCCATCCATGTCTTCCAGAAAGAACAAAGCAATCTGGTTCAGAGAATGCCAATCAGGTTGCTGAAATTCAAAACATTGAATGGAGTTTTTTTTTCTCCAAACCTTTAAAGATACAAAATAATACATTTATTGTTATTCCAGCCAATCAATTTGATGTTTTTTAATTGTAATATTTTATGGGTCTGTTTATTTATTTTGTCTTTAAATCTTTTAAATTAGTATGTTGTTCTGATTGGAAAGGTGCACTGACAAATTGAGATAGATATATATATACCAGGACAATTTTATATACTATTATAGAATATATAGTTTTAAAAGGCACTTACCATTTATTTTTTCATTCATTTCTTTTTTTGCAGAAAGTAATTCAAATTTCAAATTCAAATTTAATTTGTAGAACCGCTCCCTCTCCCCACAGGGACTCGGGGCGGTGCACAGGGAAAGTAAAAACAATAAATATACAAATATAAATACATAATATAAAAACAGATTAAATCTATTCCTGTGCTAAAACCCGTTAAACTAAAATACCCAGCAGCTATAAATAAGTTTAAAACCCCATAGAAAGAGAGACTAGCCTAGGCCGGCCAAGCGGAAAAAGTGTGTTTTTAATTTCAGACGGAAGGAGCGGAGGTCCATAGTCGTTCTAATATCGGGGGGAAGGTCGTTCCAGAGGGCCGGGCCCGCCACAGAGAGAGCCCTTCCCCTGGGCGTCGCCCGCTGACAGAGTCTAGTGGACGCACCCGGAGAAGTCCCTCTCTGTGGGAGCGAATCGGCCGTGAGGATGTATGAGGCAGGATCCGATCCCGCAGATAGCTAGGTCCCGAGCCATGGAGCGCTTTAAAGATGATAATTAACACCTTGAAGCGCACTCGGAAGACGACAGGCAATTATTATTCCTTAAAACTGAAATGATATATTGCATTCAATGTGTTATTACCAGGAGGAGAAATGAATATGCTTCTAGATGGACACAGATATTCACCTCTTTTACTGACAACTACAAGTAAACATTCATTGATCTTCCAAAAATACCTAACAACTTCTTATCCCTTGTTTTCTACAGTATATAAAAATGTAGCTTTAGAGAGAAATGTACATTGCAATTATAGATGCAAAAATAAAATGAAAAACTGAAATATTCAGTGAAGTTAAGCATCATTGATTCACCTCTTTATGGGAGGGGAGAGGAATATATATTTTAAGTCGGCATTGACCTCCTTTTTCTAACAATATATCTACTGTTATAATGTGGGGGTGAAAATGCAGTTTACAGTTACTTACGGGGCAGAGATAATTCCTGCAAGCTCTCTGAAATAAAGTAGAGAAGTGCAAATTCATCGGATTTTGAATCATTCTATCTCAATCTCTTCTCAAATATTCACTTTTAGAGATCCCCAATTATTTTAAAAGGAACAAAACATCAAGATTTTTGTTCAAAAGATGAGCAGCCTGTATGACTGGGAGCTGGTAGGTTTATATTGGTTAATCCCAGTAGAAATCATAGGAGCCCAATCTTCTATCTTTGATTAAAAAAGCAGCATGCTTGGCTGTTGGACTCAAAGTTCTTTGACAAGACCTTCCAACACAACACACACTAGGAATATCTACTATATTCCCATGATCTGTGAATTCCATGTTGGGAAATGGCTGTCATTAAATAAGTATATTATTTATTATTAAGAAAAATACAATTAGATTAAAGTTATCATGCTTTTTGAAGATAAATCAGGGTAGATATGTAATTGAGTGAATTTCTGTGTTTATACCACATAGAACATATTTATTAGCACAAACACAGAAAAATAGGCTTTCCTACAATATTTTGTGGATGAAATTTCAGAAGTTTCCCTAGTAACAAATTTATAATACTTACGTCTCAATTTATATGCCACAAAACCAATCAGGCATCCGAAAAGCATTAATATGATTATGAAGGGTCCAATCCAAGGGGAAGAAGTTGGATAAAAAATATCTGAAATACACAGTGAAATCTGCCCAAAATTTCTTACTATTTTTATTTATCCTGAAGAAATTCAAAATTGGCAAACAAAACAAAGAGTTTAGCTAAAATTACTCAGGTATGCAAGATGTACCTGCCAAACTATACCATGAGGGATGGAAACATTTTAATTCAATTTAGTTTAATTAATTTCATTTATTAGTTAAATTAAATTAATTAAACTAAATGGAGTTAAAATGAATTGAATACATTTAACCAAGTTAATTTAATTTAATAAAGTTTAATTTAAAACCTACAGTATTTAAATTAAATAATGATTTTGAATGCAATTCTTTCCCTGCTTCACATGGATAATAAAAAATACAGTTTGTTTAATTATTTCATAATTGAACCATAAGGCCTTTAAGTATTTAATTGATATGATACACAGACTCCAAGGCTCTGTTTTATGACCTCTGCAAAGCCTCAAGATTGTGCTGCCAAAATCCAGTAGCATCATTATCAACTCCAGTGATTTTCCTGTATTCTCTTTGTCACAATGATAAGTATCATAATATATATGTTAAACTCACAATATATTTAATCTACAGATCAATAGCTTTAATCAATAAAGAAGTAAAAAATGTTTTGTCAAATTGGGTAAATGACCTCCAGTGGTGTGAAAAAGGTATGTTGAAGTCTTTCTGTCTATGTGTATGTGTGTCTGTGTGGATATGTGTGTTTATATACATATAATTTGAGGAAACATTTTTTAAATGTATTGTGAGTTTAACACACACACACACACACACACACACACACAGAAATTCTCTGGCCAAAGTTCCCTCTCCTCTGACATCTAAAACCATGAACATAGCACCCACATTTTGTTTCTTTCCTTTTGCTTTTTAAGTGTAAATGTGCTACAGATTAAAAATGGTGCTGCAAAGCATTTAGCTCCGCTATTAAAAATCCACATCTTTTCTACATCGTGGTGACCAAAACTGAATGCAGTATTCCACGTGTGGCCTTACCAAGGCATTATAAAGTGGTATTAACATTTCAGGTGATAATATGTTTGGGGACAATGTATTTTTTTTTCTATTAGCAATCTAAAACTCTTACATTGTACTGAATCAGGCTGGAAAATTCTTTGTTTTCCTCTTCCCATCCCAACCTTTACATATCATGCTATAAATAAATATTTTTAGGTGAAAACTATATTACAATCTGCTATAGAACTAATGAAGGCAAAGAGGACTGAGGTAGGGGCCCTTTAACTCCATTTCATTTGAACCTTCCTGAGGTTGGTGATTGGAGCTTCTGGATACAATGGAGGAGTCAGAGAGAATCATATATCTATAAACCAAAATAGCAATAATACATTCTGGATTAGTGCGCTTGAGATGGTGATCTTATTTTATTTCAAAATGACCGGCTTAGTTCAATGTAATAGCTGTTTTGCATTGGTTGTTTGCAGTACTCTTTTCAAATGTGGATATTATCCCCTTTGTAACAAATTACTAGTCTACATAGACAGATTATCCATCTAAAATCTCTAATCTGTGCTCTCCAAGCAGAAATTAGGTGTCCAATTTGGCCATTCCACTCTATGGAGATGCCATGCTATCAGCCCCCTCTACCGCAAAGATCCTGCAGGAGAAGAACAGTCTGGACAATGGTGAGATTTGGCAGGGTGAGAGCTGTGAACCATAAACACAGAATTTTTGCTGTGACCCAGCATAACAGATATAGCACCCTTGCTGACCTTAATGGGGACACTAAAGAGACAGATCAAGGTAGTTGTAATAATGATGACTCAAATAAGCAGGGGATCGTAGTCCAAAATGAAGAACTTTCTTCGGAAAGACAAAATGGGGAAACAGGTATCACACATCAGTCGCACAAGAAGAGCAAGGTATGCAAAAAGAGAAGTCACCTTCTGGTTAGTGATTCAATCGTAAGGGAGGTAAATTTAGGAAAGGATATGGAAGTTTTAAAACATGTCAGGCGTCTGCCAGGTGCTACTGCTAGCAGAGACAAGAGGCGTATTCTTAAGATAGTCAAGAATGCATGTAAGGACTGTGACATTGATGCTATTATACATCTTGACACAAATGATCTGTCCTCAAAAGATGTAGTTCCTGTGCAGAATGATTTCCAGGGCTTGGGGTATGAATTTAGTAGTATATGTTGTAGGTTTATCTTTTCAGAGGGTTTTATCACTTTATAATGCCTTCATAAGGCCACACTTGGAATACTACATTTAGTTTTAGTCGCTCTGATGTAGAAAATATGTGGAGACTCTAAAAAGAGTGCAGAGAAGAGCAACAAAGATGATTAGGGGACTGGAGTCTAAAATATATGAAGAATGGTTGCAGGAACTGGGTATGTCTAGTTTAATGAAAAGAAGGACTAGGGGAGACATGATAGCAGTGTTCCAATATCTCAGGGGTTGCCACAAATAAGAGGGAGTCAAGCTATTCTCCAAGGCACCTGAGGGTAGAACAAGAAGCAGTGGGTGGAAACTAATCAAGGAGAGAAGCAACTTAGAACTGAGGAGAAATTTCCTGATAGAACAATTAATCAGTGGAACAGCTTGCTACCAGAAGTTGTGAATGTCCCAACACCGGAAGTCTTTAAGAAGATGTTGGAGACTTCCGGTTCCGGCTCCAGCGGCGACGGGCGAGCCTAGCGCTCGCTAGCCGCTTTGTTGCCTTTTCTGCCCCCCCACGGGGGCGAGACATCCGGTTACCGGAGGTCTCCCGTAGGGTCAGCTCGGAGGAGACATTCTTCCTCACGGCGGTGGGGAGAGCGCTCCCCTCCGCGACCTAGGTGAGGAGGAACATGCTGCGGGGGGTTCTCCCTTTGCCAACGGCTGTCGGCGCCATTCACTTCTATGCAGAGGGCTGAGCGGAGAGGTCGGAAGGTCTGCTGAGGCTTCAGCTGCGAGGGAGAGTGAGTTTTAAAAAAAAGACTTTTTTTCCCTTGCTGCCAGCCAGGCTGAACGGACTGGGAGGGGGGTGTTTGTTTAAAAAAAAAACCCTCGGACTTAAGCGGCACTTTAAAATGGCTTCTCTGGAAGAGAAAGCGGAAATCTTAAATCCGGACTGTCTCTAACAAGGGAAAGTGGTATGCGGCTACTTGCAACATTGTTTCTAGGTCTGGCTGCTTAAAAAAAAATTATTTTTCTATTCTCTCCTCTGGGCTCTGAGATGGGCGGTGGAAGGTGGCTTTTCTTTGTCCCTGCCTGATTATTTCAACTATGGAAAATTCCCAGCGTCTCTTTACAATTGGGACTCTCTGGATATTGATGAAGATTTTTTTTTTCTTGCTGGATTTGTGATTTCCTTTCTGGAGTACCTTCGCTATTATAACTATTGAGTTGGAAAATTGTCTCTCTCTTGGTTCCTGAATTTTACAACGTTTCAACCTTGATCAGAACTTTTGGCTCCCGGTTAGTCTCACCAACCCCACCCTGAAAACGCCATTTTGGTGGCATTGACTTTAACAGTTAATCATGGCTCAAGAAACAGCACTGGCAAGCTTAGAACAACGGATGGCTTCTCTTGAAACTGTTATACAAACTTTGGTAAACGAAATTCAGGCCCAGAGGGCAGAAAACATCAATTTCAAGAAGGAGCTATTGGAGACACGGAAGCAAGTGCTGGAAAACACACAGAAGACTGAAGAATTGGAAGGGGGGTTGGTGGGGGTTAAGGGAGAGATTAAAAATGTTATTAAAGAGGTTGAGGAAACAAATGGGCATGTGTCTAGGATAGATATGGAAAGAATGACATATTTTTTGAGATTTCAGAACGTTCTTGAGGAATCTGGTGAATGCCTCCCTGATCTTATGAGCACAATTTTAGCAGACTATTTACAAAAACCTAAAGATGAGATCAGGGGGGACATTGACCTAGCCTACAGAATTAATTCAGCATATGCCAGGATAAATGAAGTGCCTAGAGAGATACATGTGAAATTTGTTAGACGGTCAACCAGAGAGGAAATCCTGAAAGTGCAGAGAGGTAGTCCATTAATTTACCAACAAAAAGAGGTTACTATCTTGAAGCAGATCCCTAGAAAGATTCGAGAAGCAAGGAGGAAATTTTCCTTCTTGTCTAAAATTTTATTTGATCATGGGATTTGGTTCAAGTGGGTGACTCCTGAAGGGATGCTGGTGTTCTGGGAAGGAGGAAGAGTGAGGATTAAAACAGTTGCTGAGGCGGAAGCCTTTCTTAAAAAACATTCCTCTGCCCTGGGGGAAGATACAGGGGGGACGGAGGGGGACACGGCCCCGCCCACTGGGGGCCAGGGAGGAGAAAAAGAAGATACAATAGCCAAAAGACTTAGATCGAAAAAATAACTTTGCCTTGATTTTACTGAACAATTTTGCATAATATTTTATCTGGATTTTTTGTAAATGTCTGACAGCATGGAACTGAGAATTTAGGTATATGTACTTCTTTTACCTTGTAGTGTTATGAAAAATGTTCTTTTTTGTTATTTTTTTTTATTGTGTATTTTGAGGTCTCAGAAGGGCCGACGACTCTGACGTGAATGCTCTCAAAATTTCTTTGTATCCCTTACCCCACCCTATAGAAAAGATGTAAAACCAATAAAACTTTTTCAATATAAAAAGAAGATGTTGGATAGCATTTGTCTGAAGTGGTATAGGGTTTCCTGCCTAGGCAGGGAGTTGGACTAGAAGACCTCCAAGGTCCCTTCCAACTCTGCTATTGTATTGTATTATATAGTATTATTATAATGAAAAACAAACAAAGTATGTATAATTGATATTCATCAACTAATTACTTCTGAGAATATTGGGGGCATTTGCGTGAGGGTATGGCATTTTGTGTCAATAATTCATCTTTGATTTAATGATGGTATTTTTCTCTTATAGAAAATCAGTTCCCATCAATTTTCATTCCTCACCTATACAGAATGTGCCAAATGACTCCCGATAGTATGAAACTTTAGGAAGCTGCTGAGCCTAACTCAACTCTGGTTCTTTTTAAAAAAAAAAAATCATGTGATCATGTCATATGCTATTTTGAGATAAAGTCAGAAATATAAATAAGCATCAACCTCTTCCCTTCTTTTTAATTTTATTATATGTTAAATAAGATACATCCAAAACTCCAAAAGCAGCTTACTTTGTACTTTTTAATCCTTTAAAATTATATGTTATACTGTATACAAATGTGTAACTTCCATTTCATTTTAAAATTTCTATCTTTTATTTTCATTTTTATGGACCCTTTTCTTTGAATGAAAAGCATACCATATATAATTTTTTGTAAATGTTCTTAAATTGGATACTTTCATGTATCATTTATGGAAACATTTGTTAACTAAATCTAAAAGTTTCAAATCAAGTTGATTTCAACAGAGCAAATCTAGGAATATGTTTAATATTCTTCCTGAATGTACAAGATTTTACAGATGATTAATTTTGGCTCGAGTACATCTGTATGTTTCTTAATATTCAAAAGCATTAAAAGAATAAAGAATAGTTTAATCTGGGAAGAATGGAATTCCTACACTAGTTTGACATCAATTGGTATTTAGTAATATCTGCTTCTATTATGGTTGTGTGCGTAATCAGAATAGTGTGACAATTTTCAATTGGCTCAGCCCCCCAAGTAAATGTCGTGGGATTTGGGAGTGATCAGCAGCTTTATCACTTTAATTTCACTACCAGACTACTTAAATGGGACATCCCCATGAAGTCCCTGGATTGTCAGATAAAAAGGTAAATTAAAAAAACATTCTGGAAGAAGGCAGTGATAAACAATGCCTGGAACAATCCCAAGAATTTACATGTATGGAATTGACTCTAAGTTGTCTTTATTTTCACCTGCTATTTCATGCACCAAATACCCCAAAGGGTGCTTCTTTATTCTTTTGTTCTGATATTCCCATTTCAGTTTTGGAGAACCAGAACAGTCCATTTCTAAAAATAGGGGTGTTCCAAACGTTTTGGAAAACTGTTGCAATCACTATGACCTTGGGCCTGTGGTTAAGGGTTAATGAGCAAAATAAAGTGGTAAACCTTTTTTTAACAGCAAGCTATTTTCTGCCTTATCTTCCTTATTTCCAGGACAACCATTGCTTACTTATTTGTCTTTTCCATCCCAGCGTCTGATAAAATGGAGTGGAACAATGTTATATAGGACATATGCCACATCCACAGGCAGCCAGTACAAATGAAGTGGTGCAGATATGATGAAATACGTATCTGTGCAAAGCCTGCCTTTTTTACTTTATAGTAACTGATCGCTACCAGTGCCTTAATCTACCAAACAGATCAAACAAGAAGTCCTATAAATTATGTCCAGCTAGCCTTCTGAAGACGGCAAAATGTATTCCAAACAGTGATATCAAAAGATTTTGCACCACATTTTTCCTCACTTTACAATTTAAATCTACCTCAGGCTAACCATTGTGTGCTAGCTAAAGAAAATAGTGCAACTCATCTTATATCTTTTAACAAAATTAAAATCTGCTGTGCAATTCTTCCCCCCTCCCATCATAGACTAATATGATACCTTACCCGTACATTCTAGATATTACCTACAGTTATTGAAATTGTAGAAATGTCTAGGATTAGTTGAACCATGAACAATATATAATATTATTAATATCACAAACACAGAGAAGTGCAAAAACTTTATGAATGCACCTTGAGTATAACACATTCATATCATAAATATTATAAACATTTATATAAACATTTTAGTAATTATGAGAAATGCGAAGTACTTTTAAATTTTATAAATTTAGTTTAAGCATATCTACATTTAAATTCTTTAAGAAAAACTTCATTCATTTTTAATATGTAAGCCTAACTAACAATTAAATACTAAATCACATTGTCATTATCATTATTACAATATCAATAACAAACTTGTCAGTACATTTCTTCCAATTGCTTTTTAACTCAGATCAGGTTTTTTTCCTATAGTAGCTGTAAACGTTCTCGGAGATATAGATGTGAACAATTTCCTACTTATTCATTACCTTTTGAAAACCAATAGATAAGCATAAGTTGTTGTTTTTTCAGGTAAAGGTAAACTAATGGATTTTACTCCACTAGTTCTTGCTGACTGTGGAGGGCAGTGTTATCTCCGCGTGAAGGCCATTGCGCCAGCACAAAGCCATTTCCACAGTCATATGGCCAGCATGATGTCATGGAGCACTGTTACTTTCCACTTAAGTGGTATATATTTACCTATTTGCATTTGCATGCTTTTGAACTGCTAGATTTGCAGGAGCTGGGTAAAATAACAGGAATGCATCCCATTGCATGGCATTTACATCTTGAATGTGCGCAGCCAACTTTCCGGCAGATAACCCCAGCGTTTTAACTTCTGAGTCACCACATGCCCCCTTTTTTTCAGGACCAGTATTTAATATTACAGTCAGAAATATTTACATTTTAACTAGGGAAAAAAGTTATGCATGATCTGCATTAATAAAACATAGTTACTTGGTTCTATTTTTTAATTGTTGTAAATGAATATTCTAGTATCAAAACTTATTTAATATTATTGTTATTTGTGGTTAACCAAAAAAAAACCCAAACATTTTTTCATTACATAAATTAAACTTGATATATTAAAGGAACAGGGATAAATGTAGGTTACCAAACATTCTAAGTATACTATCATTTTTTAGATACATTAAGTATCTAACGTATCTAGGTATTTAAAGGTAAAAACCTAAAAGAGAAATGTATTCCAGGTTATGTTTACTGAAGAGACATCTATCATTAGTCCCAATCTGTACATTCCATTAAGTCTATCCTAATTATGTTTTTTATTTTCTTCAACTATTTCTACATTTTCAGACCAGGGTGGAATTATTAATTTCCCATTATTTTTTTCTGTTAGAGAGCCCATTGAGAAAAAGGGATAAAATTTCCCAGAAGCAACATAGAGAAAGGTATGTAGTTTATATTTCCTCTCAGGATTATAAAAAGAAATTTCACGGCTTTTTAAATTTAGATATATCCCTATTCTTCTTGGTTTATCTGGCATATCCAGGCGTGTCCAGGGGTCTGTCCGAGCCCAGTAATCTTTTCTGTCACACCCTATGATCCAGTAACCATTCTGAGGCAACAATGTGGTCTTCCCTGTTCGAGAAGCAGATTCAGATGCAACACCTACATCCCACATATTTATCTGGTCAACCTTCACTTCCCAGTAATATTTGCCTTCAGAAAACCCTTGTTCTGCCAAGACAAATGGATGGGATTCAAATCTCTCTTTATTCATAGAAACATGCTGAATATTTCCAGTGTTTGTCACACTTTTCCCATCTTCAGAAACTTCCAATTTTGAATGAGCTGTTTTGGAGTCCAAGGTAAGATCAACTGTAAAGAAAAGAAACCACCTAAAGTCAGATTTGTAGATGGTCTTCCAAAGGAACACAACTTGTCATCGCCATTATGAGGAATAACATGGCTATGTTAACCATATTAGCACTAGTTTTCTATTTGTCTTAATTCTGAGTAATTATTATTCTAGGTTCATGTCCTGAGAATCAAATACAATACAATACAATAGCAGAGTTGGAAGGGACCTTGTAGGTCTTCTAGTCCAACCCCCTGCGTGGGTTGGATATAATAATGCACCTAAGTGATTCAAAAAAATTTAGGCAGTAGGAAATGGGTTAAAACATTTTCTAAACCTTTGCACCAATAGAAAAATAAGTTAAATTAAAATTTTGATATTAACTTTTGATATAATAGTTCTGTTTTGTGTTTTAAACACATTTTATTAATAGACCACTGGAATGTGGAAATGGATATGTATTGAATACAAACATAAATACATCTCCTGTCAGCCATATTTTTCTCCTTTTCTGCCTTCTTTTTTCTATCTCTGTTCCTTAACTCTCCTGTATGCACTTGCTTTCCTTCCTTGCTTTTTCTTGGCTATTGGTTAACTGTGCTTTTTCAATGTTATTTAATTATTGGTTAACTGTGCTTTTTCAATGTTATTTAATTATTCTCACCTCTGTGGTAATGGGCACCTAAGAATTCTGTGAATAAAAGAATGGATAAAGTAAATATAGAAAATATGAGCTATAATTCTTTTTCATATAATCATAACCTTAAGAGAAACATTTTTTCAAAATGTTTTATTTCCTTTCACTTGTCCCCTATCAATTCTTAATTTAGAAAACACATTTTCCTTCCTGACTTAATTTAAACTTTTCTCTTTGTTAGATTTCACAGACTTTATTTTCTCCATACTTATTTGTGCCTGGACCTCTGGAAAAAAATGTCTTCTAATCCTATTAAACTGCTTTGTTCTCCCACAAGATGTGTTATTTCATATCCAGTTATAACTGATTGTCCATAAAATGCACATAAATAATCTTTGGAAACCTACTATTTTTTTAAAAAAGTAAGAACAAAAGAAACTCTGCTCTGACTCAAGAGTAAGGGTTTGGCTGAGGAATTCTAGGAGTTAAGGTTCACATGCCTTAAGGTTACCAAGGTTTGGAGATGATGACTCTAGAGTAAAATAATCTCTCTTTACTCCTTAATTGCACATTTTATATTTTTCCTTAGTACTTCCCTTTTTTCTCTTATTTTAACTGTTCAATTGCTTTTGCTTGCTCTTTCTTGTGTTTTAAATGATGTTTAACATGAAAAAGAAGAGGATGACTAAAAATGATAATACATCCCATAAAAGAACAGAAGATATTTGTTAAACAAAATAGGATAAAGAAATGTGTAGCTAAATTATTATAACCAGGTCTGTCTCAAGCATGTTCATTTTAAGATGCATGGACATCAGCTCCCAGAATTACCCTATCAGAGAAGCCATAGCTCTTTCATTATTTTAGCTTGACCCCACTCAGTCCCAATAACATATATTTGGAAGGAAAAAAATCCCAGGGATGGTTACAGCTCCAGGTGGCAATTCTAGATGGCAATCCCTAGTCTGGGATGATTAATATTGCAACAAAAGATTATACTTTTTAAATATTTTTATTTTTAACTACTCTATGTTTCAATATATTCTGTATATTAACCAATCATTCAAGTGCTTAGATTCTTTAGCATACTTACCATTTTCTACCTGTAACTTATCTGCAAAAGAAAGTAGAAACCCTTTTATACATTTCAAAACAATTAGGGATTTATCTTGCATGAAAAGTCAGGAGGACTAAACCAAATAAGCAATTTAAATCTTAGTTTAAAGAGACTTACTCATTTCTTTCGTCAATTGATCTGGGGAAAAGAAGAAAAAGGCTTATACACTAATGTAACATTTTCCTCATTGTATATAACAGTTATGGTGAACCTTTTTGGCAGCTCCAGATGGCAATTCTAGATGACAATCCCTAGTCTGACATGATTAATATTGCAACAGGAGGTTATACTTTTTAAATATTTTTTATTCTTTAACTAGTCTATGTTCAATATATTCTTTATATTAACCAAGTGCTTAGATTCATTATCTTGCATGAAAAGCCAGGAGGACTAAATCAAATAAGCAATTTAAATCTTAGTTTAAAGAGACTTATTCTTTCTTTCATTAATTGATCTTGGGGGGGAAAGAAGAAAAAATCTTATATACTAATATAACCGCAGGGCTCTGTTTTAGGCCCAGTACTCTTCAACATCTTCATCAATGATCTGGCTGAGGGGATAAATGGGGAAGTCATCAAGGTGACATCAAGGTGGCAGGAATAGCCAATACTCCAGAAGATAGGCTTAAGATACAGAAGGATCTTGACAAACTTGAACATTGGACACTATCTAACAAAATGAAATTCAATGGTGAGAAAAGTAAGGTTCTACATTTAGGCAAGAAAAACAAAATGCACAGGTACAGTATATGTGGTACCTTGTTCAATAGTAGTAACTGTGAGAGGGATCTTGGAATCCTAATGAACAACCATTTAAATATGAGCCAGCAATGTGCAGCAGCTGCCAAAAACAGCCAATATAGTTCTAGGCTACATAAACAGAGGGATAGAATCAAGATCACGTGAAGTGTTAATACCACTTTATAATGCCATGGTAAGGCCACACTTGGAATACTGCAATCAATTTTGGTTGATGTAAAAAAGATGTGGAGACTCTAGAAGGAATGCAGAGAAGAGCGACAAAGATGATTAAGGGACTAAAGACTAAAACATATGAAGAACAGTTGCAGGAACTGGATATGTCTAGTTTAATGAAAAGCAGGACTAAGGGAGAAATGATAGCAGTGTTCCAGTATCTCAGGGGTTGGCACAAAAAAGAGGGAGTCAAACTATTCTCCAAAGCACCTAAGGGCAGAACAAGAAGCAATGGGTGGAAACTAATCAAGGAGAGAAGCAACTTAGAACTGAGGAGAAATTTCCTGACAGTTAGAACAATTAATCAGTGGAACAGCTTGCCTCCAGAAGTTATGAATGCCCCAAAGTCTTCAAGAAGATGTTGGATAGCCATTTATAATAATAATAATAATAATAAATTGGAATTTATTAACCGCACCCTCTCCCCACAGGGACCCGGGGCGGTGCACAGGCATAATTAAAACAATATACGATAATACAAACATTACTAAAATAGAATTAAATAAATTACCCGTGCTAAAAATACAATTAAAAAACCCATTAAAATTTATCGTTAAAAGACGATACCATTTGTCTGAAATGGTATAGGGTTTCCTGCCTAGGCAGGAGGTTGGACTAGAAGACCTTCAAGGTCCCTTCCAACTCTGCTATTGTATTGTATTATATAACATTTTCCTCATTAGTATATAACAATGATGGCGAACCTTTTTGGCACCAAGTGCCCAAACTGGACCGCACATGCATGTGTGCGTGCCAGAGTACTGGAAACCCAAAGACCAGCTGGCTGGCATGTACATGCCTATTTTGGGGCTATTTTACAGACCATTTTCAGGGTATTTCTGGGTTGTTTGGGAGCTGGTTTGGGGTTATTTTCAGGCAGTTTTGGGGCTGTTTTCAGGCCATTTTTTGGACCAATTTCAGCCCATTTTTCATGCACACTGGAAACCAGAAGAGCAACTGGCGCTGACATGCACACCCACAGGTTCCCCATCATGAGTATATAATATTCACCTATATAGGGAATCACTACAATTGTTACATTATATTCTACTTTTTAAAGTTTTTGTGTAAGATTTATAATTTGTTTTCATAACTAAATTTAAAAATAAGTTTATACAATTTTAAGTAGATTGATTTGATTTATTATTATTTATTAAATTTACATGCTGCCCTTGTCTCTTGTAAGGCAACTCTAGGATGCTTACATTATAATAAGATAAATGGAAAAGCAATTAAAATATTTAAATTATGAAAATTAAAATAAAAAATAAGACCATCAAGTTGATGGTGCAGGAATTAGGTCTTCTTACCCCAATAATCAATCCAACTGTGAGAACCTCCCTCACCTGATTAGATTAATTGGTCTTCCTATGCAAGTGGGTTATGAGATTTATTTCTGCAAAAAGTTCTAGAAAGAATGTATGGACTAAAATATCAAAGCTTAATAAAATCATAAGACTGTTTACGTCACTGATTAAATTATCAATTTAATATATAGCATAGCCGTTTCATGAACACATCAGTGGATTTTCTCCACCTCTCCCAATATAAGAGCCATCTCCAAAAATTTGTGTTTGTAACGAACCGAAATTGAAGATACTAATGTTTTTTTGGTGACTTACCAAATTCTTCCTTTGATGGACCTGAAGAGAAAGACACTTTCAGTTTTCATATAAAGAAATTAAATCAGAATAATAACCTCAGCAAAAACATAATCTTTCTGAAGGATTAAAATTTCTCATTTAGATTACATCAACGATTCTTAAAGGCTTATCCTTACTTGGAAATTTAACAAAATTTATGCATTAAAATAATGTATCTTGATTTAATCATAAGACTCCAATTTTTTCAGATATTTTTCTTAATGTATGCTGATCCCATCTGCATGAACTTATTAGCAAATTGTCTTCAAACAAAAAGTTTAAAACTTAATTGAAACCTCAATATCCGAAGCTCATGATAATATTCTTTGAGAATAAATGTTACCTTTCTCTTGAAATGATGTAATTAATTGATTACTTGCTTGATTACTAATTCAAAGCCATCTTAATAAGAGAGGGAGAGTTAACCAGGTCTTGAAATTTGGTGTGCCAAAAGCTTTTATCAATTTAACATTTTCTATTTGAACTAATTTGAACAGAGTGATATTTTTGAAATAATTTGATTCTGTGGAGGATACAAACCTGTCAATATACCCAACTTAAACCAGGTCCATACATGGCCAGTTCTTCACTGTACCCAAGCTGCAACTCTTGACTAGTCCTGCATGTTTCTTAAGCCAAATAAAGACGTTTAAATCCCATTGGCTCTGTCTTAACAACAGGACCAGGCTGGTACTCAGTCATAGCTGTTGTCACTGCATAATCTGATTGGTTGTTCCTTCACTTCTTTCCCTCTCCATCTTTTAAAAGAAGGCAAGCCTTAATTAATGGTTTCTGTGTGGACCCTTCTGGAACAGCCTGCCTTTCTCTTTTCCTGATTAATTTGTCTTGTAGGGCCTTTATTCTCTTTATATTATATGATTAATACTATGGACAATCACATGCTGAAAGTTGTGATGTAACTCTTCTAAAATTGAATAGAAATTATTTGTGGAAAGTGTATAAGATTGCAGAATTAGAGAGAAAGGAAGTCAAAGTACAGCAAGACAGAACTGGTGCTGTATTTTCAGCATTTCAATGGTGTATTCTGAATGTTAGGTTGGGCAGGGATGGACGAGGTCATTTGCTTTCCAATGACACAAACAAATTCTGCAAACAGAGCAGAAGAAGCTATCAGGATAATAAAGTGTTGTGGAAGCCCACCAAACTGAAAGGAAGGAGACATGAACTTTGCTAAAATATACAGTATACAATGGTGGCATTCAAATAATTTAACAACTGGTTTTCTGCCCTAATGATCAACTAAGTGGGCTGGGTAGGCATGGCCAAGGGATGTGACAGCCAGCCTCCTGCAGCATTCTGCCAGTCTAAATGGGGACCAGGGGTTAATTACAAAATGTGTAATTAACCTCCAGGTAACCTTCCAATTTTGGGGGGGCTACATTTGTCTACATTATTTCTATAATCCCATATTTAATTATCAAAGCCCAGGTCAACTTTTAATTTCAGCTTCTCACAGTAATTGTTCATATTGTTTCAAGCACTATTTGTTAAGGAAACCACAACTGATTTATTTAAATGTAACAAACTCTAAATAAAACAGGAATGGAAAATCCTACACTTTAATGTAGACACACGCTTTTCAACTTTGGCAACTTTAAGGTGCATGGACTTCAATTCCCACAATTCCCAAGGCAGCATGAAGTTCACCCATCTTAAACTTGCCAAGGCTCAAAAACATTGATCTACAGATAGGGATTTTTCCATT
The DNA here is from genome assembly GCA_039707465.1 of Rhabdophis nuchalis. Classification (NCBI taxonomy): domain Eukaryota; kingdom Metazoa; phylum Chordata; class Lepidosauria; order Squamata; family Natricidae; genus Rhabdophis; species Rhabdophis nuchalis. The sequence goes on from CM077647.1 coordinate 144,134,433, forward strand.
CCTCTTTCACTGGTTCTTACTTACTGAAGAAGAGCCTAATGCTGGGAAAGATTGAGGGCAAAAGAAGAATAAATAGGATGACAGAGAATGCGGTGGCTGGATGGGGTCATTAAAGCAATAAGTATGAGCTTAAATGGACTCCAGGGATGGTAGAGGACAAGAAGGCCTGGAGGAACGTTGTCCATGGGGTTGTGATGCTTTGGACACGAATTCCCAACTAACAACAATATACTTATAAGCAATCATAATGCAAAGCTCTCTCTTCCACCCCATTCCAGAGCAAAGATAATGTAAAATCTCACTTCCATCCCATTCCAGAACAACTGTCATTCCCACACTAACTTGCTTTCCAGCTCCATTCTCCTTTGTGCTGGACAACAAAAGAAGACCATGTGATTACCAGTTTAAAAAACAGTCAGACCTTCAAACTTCTTGGTGGGGGGGGGGTGGGTCTTGCGAAGTTGGAAGATCTGACTGATCAGCCTCCAAGCTGGGAGGGGTGGGGCCAGTCAGTGGTGGGAACAACTGGAATAGCCGAACCAGTGAGAAGTGGCTGAATCCCAACACTGACAGTATATAACAAAAACCAGTTTAGAACATAAAGTGATACACCAATAATACAATAGCAGAGTTGGAAGGGACCTTGTAGGTCTTCTAGTCCAACCCCCTGTGTGGGCAGGAACCTTATACCATTTCAGACAAATGGCTATCTAACATCTTTTTAAAGACTTCCAGGGTTGGGGCATTCACAACTTCTGGAGTCAAGCTGTTCCAGAGGTTAATTGTTCTAACTGTCAGGAAATTTCTCCTTAGTTCTAAGTTGCTTCTCTCCTTGATTAGTTTCCACCCATTGCTTCTTGTCCTGCCCCCAGGTGCCTTGGAGAATAGTTTGGCTCCCTCTTCTTTGTGGCACCCTCTGAGATATCGGAACACTGCTATCATGTCTCCCCTGGTCCTTCTCTTCATCAAACTAGACATACCCAGCTCCTGCAACCGTTCTTCATATGTTTTAGTCTCCAGTTCCCTAATCATCCTGGTTGCCCTTCTCTGCACTCTTTCCAGAGTCTCCACGTCTTTTCTACATCGTGGCAACCAAAACTGTATGTAGTATTCCAAGTGTGGCCTTACCAAGGCACTATATAGTGGCATTAACACTTCACGTGATCTAGATTCTATCCCTCTGTTTATGCAGCCTAGAACTGTGTTGGCTTTTTTGGCAGCTGCTGCACACTGCTGGCTCATATTTAAATGGTTGTCCACTAAGATTCCTAGATCCCTCTCACAGTTGCTACTATTGAGCAAGGTACCACCTATACTGTACTTGTGCATTTTGTTTTTCTTGCCTAAATGTAGAACCTTACTTTTTTCACAATTGAATTTCATTTTATTACATAGTGCCCAATGTTCAAGTTTGTCTAGATCCTTCTGTATCTTAAGCCTATCTTCTGGAGTGTTGGCTATTCCTGCCAGCTTGGTGTCGTCTGCAAATTTGATGAGTTCCCCATTTATCCCCTCATCCAAATCGTTGATGAAGATGTTAAAGAGTACTGGGCCTAAAACAGAGCCTTGGGGGACCCCACTGCATACTTCCTTCCATGTAGATGCAGTTCCATTGAGGACTACACGTTGAGTGCGGTTGGTCAGTCAATTGTGAATCCATTTGGTGGTGGTGCTGTCTAACCCACAATTTTCTACTTTATCTAATAGTAGGTTATGGTCTACTTTATCAAATGCCTTACTGAAGTCCAAGTAAATTATATCGACAGCATTCCTCTGGTCCACTGATTTTGTCACTTTGTCAAAGAATGCAATTAGATTAGTCTGGCATGATCTGTTTTTGACAAGCCCATGTTGGCTTTTTGCTATTACTTTGTTTGCTTCTAGGTGTTCACTTATTTGTTGTTTAATTATCTTTTCCAGAATCTTTCCTGGTATTGAGGTCAGGCTGATGGGTCTATAGTTTCCTGGATCTGTTTTTTTTCCCTTTTTTGAAAATGGGAACCACATCAGCTCTTTTCCAGTCTTCTGGCAGTTCCCCGGTGCTCCAGGATCTCTGAACGATATAGCTCAGTGGTTCTGAGATCTTGTCTGCCAGTTCCTTCAGAACCCTGGGGTGTAATCCATCCGGTCCTGGTGATTTGAACTCGTCCAGGGCAGACAGATGCTCACTTACCATTTTCTTCCCTATTTCAACTTGTGTTCCTAATCTGATTTTTGTGGTGCTGTTTATGATTGGTTGTGTAAAGACAGATACAAAAAAAGAGTTAAATAGTTCTGCTTTCTCCCTGTTGCTTATCATCTTCTTGCCATTTTCTCCCAGCAGTGGACCAATTGTTTCCTTAAATTTTTTCTTGTTTTTAACATGTTGGAAGAACCTTTTTTTGTTATTTTTTACTTTTTTGACAAGCCTTTCTTCATTGCGAGCCTTAGCTTTCCTCACTTCATCTTTACAGGCTCGGGCTATTTGCTGATATTTTGCCTTAGTTATGTCCCCCTTTTTCCACTTTTTATATTTATCCTTTTTGTCTTTCAATTTGTCAGAGAGTTCTTTATGCAGCCATGCTGATTTCTTTTGGGAACTGTTATTTTTCTTCTTCGTTGGTATTGCACTGGACTGTGCTTTTATAATCTCATTTTTCAAAATTTCCCAAGCTTCTTGAGTTGTTTTCCCCTTGAGGATTCTCATCCATGGAATCCTTCCCAAGCGCTCTCTGAGTTTATTGAAATTAGCTCTCTTAAAGTCTAAGATTCTAGTTTGACTTTGTTCAACTACTTTTGTTTGCATAATGTTGAATTCAATGTTATCAAAAAATGGTGTGGATATATTTATTAGCTTTATATCCAAGTTATGTCTTACCCTGTTTCTTTGTTTATGAAATCCGTAATATTTGGTTTAGATATTAGTCTGCTGCCAATCTTATTTTTGAATAATTATTGAGCATTATTTCTGATGATTTCATTCAATTTAGAAATATGCTCTTATTCATATAGTAGTCAACATTTGATATTTCTAATAGAAAGTATATATCAGATAAACTATTTGTTATGAGGGATAAATAAATGCTTATTATGTTTTATTCATCCAGATAAGAGGTTAGATGTATATTTACAAATGGAGGTATGGTCCTTTCTATATTATGGCATGTGATTATTCTGAAAGAAAATGCCACATCTAATATACCTAATCTAAATCATCTGACAGGTGATCTACAAAAAATAAATTACACAGGAAATAAACTCTTAAATATTTTACATTCCTAAAATGAACAATAGTGTGTGCAGTAGTTAACATTGCCAATAACAAAATGACAACTTATATAATAAACCCATACTGAGGATATCAAAATCTTTTAGAGGACTTCCCGTTTCCCGGAGGTGATGGTCGAGTCTTGGGACTCGTCCGCCGTTTTGTTTCTTTTACTGCCCCCAACGGGGCAGGGAATTCCTTTCAAAGGATTCCTGCCGTACGGTCGGCTTGCTCTGATTTCCCTGTCCCAACGGCGGTCGGGGGGGTCCTTGTCTTCGACCCAGGAGTAAAAGAACATGCTACGGGGGGCTTGGTTCCCTTCGCTGATGGAGGACTAGAACAATTAACGCTTCGTGAGAGGGCTGACCCACAGGAGTCGGAGGTTAAGCTGAGACTCTTCGCTTCAGAGTGGATTGTGAGTGACTTTTTCCTTTTGCTTGCAACTTTTGCTTAACAAAGCAATGGAGGGGGGAGTTTTTGAAATCCCCCCTTGGAACGGAAGACAAGCGGCGTTTTGAAATTGCTCCTCCGGCTGGAGGAAGCATAGAAACCTGCACTCAAACCTTTTTTTATTATGAGTTAAAGTCTTTCTGGAATGATCGTTGATACTTTGAATCGAAGTCCGGCAATTAAGAAACAATTTTCTACTTTGTGGATTCCCAGTGGCTTCCAGATGGGCGGGGAAGATGGCATTCCTTTGTTCTCCTGAGACACACTACTTATGGATGATTGCTGACATTCCCCTGTGAACGGGACTGCCTCTCTTCTTTTCTACTTACGATTGTTTTTAATTAATTAATTGGTCCTTTCCCTGAAGTGCCTTCTTTCTTCTATTTGATTGTAACAATTTGGATTCTCTCAGGACTTTGATTAGGTAACAACTAAGACTTTGTTTATCGGAACTTGCTCTTTCCTGCTCCACCAGCACCTCTCCAGCAGGTGCCATTTTACTGACACAGAGTTAAATTTTTCACCATGGCTTCAAAAAAGCAGACATATCAGCCTAAAATTACTTCGATGTTATCTGAAAAACCTGATATGGATGCTCGATTAACAGCTGTTGAAGAAACCCTTCAAACCTTGGTGAAAGAAATTAAAGAGATGAGGAAGGATAAAGTCAGTTCTAAGTTAGAACTTTTGGAGGTACAGAAGAAATTAATGGAAAATACACAAAAGACTGATGAGCTGGAGGTGGGGTTGGATGGGGCAAAGGGGGAGCTTAAAAGTATTAATAATGAAATTGGAGATTTAACTGGTCATATGTCTAAGATGGATTTTGAAAGGATGTCATATTTTTTAAGATTTCAGAATGTTCCTGAGGAGAGTGGGGAAGATTTACCTGATTTAATGTGCACAATTTTAGCAGATTATTTACACAAACCTAAGGAGGAAATAAGGGGGGGCATCGACTTGATATATAGAATAAACTCAGCATATGCCAGGATAAATGACGTACCTAGAGAGATACATATTAAATTTGTTAGAAGGTCGACAAGGGAAAGGATATTGAGGGCGCAGAGAGACAGTCCTTTAGTTTATCAACAGAAAGAGGTCGCTATCTTGAAGCGGGTCCCGAAGAAAATATGAGAATTAAGATGGAAGTATTCCTTCTTATCTAAAAGATTATTCAAAAAGGGGGAGTAAATCTCTCTAAATTGAAAGTTACATATGAAGTGTGTATAAGACTGCAGAAAAGACTGCAGAGAAAAAAAGCCAAAGATACACCAACACAGAGCTGTATTTTCATTATTTCTATGGTTGAGTCTAACATCATAAAAGAAAGACCAAGAGTGTGACTCATAATGAGAATGGGAAGGTTGGGCAAAAATAGCCAAGGTCAGAAATATCCTTTATTTTATGTTAATTACAAGAACATAGATGTTACTAATTTCTAGTTAGCAATTATAAAAGAATGTGTACTTATATAAAAAGGGAAGCAAACCAAAAACAACCTGTATATACATGTGAGGTGCACTGATACGGAAACATTGTAAAGATGAAAATTGTGACATAAAATGAAGAACGTTTCTTAATAAAAAAATAGGATTTAAATGTCTGAGACTTCTATTCTGAATAACAATTAACCCGCCAAAAAAAGAACATACTTTTTGCCAAATATTAATTTAAATATTAATATTTAATAATTTATCATTAAAGGTTTGCTAACTTCTAGAAAAGAGGAGTGATATATTGTTATATTCGTAAAAGAGACTGTATTTATGTAAGAAGCAAAACAGCATTTATATTTCTTCCATTTCTTGAATTGCAGGAGGAACTTACTTTCAAGCCATCTTGGATTATTTTCAAAATGTGCCACTTTAGTCTTTTCTGAATTGGATTTTTCTGAGACAAGAAGTACTATATTCAGTATATATGTATGCCTATATAGAAATCCAGACGGTCTATACATTTTGAAGAATTAGATCTGATTTAGGGTTCTGATCCTTTTTTTCTTTTTATGAAAAAAATGGGATTGTGGTGGAGGGACAACTATATTCACAATACTCCAAACTATCAGAAATATAAAGTTACTGTATATATGCATTTCTGGCTTGGTCAACAAAAGTATGTTTGACATTTAGCATTAAACCCAATAGCTATACTCAATAGTAATTTAAAGAAGAATTAAACTATGGTGGTTACATTTATTTTTAAGCTGTGCTTACTTTAATAAGTTGGTATTTATTTTAATACTATTTTAAAAATATATTGTACAAAATATTTCTGCTACAGTAGTTTGAATATTGTTCTCCAGTGATTTTAAATATCTAAGTGATATGTTGTTCATGTTGATGTGAATTGATTCAGAGTACTGATTTTAAAGGGGGACACGATGGCTCCATGGATAAGACCCTGAGCTTGTTGATCAGAAAGGTCAGCAGTTCGGTGGTTCAAATCCCTAGTGAGCGCCCGTTACTTGTCCCAGCTTCTGCCAACCTAGCAGTTCAAAGCATGTAAAAACCAAGTAGAAAAATAGAAAACACCTTTGGTGGGAAGGTAACAGCCTTCCCTGCGCCTTCAGCATTTAAGCATGCTGGCCCCATGACCACGGAGACGACTTTGGACAGTGCTGGCTGTTCAGCTTTGAAATAGAGAAAAGCACCGCCTCCTAGAGTCAGGAACGACTAGCATACATGTGCGAGGGAAACCTTTACCTTTTACTTTACTGATTTAAAAAAATTACTGAGAAAGAATGAGGGAACTAGGACTCAAAATACACATTGTCATGTAAAACATTGCCTAATTAGTAATAGCACAAAATGAGCCTACAACACAAAAGTAACTGCAAAACCACTTAATTAGAAACTACAAAAACATTTAATTAGATATGCTGGCTATTCATTCATAAATAAATGACCAGCATATTATATCAGATAAAGTATTTGGTCACAGGTATAAGTAAATGCCTATCGTGTGTCATTCAGCAGGATAGGTGTTAGATGTACATTTATGAACTGAGGTGTGTCCCTTTGTGTATTATGGAATGTGGATGTTCTGAAAGAAAATGCCACCTGCAACATATGTAATGCCACCTGTACTATATCTAATACATAGATATTTATTCATCTGATTGATTATCTGAAAAACAAACATCAAACAGTAAATGAACTCATCATAACTACTGAAGTGTTATATAAAATATTATGGATGATTGGTTCATTCACAATTCTGATTACATTTAATGCAAAACAATAATTACAATTGTTTTATTTCTTTAATTGCAGCAAGAACTTACCTTCAAGCAGTTCTGGATAATTTTCAACATTTCTCACTTCAGTATTATTCTGTTTTTCTGAGAGAAGGAGTAAAATATTATGTATGTATGTATGTGTGTGAATAAGAAATGCAGAACTTTGAAAAATCAATTTTGATCTGGGTTGTGATTTTATTTTATTTTTTGGAAAAAAGAAATTGGGGGAATGAATATATTTAACACTTATTATCAATATAAAATTATATGCAATATATATATACATCTGATTTCGCTAACAAAAGTATGTTTGGCAAATAACATTAAATACAAATGTTGTTTAAGTATAAATTAAAACGTCATGATTACATTTACTTCAAAACTTTTATTTGCTTCAATACTTTTGTATTCATTTGAATACTATTTTTCATAAATATTGCATAAACTATTTATGGCACCATGTTTTTGTAATGCTGCTTCAATTTGCTGAACTCTTATAAATATATTGGGTGCAGCTTCCCATTCACTACTTGAAAATATGGGACCAAAAATTGGTCTTGAAAGCTAATTAAGAATGAGGTGACAATAAAAAAGCAGTACCATGTTTGGAGAATACTCTTCTTTGAATTGGGAATCTTACTCTGTTAACCTAATTTACAGGTAAAGACTGAATATAAGTATTCAGCCTCAACTTCCAACAGTTCATTTAGTGACTGTTCAAAGTTACAACAGAGCTGAAAAAAAAGTGGCTTATACCCATTTTTCACATTTACATTTATTTATTTTTATTTTATTAAATTTATACCCCGCCCTTCTCCATGTTAGGACCCAGGGCGGCGCACAGGCATTATATAAAACCATAAATACAATATACATCAATCAATTAAAAATATATTAAATTAATTCACCCGTGCTAAAACCCATTATTAAAACCGTAACCAAATTATAATTTATATTTAAAAGTCAGATGCGGGGGGGCTATCCTAGGCCGGCTTGTTGGAATAAGTACGTCTTAAGACGTTGGCGGAAGAGGCGGAGGTCCGAGGTAGTGCGAAGGTCGGGGGGTAGGTCGTTCCAGAGGGCCGGGCCCGCCACAGAGAAGGCTCTTCCCCTGGGTGTCGCCAGCCGGCATTGCCCAGCCGACGGCACCCGGAGTAGGCCCGCTCTGTGGGAGCGGACCGGACGAAGGGATGTATGGGGCAGGAGGCGGTCTCGTATATAGCTAGGCCCCGAGGCATGGAGCGATTTAAAGATGGTGGTCAACACCTTGAAGCGCACTCGAAAGGCCACAGGCAGCCAGTGCAGCTCGCGCAGGAGAGGTGTTACGTGGGCTTGCCTTGAGGCACCCATAACCACCCGCGCGGCCGCATTCTGCACTAACTGCAGCCCTCGAGTGCACCTCAAGGGGAGCCCCATGTAGAGAGCGTTACAGTAATCCAGCCGAGATGTCACGAGCGCTTGAGTGACTGTGCGAAGGGCCCCCCGGTCTAGTAAGGGGCGCAACTGGTGTATCAGGCGAACCTGATAAAACGCCCCCCTGGCCACGGCCGCCACGTGGTCCTCCATGGCCAGCCGGGAATCCAGAAGGACGCCCAAGTTGCGCGCCCTCTCCACGGGGGCAAGATGTTCGCCCCCAATGGCCAGTGTTAGATTTATCTGGCTAAACCGGGGTGCCGGAAACCACAGCCACTCGGTCTTGGACGGGTTGAGCTTGAGTTTGTTACTACCCATCTACATCATTGTATTATGCCTGTGATCATATATTTATGACTGTTATTGTGTCCCAATGTCACATGATCTCATTTGTAACTTTCTGACAAGCAAATTCAATGCAGAAGCCAGGTGCACTTAATAACCATGTTACTAACTGATCAACTGCAGTGATTCACTCAACAACCGTGACAAGAAAGTTTGTCAAATTGGTCACTATCTATCTGATTGACCATGATCCTAAATATGATCTCACATCAGCTATATTTAGTCTTTCTCAATTTTTTCCCACTCTGTAAATCCAATCTTTCCTTTTTCTTTTCCAAGGAAAATATTCAAAGTTCTACACTATCATATCTTTTCTTCTTTTTTGTTTGCCTGTTAAACAATTTTAAATTTTCTGTAAACCTTTTACTTCCTTACTGCTTGCAGATATGCTGCCTTGTTTTCCATTGGTATTATTTTACCTAAAGTCCTAGCTGAATTCACAACTGAATTTATTATATATTAAGAATATACACAATACCTTTTATTATGCAAATAAGAACGCAAATGAGAACAAGTAGAAAACATGGGCAAAGAAAATAAAGTATCCAATACTTGCAAGATGAAATTGATGGATCTGAAAAACAAATGCATAAGAGATATGTACAATAAGTTTCCTTGTTTTTTCTGAAATAAAGACAAGTCAACTATTAAAGGTATGAAAATCAAGAGGCAAAATTAAAACAAAAATCCAGCTCAATCTTCAAATCAAGATTGAAATGATGAAAAAGATGGCAGTGAGTGAGTCAAGGCTGAGAAAAATAGATCTAGAATTGTTTCTGAATTTCATGGCCAGTAATAAATTTAAGAACATATCAGTCATAAATTTCATTATCTTTTATTTGGATGAAGATTTTATTTTTCTCCTATAATCTGCATGATCTAAAGCAGTGGTTCCCAAACGTTTTCAGTGCACCACCCTCTTGGTGCTACAAACTGATCCTCAGTGCCTCTTTAGCATCTTTTCAGAGGAAAAAAGGTGCATTTTATACTCTGTATAAGTGAGGGAATATTGAGATAAAATCTCATTGAATAAGGAGATTTTTTTCTGTCACACAGTATATTGAACAATATATGCATATCAATTTTTCTACATTATAATATCTATAATTAGCTAAGGTCGAGAGTACTAAGGAAATCTTTTAGGGTACAACTTTATGGTTTCCCCAAATCTGGACTATTTCTTCAAAAAGCAGGGGGAAGATGCTGAATTTCAAAATGTCACATTTCCTTAACGTATTTTGTTTGCTAAACTATTGAGAAATGTTAAAGTTTTTCAATCATATTTTGAAAACATTTTCCTTTAGAATACTATATGCAATTATTAATCGTTTCCCAATTTTCAGAGACATCGTTTTTACAATATTAGTCACAAACAGAATTACTTAAAAAATTCTAAAGACTATGCTTGTTAATTAGAGGAACTGAAGGGAATATTACCAGAATGGGAGATTTTGGGAAATAGTTGTGCCTCTTATATTTTGTTTGGGCATACATGGCCTTTCAAATGTCTCTTCTAAACTAATAAGCAAATCAACTGTGTAAATAATTGCTGAAATTTTCTCCTGAGAACAAAAATAGGGATTGTTCAAAGGCAGAGTTTCCTTCACAGCGAAGCAGGATTAGGATTAGGATTTATTGGATTGATATGCCGCCCTTCTCCCAAAGGACTCAGGGTGGCATACAATTTAAGAAACACATAGTACAAAAGTTAAAATTAAATTAAATAAAGAATCCAATAAGCAATAAGCAATAAATTAATTAACAATTTACACATTAGGATATAAAATAAATTAAATTTGGAATTAAAATTAATAAATTATTTTGTTCTGGGCAGGCTGGCTTGTTGAAAAAGCCCGGTTTTTAGGGGGCGCTGGAAGGACAGGAGGTCAGGAATTATGTGAAGCTCCAGGGGTAGCTCATTCCAAAGGGAAAGTGGTCTCACAGGGAAGGCTCTCCCCCTGGGGGTCGCCAGCTGACACTGTCTGGCTGACGGCACCGTGAGGAGGCCAACTCTGTGGGATCGTACTGGACAGTGGGAGGCTACAGGTGGCAGTAGGTGGTAGTAACTCAGTAACTCAGCTACTAACATTCTTATTTTATTGTATTGTATACCTCCAGAATATTCAATATGTAGATATATGTAGATCTGATCAATCCGGTCACTTGATTTGACAAAGCAACTGTACATTCCTCCATCAAACATCTGGATGTTTTTCAGCTTTAAGGAGACATTTCCAGTGTCCAATCCTTCTTTGGAAACGACTGCTCTAGCTTTATAGTCTGGTCCATAGATTTCCTCACCAATAGGTGGCATAAACTGATACATGTTCTCAAAGGTATTATTGGTTATTTTGACCCACGTAATTTCTGTAGGTTTTTCTTGAGACTTGATATTGCATGGTAAGATGACATCTTGGCCCACATTTCCAGTAACAGATGACAAGGAACTCAATTCAAAATTGTCTGAAAAAAAATAATGACAATTATTTTTTTTAATATCTGACAAATTAATCCTGAAGTATTGCAGATTTGAGTTTGAATGTCTATTAAAATAGCTCTATGCTTTAATATACATTATAAAGGTTTTTTTTCTGTAAATAGCTGTGCCAATATGATATTAAAAAGCATGCTGCCTGATTCAATAGTCAGAACATTCATAATTTCCTTCTGGGGAAAAAGTCTCTGCTAATTACTTGCTATTATCTTTTTTCCTCTTTAACTGAGATTTTAAAAAATGAAAGAGCAGTTGCGTATGAGTATGAGAAAGTTACAAACAGAAGATATATACATTGGGATAGCATATTAAATATTGTAAATAAGAAGTGATGACTGATGAATAAGATGCTTGACTAGAACCTTTTACTTCCAAATCATGTTTTCAAATAGATTGAGCATTCTATTATATGCCGAAAGCATTAGATGGCTTGGTGAACCCAAGAGTCACCACAGAGAACTTGTTGCTTCATTTTGGACATTTTTGTACACTAAATTTGAAATTTTAGAATGAGAACAAATATTCCTATAAGCAATATTTTCTGAATAATGACAACTTTACATATACATAATAATTTCTCCCACTGCCAGCATTGGAGAGTAAGTTAGACATATAAAATCAAGGTTTCATCTACTTGAAAGCAGTAGAATCATAGAAACCCTAGGTGACGAAAATATGTATAAATATTTCTACCAGAAAATATCACATTATTGAAAGTAATTTTTCATATATTACCTGCCACGGAAATCAACAACAGGATTGTGATGTAGGAGTAAGAAAGAATGAGGTGGAGTATTTCTTTACTTCTATAGGCTCTCATATTTTTTCAGCAGCTCTGATCTGAAACACAAATAATCCCCAAAAATATTAATTTGAGTAATTTGAGACAAATTACTCAAATAATTTGAGTTTGAGACACATTTCCTTTGTACATATAATTTTGGAAACAAAAGCCCATATAGTTCAAAATTAAAACAATATTATTTGACTAAATATGGAAGGGACTTTGGAGGTCTTCTAGTCCAACCCCTTGCCTATACCATTTCAGATAAATGACTATCCAACATCTTCTTGAAGACTTGCAGTGTTGGGGCATTCACAACTTCTGGAGGCAAGCTGTTCCACTGGTTAATTGTTCTAACTGTCAGGAAATTTCTCCTCAGTTCTAAGTTGCTTCTCTCCTTGATTAGTTTCCACCCATTGCTTCTTGTTCTGCCCTCAGGTGCTTTGGAGAATAGTTTGACTCCCTCTTCTTTGTGGCAACCCCTGAGATATTGGAACACTGCTATCATGTCTCCCCTAGTCCTCTTTTTCATTAAACTGCAACCATTCTTCATATGTTTTAGTCTCCAGTCCCCTAATCATCTTTATTGCTCTTCTCTGCACTCTTTCTAGAGTCTCCATATCTTTCTACATCATGGCGACCAAAACTGAATGCAGTATGCATTCTTTATTGTGAATTTAAGTGCAAATTGATCTGTTTGGTACTTTCTACACTAAAGGGCAGATTACAGAATTCATATTTAGTCAGAAATATAAATAAGTTCACAATGTTATCAATAATCATAATTAAATACTGTTTAGACTGAAGTCTTTTAATCTTTTAAAATTCTGTTGTTTCCAACTATTTAATTACATATAAGGAAACTGTTGTCAGGGTTCCAGGTCATACACTCATAGCAAACAGAACTCCAAAGCAGATAGATTCCTCAAAGAACAGTTTTACTGGATATATCATATTGGCACAGACTTGTGAAAACCAACTCTAAAGGTCCCTGTGGTTTTCATCTTATTGAAAGTAAAAGTTTTGCTTGGTAATGTCACTCCTCTCTTCAACAACCTGTTGGAATGTCCTTGGTTCTCAGGAGAAAATATTTTGTTTTGGCTACATTCTATTTTTCTTCCTTAACTCTCATCTCCATTGTGGCAACCTTGAAGTCTCAAAGATGGCCTCAGTCAGGCCAGCTTCAGAGTTGACAACTGTATCATCTGTGATATTTGAAAATCCCCCCTTTTCTGATATTTTTAGCGCACGGTTTTTTAAATACAATAAAAATATACAATTACCTTTAAATGATATTAAATTGTATGCATTCACTTATAGATCTCATATCTATTGTGGAAATCATGACCCAAGTAAATCTGAACATTTTAAATAAAATTTATTTCAAATGAGCAAATTTAGCCATGTGTTTAATATTCTTCCTCAACATAACAGGATTTGCTAAATTAAATATTTATGATTTATTAATGTTCAAAAACATGGCATTAATAAATCTTTCATTAAAGAAACCTAAAAAATAATCCATAATCAATTTTATTTTTATTTATGTAATTTAACAATTTCAAATGGTGACCAAAACTGGATGCCTTATTCCAAGTAGGCTACAGTTGGAATACTGCATTCAGTTTTGGTCGCCACGATGTAGAAAAAATGTGGAGACTCTAAAAAGAGTGCAGAGAAGAGCAACAAAGATGATTAGGGGACTGGTGACTAAAACATATGAAGTACGGTTGCAGGACCTGGGTATGTCTAGTTTAATAAAAAGAAGGACTAGGGAAGACATGATAGCAGTGTTCCAATATCTCAGGGGTTACCACAAAGAAGAGGGAGTCAAACTATTCTCCAAAGTACCTGACGACAGAACAAGAAGCAATGGGTGGAAACTAATCAAGGAGAGAAGCAACTTAGAACTGAGGAGAAATTTCCTGACAGAACAATTAATCAGTGGAACAGCTTGCCTCCAGAAGTTGTGAATGCCCCAACACTGAAAGTCTTTAAGAAGATGTTGGATAGCCATTTGTCTGAAATGGTATAGGGTTTCCTGCCTAGGCAGGGAGTTGGACTAGATGACCTCCAAGGTCCCTTCCAACTCTGCTATTGTATTGTATTGTAAATATGTATTTAGTATTATACTAACTGCTATTATTTAATTGTATAATGTTCCAATTAAATTCCATATAATTTGGAGGAGAAGAAAGAAATTAGTAGAGCAGTTTGTTTAATTTATTAAACTATAACATTGACTCATACTAATGCAAAATTTACCCTCACTTTTAAAAACCCTGCTCATTCATTTTATATTGTATCTTTTTAAAAGGCAAGAAATCACATACCTTTCAGGGAAGAAATCCGGAAACGTCCTGTTTACGCACATAAGAACTGAATTTGATCTTTGTTTCCTCTTAATTTCAAGAACTATAAGATATAAATGAAAGATAAGACTGCACTTTGGCAAGATAAACAAGAGACATAAGTTACACATTAACCATAAAGTTTATTATAACTAAAATGTGTCTCACTTTCTTTTAATTCTATCCTCAAATAGAAAACATGTTGTGCATTCTAAGCTACATCATAAATACAATGTTTTTGTACAACCTGTAATGATGCAAAGTGACAAAAGCTGCATTGTGGCATACTGAGGCTTTAATTCTGCTTTTGAAAGATATATCTCTTCCTCCCTCGTGCTCCTCCTTGGAGAATTTTGGTTGTCATTTTCCATACCTAATTTTATGCGATGATTGGCTGTGTGGTGTGGTGTGGTTTCGGTGCTGTGTTAGAATACAGTTTTTTGGGTAGCCATTGCAGAGAAAGATGTCAAGCAGCTTTTTTTCTTTCATTTTTATTAGTGTTGTGATGTTGCAGTGTGTCCTGGACCTTCTGAAAAGGGTATGGACATAGCTTCTTTTATGTATGGTAGGGTGGTTGTGAGGGGGAGAGAGATCAAAAGAGAGATCATTCTTTCATAATACAGGGTGCAGTAATAAAACAGAACTAAAACCTGGTTTTTGTGATGTAATGACATAATGTAGCTATTGTCATTTTTAAATCATCACAATTTGTACACAATATTTATGGTGTGGTTTAAAAAGTCAAAATGTGGTTTCTATTTGAGGATGGAATTGAAACAATGAAGACACTTAGGACTTTTCAAATGCAAGATGCTTGCTGGTTCGGATGGGGAGATCATTTGCCTCAACACAAAATGAGTAATGCTTGCAATGCTATTCAATATGCAATTCAGAGAAACCTTGCAGGAGCCAACGTGTAATTCTAAAGTGTTTTTCAAGATTTGGGTATAGTCAGTCAGGAGCAGAACTTCTACCCTGATCCAGTGGTAGGATTCAGCCGGTTCACACCAGATCAGGAAAACTGGTAGCTATTTTTTTGTAGTTTGGCAAACCAGCTGAATAGCCCTACCTCTCCCAGCCACTCTTTGCCTCATGCAGGCACAAGCAGCTAATTTATGGCTTGGATAGTTCTTCCCCAACTCCGGGACATGATTTCCTCCCCATCCTTGCTTGCTCCATCCTCCCAATATCTTACTTGTCTACTCCAAGGTGAAGATTCAACTGAGCAACTCTAGATTGAATTCTTGACAAGTCATCAGGTCAGGAAGAGAAGGAGGGGTGTTGGTGGTATTGGCAGTGTTGTGGTTTTGGGGCAACAATACTAATAGCCAGGCAGGTGATGGTGCCACTTCCTCTATCCACGGCAGCCTTTCCCCCACCACATCCACCCCCCATGCCTGAGAGTCTGAATGGTCCAGCTCCAGGTTACCATACACTCATTAATCAAAGCTCTCCAGCCTTTTGGGCATGCTTCTCTCTCTACCCCCCTCACTCCCATGGATTCAGCCTTGAGGAGGATTGCAGTAGCCTGGTGAGCATGACACAGTCTGGCCACATTCTCATCTCTGCTGGATGGGTGATTCTTCACTGCTCTTTTTGCTTCCAGGTTGCTTGCTCCTTAGGGTTTGCTTGTATTGGCAAAGAATGGGAAGAAGGTTTGTGTCATGTAATGGCGGCCAGCCCCCTGCTATCAAAGTGGATCCTGGGTGCTGCACTATGCTGCAATAGAGAAAAGGTCAACAGAGCAGCTGGCAAAAGGGAAAAGAAAGCCGCTTTTCCTCCTCCTTCTCTCGTGCCAGCCACTTCATTGCCTGTTTCTCTATTGTAGTGCAGTGCCCATGATCCACTTTGATAGGGAGGGTAATTTAACAACCAATTCACCCAGGATCATCCTGCATGGAGGAAAGGGATGGGCCACATCTCCCACAATAGCAAACCTAGCCCTGTGCAAACCAATTGTTAAATTATTTGAATCCCACCACTTTTCTAATCTATCTAAGAGAATTACCATGAGTATTTGAAAATGTGAGTGGCTACAAATGTGGTGCTGATTATGTATAAGTGGACAGCTACATTCCAAACATATTTAGGAGAAATGTTAATCTCATAAAGCAGACAGAGTATAACTATTTATGCATATAGTACACTTTATGTATACTCTGTTTATGATCTCTGTATCCTCGTTACTTCAAGAAGCATGAGATATATGTAAGTGAAAGAAACAATTGCACTTTGGCATGATAAGCAATACTAGTTACATATTAATCACAGAAATTAATATATCCAAACATGTGTGTGTGTGTGTGTGTCTCTGAAGTGATGTCCTGGTGTGTGGAGGTCGTACGGGTCTGGATGGGAAGTAACAAACTCCGACTCAACCTGTCCAAGATCGAGTGGCTGTGGTTTCCGGCATCCTGGTACAACCAGTTTACTCCATCACTGGCCATTGGGGGTGAACATTTAGCCCCCGTGAATAGGGCACGCAACTTAGATGTTCTCCTGGATTCCCGGCTGTCTATGGAGGATCATCTGACAGCCGTGGCCAGGGGGGCTTTCTACCAGGTACGCTTGGTATTCCAGTTGCGTCCCCTTTTGGACCGGGACACCCTTTGCACAGTCACTCATGCGCTCGTGACATCCTGCCTAGACTATTGTAATGCTCTCTACATGGGGCTTCCCTTGAGGTGCGCCCGAAGACTACAGTTAGTTCAGAATGTGGCTGCGCGGGGAATTTTGGGAACCTCAAGGCATTCCCACATAACACCGCTGCTGCGCGAGCTGCACTGGCTGCCCGTGGCCTTTCGGGTGCACTTTAAGCGTGCACCATCGGGTGCACCATCGGGTGCACCATCTTCAAAGCGCTCCATGGCACGGGACCTAGTTATCTGCGGGATCGTATCCTAGCTCACACATTGCTTTGGCCGATTCGCGCCCACAGAGAGGGACTTCTCCAGGTGCCGTCCACTAGGCAGTGCCAATGGAAAACGCCCAGGGCAAGGGTCTTCTCTGTGGTGGGCCCAACCCTCTGGAATGATGTACCCCCCGAACTTAGAACTATCACAGACCTCCGCTCCTTCCGCCAAAGTTTGAAGACGCATTTCTTCCATCTCACCGGCCTGGCCTAATCCACACCATCAAGTTATAGACTGAAGTTTAAATTGTTTTAATTCGGATTTTAAGGGTAAAGTTTTAGGATTTTAACAGTTTTAGGATTTTTAGCACAGGGTATTGGGATTTAATCTATTTTTAGTATTATTTATTGTCATGTTTGTCCTTTTTTCTATTTTAAATTCCTGTGCACCGCCCCAAGTCCTGTGGGGAGAGTGGTGCAGTTTATAAATTTAATAAATGAAATGAAATGAAATGTGTGTCTCTCTGTGTATCTATGTTTTCGTAGATTTTCACGGGTGTAGGTATGCTTGTCTTGTTGTGTTCGGGTGTTTTCCCGTGTAAGAATGAGATTGCCTTTGCAACATTTCGGCATGATCTCACTTGCCATCGATACAATACATTTCATTCATTTCATTTATTGGATTTCTAGACCGCCCCCTCTCTCCGAAGGGACTCGGGGCGGTATAAAGGTAAAAATTAAAACTATGACAATCAACAATACATATAAACTAAAATCGAATTAAATAATCCCCTGTACAAATTTATAAAAATTAAAAACTTAACCTTAAAACCTAATCACATAATTTAAAATTACAAACTGAGGTGGGAAGGATGGAATTAGGCCAGATGAAAAAGGTGGGTTTTGAGTTTCTGACGGAAGGAGCGGAGGTCCGTGGTCATTCTAATGTCAGGGGGAAGGTCATTCCAGAGGGTCGGGCCCGCCACAGAGAAGGCCCTTCCCCTGGGTGTCGACCGCTGGCATTGCCTAGTGGACGGCACCCGGAGAAGTCCCTCTCTGAATCGGCCGAAGGGATGTATGGGGCAGGATACGATCCCACAAATAACTAGGTCCTATGCCATGGAGCGCTTTAAAGATAATAACCAACACCTTGAAACGCACCCAAAAGACCACAGGCAGCCAGTGCAGCCCGCACAGGAGTGGTGTTACGTGGGAGTATCTAGTGACTCCCAAAACTGCCCGCACGGCTGCATTCTGGACCAGCTGCAGCCTTCGGGTGCATCTCAAGGAGAGCCCCATGTAGAGAGCGTTACAGTAGTCTAGAAGGGACATCACAAGTGCATGAGTGACTGTGCGAAGTGTGTCCTGGTCCAATAGGGGACGCAACTGGCGCATCAGGCAAACCTGGTGAAACACCCCCCTTGCCACGGCTGTCACATGGTCATCCATTGACAGCTGGGCATCTAGGAGGATGCCCAAGTTGCATGCCCGATCCACGGGGGCCAGATGTTCACCCCCAATGGCCAGTGATGGAGTCAGCTGGTTGAACCAGGGCGCCGGTACCCACAGCCACTCAGTCTTTGACGGGTTGAGCTTGAGTCTGTTACTTCCCATCCAGATCCGCATGGCTTCCAGACACCTGGACATCACTTCAACAGCATCGTTGGGGTGGTTTGGGGTAGAGATGTACAGCTGGGTGTCATCCGCATACAGATGGTAATCTACCCCAAACCCACGTATGATCTCGCCCAGCGGCTTCACATATGCATTGAACAGGAGAGGCGAGAGGACCGACCCCTGAGGCACCCCACAAGTGAGAGGCCTCGAGGTCGACCTCTGCCCCCCTGCCAATACAAATTGCGCTTGACCAGAGAGGTATGAGGAGAACAACCGCAAAACGGTGCCCTTCACCCCCAACTCCTCCAGTCGATGCAATAGGATACCATGGTCGATGGTATCAAAAGCCGCCGAGAGGTCTAATAGGACCAGGATGGAGGAACAACCCCAATCTCTGGCCCTCCAGAGATCATCCACCAACGCGACCAATGCCGTCTCCGTGCTGTGGCTGGGCCGGAAGCTGGACTGGCGCGGGTCCAGATAATCAATTTCCTCCAAGTGACGTGGAAACTGTTGTGCCACCACACTCTCTACAACCTTTGCCAAAAAGCAAAGGTTGGAGACGGGACGGTAATTTGCTAACAATGCTGGGTCCAGGGAAGGCTTCTTGAGGAGGGGCCTCACCACCGCCTCTTTCAAGATGGATGGCAAGAACCCCTCACTCAAAGAAGCGTTGACTAACTCCTGGAGCCAGCCTCGTGTAACCTCCCAGGATGCCAGTACAAGCCAGGAGGGACATGGGTCCAATAAACATGTGGTAGCTCGCAGTCGCCTACGCAACCTGTCCATATCATCGGAAGTAAGAGAGTCAAACTCCTCCCAGGATGGTGCCTCAAGACCCGCCTCCGACGTCCCCTCCAGACCACTTCCAGTGGGGACCAACTCGCTCTGAATCTGAGCGGTTTTGTCCTGCAGATACTCCCCAAATTCCTCTGCTCTGCCCTGTAAAGGGGTTTCCCGCGGCCTCTGTTGAAGGAGGGAGCAGGTTACCCCAAACAGGGCAGCAGGACGGTTATCTGCAAACGCAATAAGAGTGGCACAATACTGACGTTTGGCCACTCTTAACACCACAAGGTAAGTCCTCAAATGGGCTCTCACCTGTGTTCAGTCAGATTCAGAGCGTGAACATCTCCACCTGCTCTCTAGGCGTCTCTTGTGGCGCTTCATCACCCTCAACTCCTCGGAAAACCAAGGAGCCTGGGTGGTTCGCTCCATTCACAACTTCTGGAGGCAAGCTGTTCCACTGATTACAATACAATACAATACAATAGCAGAGTTGGAAGGGACCTTGTAAGTCTTCTAGTCCAACCCCCTGCGTGGGCAGGAACCTTATACCATTTCAGACAAATGGCTATCTAACATCTTTTTAAAGACTTCCAGGGTTGGGGCATTCACAACTTCTGGAGGCAAGCTGTTCCAGAGGTTAATTGTTCTAACTGTCAGGAAATTTCTCCTTAGTTCTAAGTTGCTTCTCTCCTTGATTAGTTTCCACCCATTGCTTCTTGTCCTTCCCCCAGGTGTCTTGGAGAATAGTTTGACTCCCTCTTCTTTGTGGCACCCTCTGAGATATCAGAACACTGCTATCATGTGTCCCCTGGTCCTTCTCTTCATCAAACTAGACATACCCAGCTCCTGCAACCGTTCTTCATATGTTTTAGTCTCCAGTCCCCTAATCAACTTGGTTGCTCTTCTCTGCACTCTTTCCAGAGTCTCCACGTCTTTTCTACATCGTGGCAATCAAAACTATATGCAGTATTCCAAGTGTGGCCTTACCAAGGCACTATACAGTGGCATTAACACTTCAAGTGATCTAGATTCTATCCCTGTGTTTATGCAGCCTAGAACTGTGTTGGCTTTTTTGGCAGCTGCTGCACACTGCTGGCTCATATTTAAATGGTTGTCCACTAGGATTCCAAGATCCCTCTCACAGTTGCTACTATTGAGCAAGGTACCACCTATACTGTACTTGTGCATTTGGTTTTTCTTGCCTAAATGTAGAACCTTACTTTTTTCACAATTGAATTTCATTTTATTAGATAGTGCCCAATGTTCAAGTTTGTCAAGATCCTTCTGTATCTTAAGCCTATCTTCTGGAGTGTTGGCTATTCCTGCCAGCTTGGTGTCGTCTGCAAATTTGATGAGTTCCCCATTTATCTCCTCATCCAAATCATTGATGAAGATGTTGAAGAGTACTGAGCCTAAAACAGAGCCTTGGGGGACTCCACTGCATACTTCCTTCCATGTAGATGCAGTTCCATTGAGGACTACACGTTGAGTGCGGTTGGTCAGCCAGTTGCGAATCCATTTGATAATGATGCTGTCTAACCCACATTTTTCTACTTTATCTAATAGTAGGTTATGGTCTACTTTATCAAATGCCTTACTGGAGTCCAAGTAAATTATATCGACAGCATTCCTCTGGTCCACTAATTTTGTCACTTTGTCAAAGAATGCAATTAGATTAGTCTGGCATGATCTGTTTTTGACAAACCCATGTTGGCTTTCGGCTATTACTTTGTTTGCTTCTAGGTGTTCACTTATTTGTTGCTTAATTATATTTTCCAGAATCTTTCCTGGTATTGAAGTCAGGCTGATGGGTCTATAGTTTCCTGGATCTATTTTTTTCCTTTTTTGAAGATGGGAACCACATCAGCTCTTTTCCAGTCTTCTGGCAGTTCCCCGGTGCTCCAGGATCTCTGAAAGATATAGTTCAGTGGTTCTAAGATCTCGTCTGCCAGTTCCTTCAGAACCCTGGGGTGTAATCCATCTGGTCCTGGTGATTTGTCCAGACAATCCCAATTAGGTTGGGGTAAGACTATTTTGCAGATCTTGATAAAATGTTGCTGAAGTTTATTTGGCAGGCGGAAAAAGCAAGAATAAAACTTAAAGTATTGCAAGATGCTAAAATAAGAGGAGGATTGGGTGTATCAGATTGGGAGCTATTATATATAATTAGGCAATGAGTTTAATGTGGATTAAAGAGTGGATAACTCTAAGAAATTCCAGGATTTGAAATTTAGAGGGCCACGACTTGTTGTTGGATTGGCATGTACCCAGCCATGTGTTGCTGTGGCCCAGTCTGGTTAAATGGCTAACACAATCTCTAGATTGTGTCTCTAGATAGCTATTTGCGGGATCGGATCCTGCCCCATACTTCCTCACGGCCGATTCGCTCCCACAGAGAGGGACTTCTCCGGGTGCCGTCCACTAGACTTTGTCAGCGGGCGACGCCCAGGGGAAGGGCTCTCTCTGTGGCGGGCCCTGCCCTCTGGAATGACCTTCCCCCCGACATTAGAACGACCACGGACCTCCGCTCCTTCCGTCTGAAATTAAAAACATATTTTTTCTGCTTGGCCGGTCTGGGATAGTCTCTCTCTATGGGGTTCTAGTGTATAGTGGGAATTTTAGTTTAGATTGGGTATTTTAGCACAGGTACTATTTAATTTGTTTTTAAGATGTTCTTGATTGTATATTTATGGTTTTTAGTTTCCCTGTGCACCGCTCCGAGTCCCTATGGGGAGAGGAGCGGTCAAGAAATTAAACTATTATTATTATTATTATTATTAGATGTACACATGCACACAGAAACACATACACACAACCACCTTATAACCCCAACCTACCTACCTACTGTATTTCCCCTTTTCTCCACCTACCTACCTACCCACCTACCTACCTACCTACTGTATTTCTCCCTCTCCCTCTCCCTACCTACCTACTGTATTTCTGCCAATCTCCCTCTGCCTGCCTACCTGCCTACCTACCTACCAACCTAGTGTATTTCACCCTCTCTCTCTCTATCTATCTACTGCATTTCTCCTTCTCTCCCTCTACCTACCTACCATATTTCTCACTCTCACTCTCTCCACCTACCTACCTACCTACTGTATTTCTCCCCCCCCTCTCTACCTACCTTCCTACTGTATTTCTCCCTCTCTCTACCTACCTACCAACCTACCTACTGTATTTCTCCCTCTCTATATCTCTCCCCCTACCAACCTCCCTCCCTCCCTACTGTATTTCTCTCTCTCTCTACCTACCTACCTACCTACCGTATTTCTCCCTCTCTCTACCTACCTACCTACTGTATTTCTCCCTCTTTCTGTCTCTCTACGCACCTACCTACTGTATTTCTCCCTCTCTCCCTCTACCCACTGTATTTCTACCTCTCTCTCACTCCCTCTACCTACCTACCTACTGTATTTTTCCCTCTCTCTCTCTACCTACCGTATTTCTCCCTCTCTCTCTCCCTACCTACCTACTGTATTTCTCCCTCTCTTTCCCTCTAACTACCTACCTACCTACTGTATTTCTCCCTCCCTCCCTCTCTACCTACCTGCCTACCTACTGTATTTCTGCCTCTCTCCGTCTATCTGCCTACCTGCCTACCTACCTACCTACTGTATTTCTCTCTCTCTACCTACCTGTATTTCTCCCTCACTCTCTCTACTTACCTGCCTACCTACTGTATTTCTGCCTCTCTCCCTCTACCTGCCTACCTAGCTACCTACTGTATTTCTCCCTCCCTCTCTCTCTACCTAGCTACTGTATTTCTCCCTCTCTTCCTACCTACCTACTGTATTTCTCCCTCTCCCTCTCTCTACCTACCTACCTATCCTATTTACCTACTGTATTTCTTCCTTTCTTCACCTACCTACCTACCTACCTACCTACCTACCTATCTACCTACCTACTGTATTTCTCCCTCTCTATCAATCCCCCTATTTATACCCACCTACTGTATTTCTCCTTCTCTCTCTCTATGGGCCACCTGGGAGTTTGCTATCCTATCTACCTTGTTTTGGCCCTTTTAGGCATTCATACAGTGTTGCTGAGGAAATGCTAGGTGGGCGGAGCTACAGGGAGGTGAAAACCTGATAAGTGGGTACATTTTACTTTTGTGTACCTTGCACATATAACACATGTGCTAGTCACAAAAAAAGGTATGTATTATATTATCGGAAGTCCTTGGGAACATTGTGTCAAAATTTGGTGTAAATCAGTCCAGTAGTTTTTGAGATTAGCGGCTTTGCACAAACTACTTTACATTTTTATTTATATAGATAACACAGCATCCAAGAGAGTAATTCTTCATTCTTTTATTCTCTTATTCTTACTTAAGTTGCTGATCAACTGTATGTAAATAGTTTCTTTATTTATTCCTTCTCTTTTAAAAAGCCAATAAGTAAACAAAACCTTTTTTCCAGGACCAATGTTTAATCAGAAGTATTACATAATCAACATTTTAAGTACACTTTAGAGATTCTCAGTCATCCAGGTCATGGTTGTCCCAAAGATCCTTTTTCAGAAGGCAAACTCTTGTTTTTTCTTTGAAGATGTTTTGCTTCTCATTCAAGAAGCTTCTTCAGCTCTGATAGGATAGTGGGTAACAGCAAAAGCAATAGCTGTGTTGTTGTTTTAAAAGTCAGCATATTGCTCCCAACAATCTGGGCCCTCATTTTACTGACCTCAGAAGGATGAAAGGCTGAGTCAACTTTGAGCTGGTGAGATTTGAACTGCCAAATTGCGGGCAGCTGGCAGGCAACAGAAGTATCAAAATAGCACCTAATACTAAAGTTAATTACTGCTAACCAAAATAAAAATCAAACATATTTTTTCATTAAATAAATAAATAAAATTGATATATTAAAGAGACAAGGATAAATGTAGTCTATCAAACATCCTAAGTATACTATCATATTTTAGATACTTTAAGTATGGAGTTAAAATTTAAAGGTAAAAACCTAAAGGAAAAATGTATTCCAGGTTATGTTTATTGAAGAGACATCTATCTTTAGTCCCAATCTGTGCATCCCATTAAGTCTATTCTAATTATTTATTTCATTTTACAATACAATACAACATCACAGTTGGAAGGGACCTAGGAGGTCATCTAGTCCAACTCCCTGCCTAGGCAGGGTGCCCTATGCCATTTCAGACAAATGGATGAATTTTCTTCCACTATCTCTTCTTTTTCAAACCAGGGTGGAATTATTAATTCTCCACTATCAAATTCTTTTCCTGTTACAGAGCCTGTTGAGAAGAAGGGATAAAATTTCCCAGAAGCAACATCGAGAAAGGTATATAGTTTATGTTTCCTCTCAGGATTATAAAAAGAAATTTCATGATTTTCAAATTTAAATATATCCCTATTCTTCTTGGTTTATATGGCATATCCAGGCATGTGCAGGGATCTGTCCGAGCCCAGTAATCTTTCGTATCCCACCCTATGATCCAGTAACCATTCTCAGGAGACAATGTGATCTTCCCTGTTCGAGGAGCAGATTCAGATGCAACACCTAAATTCCACATATTTTTCTGGCCAACCTCCACTTCCCAATAATATTTGCCTTCAGAAAACCCTTGTTCTGCCAAGACAAATAGATGGGACTCAAATCTCTCTTTAGTCATAGAAACATGGTTAATATTTCCAGTGTCTTTCACAGATTTCCCATCTTTAGACACTTCCAGTCTTGGATGAGCTGTTTTAAGGTCCAAGGTAAGATCAACTGCAATGAAAAGAAAATTTACTATTTCAGACTCTTAGTCTTCCAAAGGAACATGTTATTCATCATTCTTTGAAAGAAGCTTATGAGGAGCAACATGGCTATGTATTGCTTCAGAAATAATTTAGAAATTATTATTTGGGCTACAGCTACTTCAAAAAGTAGCAGACAAATATGATGTACTTATATGTTGTAAATTAGCTTTTCTGAATAATTTCCAAATAAAAACTCTAATTGCAATTATATTAGAAACTAAATAGGTCATAATGCTTGCAATTTTATATGGGACTAGTGGGATATCACAATAGAGCACGAATACATTAAGTGGCATGCCATGATATTTTATTTAACAGAGATCCATAAATCTTTCCATGTAATTTATTTCATATACAAAATGTGCTGATCACTAATCATGTCTCTAGCAATTGTATCCATTTCTAAATATTTTAAGCTGTTTTTGATTGATAACATCGATTTTTTTCTAAAAGCAAAATTGTTATTGCAGATATTATGTTAACTGTATTAGCACTAGCTTTTATTAATCTTTAGTATAAGTAATTAATAGTCTATATTCATGTCCTGAGAATTAAATGATGTCCATCAATGATTTAGACAGTAACCTAAATATTTGCATTAATTCAATAGTTGTTTTACATTTAAATTTTAAATTTAAATTTTTATATTAGCTTGCATTTTGGTTTGTGTCCTAATGGGATTTGTTGTTAGATCTCTAGAATGTTTAATTAGATGTTGCATTTGTGCTGATAGATAAATAAATAAAGGGTAAGATAAATACATTAATTAATTAGATGTATATATTGAATGCAAGCATAAAGACACGTAATTTCAGCCAAACGTTTTGTCTTTTTCCCATGTCATTTGCTCTTTCTGCTCCCATTTCCAACTCTACTAATGCACTTGTTTACCTGCCTTACTTTTCCTTTACTATTCATGATTTTTATCTGTTCTTTTACAATGTTATTCAATTATTCTCACCTCTGTAGAAACGGATGTCTAAGAATTCTGTGAATAAAAGAATGGAGAAAGTATAAAATATAGAAAAATATGTAGTATAATTCTTTTCATATTATCATCACCAATTAAACCAAAATATTGGGGGGGGGGGAGTATAAAGGAGAAACACTCTTTTCTCCTCCCCCACCCCCCAAAAATATTTTGTCTCTCTCTGGTTTTCCCATATCAATTCTTTATATAGAAAATATACTTTGTTTAAAAAAATCCTTTATGGTAAGGGATTTTTAAAGTAAATAAGGTAATATGCCCTATGGGACAACAGAGGTATTTGTTAAACAAAGTAGAATAAAAAAAATGGGTGGCTAACTGATTAATGTAAACCAGTGTTTCTCAACCTTGTTAATTTTAAGATGCATGGACATCAGTCTTCCTGAATTCCCCTGTCAGAAGACCCATTGCCCTTTCATTATCTTAGCTCGACCCCCTTCAGTACCACGAACAAATATCTGGAAGAAAGAAAACGCCAGGACTAGTTATAGGCCCAGATGACAATCCTAGATAACAATGTGGGATGCTTAATATTGCAAAAGGATATTTTATTTTTTAAATACTTTTTAACTTTTTTACTTTAGTTAAATAACCTTTGTTGCAATGTACTGTATTCAAATTCTGAAGATCTTTACAATACTCACCATTTTCTACCTGCAACTGATCTGCAAAGGAAACATTTTTGTATATTTCAAAACAATTAACGATTTATCTTGCAGAAAACTTTGCAACACCAAACCAAATAAGCTATTTAAATATTAGTTTAAAGATACTTACTCTTGTCGTTCTTTAATTGATCTGGGGAAAAAGAAGAAAAAAGCTTATATATTAATATAACACTTCCTTGGTTAGCTTACAATATTCCCCTAACATAGAGAATCACTAAAGCTATTGTATTGCATTCTACTTTTTAAAGTTGTTATGTAAGATTAATTATTTATTTTCCTTATTTCTAAATTTAAAAATAAAAGTATACACTTTCTGAGATTGAGGTTAATGTATTATTAATTAAATTTACATGCCATTCATGTCTCTTACAAGGCAACTCTGGATGGCTCACAAATGATAAAAAGAGAAATAGAAAAGCAATTAAAATATTTAAATTATACAAATGAAAATTCTAAAGAAAAAAAATTGAGATAGATTGCATGGGAGTGAGGTCTTCTTATCCCATAAACTATATGTAACTTTAAGAGCTCCCCTCATCTAATTAGATTAATTGGTCAATGTACAGAAGTGGTTTCTTTGATTTATTCTTATAAAAGATTTTAGTAAGAATGTATGTACTAAACTAATAAAGTTTAATTAAATAATAGATTATGTTATGGATCGAGTGAGTTATTTAATATTAAACATTTGCAAACATATCAGAATCACCTTCACCTTTCCCAACATGAGACTTTAAAAAAAAAATGTTTCTAGTGAATTCAAATTGAATATTTTTTATGGGACTTATCAATTTCTCCCCTTAACTGATCTGAAAAGAAAAAGAGTTACCTTCACTTTTCATATACAATACAATACAATACAATACAATAGCAGAGTTGGAAGGGACCTTCTAGGTCTTCTAGTCCAACCCCCTGCGGGGGCAGGAACCTTATACCATTTCAGACAAATGGCTATCTAACATCTTTTTAAAGACTTCCAGGGTTGGGCATTCACAACTTCTGGAGGCAAGTTGTTCCAGAGGTTAATTGTTCTAACTGTCAGGAAATTTCTACTTAGTTCTAAGTTGCTTCTCTCCTTGATTAGTTTCCACCCATTGCTTCTTGTCCTGCCCCCTTGGAGAATAGTTTGACTCCCTCTTCTTTGTGGCACCCTCTGAGATATCGGAACACTGCTATCATGTCTCCCCTGGTCCTTCTCTTCATCAAACTAGACATACCCAGCTCCTGCAGCCGTTCTTCATATGTTTTAGTCTCCAGTTCCCTAATCATCTTGGTTGCTCTTCTCTGCACTCTTTCCAGAGTCTCCACATCTTTTCTACATCGTGGCGACCAAAACTGTATGCAGTATTCCAAATGTGGCCTTACCAAGGCACTATACAGTGGCATTAACACTTCACGTGATCTAGATTCTATCCCTCTGTTTATGCAGCCTAGAACTGTGTTGGCTTTTTTGGCAGCTGCTGCACACTGCTGGCTTATATTTAAATGGTTGTCCACTAGGATTCCTAGATCCCTCTCACAGTTGCTACTATTGAGCAAGGTACCACCTATACTGTACTTGTGCATTTGGTTTTTCTTGCCTATATGTAGGACCTTACTTTTTTCACAATTGAATTTCATTTTATTAGATAGTGCCCAATGTTCAAGTTTGTCTAGATCCTTCTGTATCTTAAGCCTATCTTCTGGAGTGTTGGCTATTCCTGCCAGCTTGGTGTCGTCTGCAAATTTGATGATTTCCCCATTTATCCCCTCATCCAAATTGTTGATGAAGATGTTAAAGAGTAGTGGGCCTAAAACAGAGCCTTGGGGGACTCCACTGCATACTTCCTTCCATGTAGATGCAGTTCCATTGAGGACTACACGTTGAGTGCGGTTGGTCAGCCAGTTGCGAATCCATTTGGTGGTGGTGCTGTCTAACCCACAATTTTCTAATTTATCTAATAGTAGGTTATGGTCTACTTTATCAAATGCCTTACTGAAGTCCAGGTAAATTATATCATCAGCATTCCTCTGGTCCACTGATTTTGTCACTTTGTCAAAGAATGCAATTAGATTCGTCTGGCATGATCTGTTTTTGACAAACCCATGTTGGCTTTTGGCTATTACTTTGTTTGCTTCTAGGTGTTCACTTATTTGTTGTTTAATTATCTTTTCGAGAATCTTTCCTGGTATTGAGGTCAGGCTGATGGGTCTATAGTTTCCTGGATCTGTTTTTTTTCCTTTTTTGAAGATGGGAACCACATCAGCTCTTTTCCAGTCTTCTGGCAGTTCCCCGGTGCTCCAGGATCTCTGAAAGATATAGTTCAGTGGTTTTGAGATCTCTTCTGCCAGTTCCTTCAGAACCCTGGGGAGTAATCCATCCGGTCCTGGTGATTTGAACTCGTCCAGGGCAGACAGGTGCTCACTTACCATTTTCTTCCCTATTTCAACTTGTTTTCCTAATCTGATTTTTGTGGTGCTGTTTTTGATTGGTTGGACTGTTTTATCCCCTTGTGTAAAGACAGATGCAAAAAAAGAGTTAAATAGTTCTGCTTTCTCCCTGTTGCTTATCATCTTCTTGCCATTTTCTCCCAGCAGTGGACCAATTGTTTCCTTAACTTTTTTCTTATTTTTAACATGTTGGAAGAAGCTTTTTTTTGTTATTTTTTACTTTTTTGGCAAGCCTTTCTTCATTGCGAGCCTTAGCTTTCCTCAGTTCATCTTTACAGGCTCGGGCTATTTGCTGATATTTTGCCTTAGTTATGTCCCCCTTTTTCCACTTTTTATATTTATCCTTTTTGTCTTTCAATTTGTCAGAAAGTTCTTTATGCAGCCATGCTGGTTTCTTTTGGGAGCTGTTATTTTTCTTCTTCATTGGTATTGCGCTGGACTGGGCTTTTATAATCTCATTTTTCAAAATTTCCCAAGCTTCTTGAGTTGTTTTCCCTTTGTGGATTCTCATCCATGGAATCCTTCCCAAGCTCTCTCTGAGTTTATTGAAATTAGCTCTCTTAAAGTCTAAGACTCTAGTTTGACTTTGTTCAACTACTTTTGTTTGCATAATGTTGAATTCCACTATTTCATGATCGCTTGCCCCCAAAGTTCCTGTAGCTTCTACACCTTCTATCATTTCCTCTCTGTTAGTGAGAATTAAGTCCAATATTGCTGATCCCCTTGTTCCCTTCTCTACCTTTTGGGAAGCAAAGTTGTCTGCTAGGTTTGTTAGGAACCTGTTGGATCTTCCACTTGGTGCAGAGTTTGTTTCCCAATTGATGTCAGGGTAGTTAAAACCTCCCATTACTATTGTAGTGTGCTTCCTACATACCTTAGTTAGCTGGTTAGCAAAAAGTACATCCACTTCCTATGCTTGGTTGGGTGGCCTGTAGTATAGACCTATGACAATATCATTCCCCCCCAACCTTTAATATTGACCCAAATACATTCAAGATAGTTCTCATCATTGTTGTGCTCTATTTCTGTAGAGATGTAATTATTTCTTATATATAGTGCAACTCCACCTCCTCTTTTATTTGATCTATTTCTTTTAAATAATTTAAATCCTTCTAGCTGTATGTTCCATTTGTGGGTTTCATCCCACCAAGTTTCTGTAATGGGAACAATATCGTATCTGCCCTCATTTACTTGAATTTCTAATTCACCCTGTTTATTCCTCATACTCTGTGCATTGGTGTATAGACATTTGAGTCCATTTTGATTGACCCTGTGTTTTCTGTCTACGAAACCTGTGTTATGCCTGACTATGGTTCTCTTTGCCCCTATTTCTTGGCCACTTGTATGGTTCATGTACTGTTAATTGTTTGGTTTTGCTTGACAGCAGTGTTGATAATATTACCCGCCAAATATTATCAACACTGCAATATATGAATAAACCAAATCAGAATAATTACCTCAAGAAAAGCATAATCCTTCTGGAGGATTTCCATTTCTTCTTTGGATTGTATTCATTGTTCTTAAAACTGTATCTTTACTTAGAAACTTGGTTTTTCACTAAAAAATGTAACTAGATTTAATTATAAATCTCCTACTTTTTCCAGAATCTTTTTCTGAATGATTTTTCTATCTCACATTTGTGCATTTATTAACAAATTGTTCTCAAACAAAAACCTGATTTTTAAAAAGTTAATTAAATCTCTGAAGTTCATGATATATTCTCTGAGAATATGACCCAAGGTGGCACAGTGATTAGAGTGCAGTACTGCAGGCTACTTCAGCTGACTGCTAGCTGCAGTTCAGCAGTTCAAATCTCAATCGGCTCAAAGTTGATTTAGCCTTCCATTCTTCCAAGATGGGTAAAATGAGGATCAAGATTGTTGGGGGCAATATGCTGACTCTGTAAACCAATTGAGAGGGCTGTAAAAGCACTATGAAATGGTATATAAGTCTTAGTGCTGATGCTATAATAAAAGTTTATTTTTTTCTAGGAATAATAATAATAATAATAATAATAATAATAATAATAATAATAATGATAATAATAATAATAATAATAATAATAATAATAATAATAATAATAATAATAATAATAATAATAATAATAATAATAATAATAATAATAATAATAATAATAATAAAGTTGAATTTATTGACCGCACCCTCTCCCCACAGGGACCCGGGGCGGTGCACAGGGAAATTAAAAGCGAAAAATATACAAAATACATACAAATTAAAACGAATTAAACTCAATCAATCCTGTGCTAAAATCCCATTAACTAAAAATACCCAATAAATATAATATACATTTAAAAAACCCATAGACAGAGAGACTACCCTAGGCCGGCCAGGTGGAAAAGATGAGTCTTCAATTTCAGGCGGAAGGAGCGGAGGTCCGTGGTCGTTCTAATATCGGGGGGAAGGTCATTCCAGAGGGCCGGGCCCGCCACAGAGAGAGCCCTTCCCCTGGGCGTCGCCCACTGACAAAGTCTAGTGGACGGCACCCGGAGCAGTCCCTCTCTGTGGGAGCGAATCGGCCGTGAGGATGTATGAGGCAGGATCCGATCCCACAGGTAGCTAGGTCCCGAGCCATGGAGCGCTTTAAAGATGATGATTAATACCTTGAAGCGCACCCGGAAGACGACAGGTAGCCAGTGCAGCTCGCGCAAGAGCGGTGTAACGTGGGTGAACCTGGTGGTTCCCATAATTGCTCGCGCGGCTGCATTCTGAACTAACTGAAGCCTCCGGGTGCACCTCAAGGGGAGCCCCATGTAGAGAGAGTTACAATAGTCCAGTCGAGATGTCACGAGGGCATGAGTGACTGTGCGAAGGGTGTCCCGATCCAATAGGGGGCGCAATTGACGAACCAGGCGAACCTCCTGGCCACGGCTGTCACTTGCTCTTCCATAGACAGCCGGGTATCCAGGAGGACACCCAAATTGCGCGCCCCATCCACAGGGGCAAGATGTTCGCCCCCTATGGCCAGCGTTGGAGAAAGGTGGTTGAATCGGGCAGCCGGAAACCACAGCCAATGTGGTGTGTAATTAATTAATAGATTGATGATTGATGATTGATTGATTGATTGATCTAAATACTTCTTTATAAGAGATTGTCAGTTAATTTGAAATGTGGAATCACCAAAACAAATTCAAAAATGAGAAACTTCGATTTTAGATTTGGCTATTGGATAGATTTATTGCTGTAGAAAGGGCTAGTATATACTAATGTGTAAAAGTAAAAAGTTGAGGCTGTAATATTGCTGTCTTCTAAAGAGAGTTGGAGGTCAACGTCTTTTCTTTCTTTCCCCCTTCTAGCTCACATTTTCTCTTCCCTTCCCTTTTTTCCTTCCCCTATTTTCCTTTCTATTTTATATTTTGATAAACTAATACAGTTTGTAAATAAAAAAAAAGAATATTGCAAAAGGAGATTTACTTTTATTCCTTTTAAAAACTTTAATTAAATATTCTATATTACAGTGTATTCTTTATATTAATCAGTCATTCAACTGCTTTCAATCTTACCATTTTCTATCTGTAACTGATCTGCAAAGGAAAGTGGAAAACATTATATATATTTCAAAACAATTAGAGATTTATCTTGCATGAAAACGGAGCAAGACTAATTCAAATTAGCTATTTCAATATTCATTTAAAGATATCCAATTGAGCCGCCCTGGGTCCGCTTGGAGAAGGGCGGGGTATAAATATAATAAATAAATAAATAAAATAGGGCTGTAAAAGCACTATGAAATGGTATATAAGTCTTAGTGCTGATGCTATAATAAAAGTTTATTTTTTCTGGAAATAATGTGGTGTGTAATTAATTAATAGATTGATGACTGATTGATTGATTGATTGATCTAAATACATCTTTATTTTATTTTATTAAATTTATTTTATTTATTTTATTAAATTTATACCCCGCCCTTCTCCTTGTTAGGACCCAGGGCGGCGCACAGGCATTATTAAAACCACAAAATACAAAATACAAAATCGATTAAAATATATTAAATTATTAGACCCGTGCTAAAAACCCATTTTAAAACCATACCAAATTAATTTTAATTTTAAAAGTCAGAAGTAGGGGCTATCCTAGGCCGGCTTGTTGGAATAGATACGTCTTAAGACGTTGGCGGAAGAGGCGGAGGTCCGAGATAGTGCGAAGGTCGGGGGGTAGGTCGTTCCAGAGGGCCGGGCCTGCCACAGAGAAGGCCCTTCCCCTGGGTGTCGCCAGCCGGCATTGCCCCGCTGACGGCACCCGGAGAAGACCCTCTCTGTGGGAGCGGATCGGACGAAGGGATGTATGGGGCAGGAGACGGTCTCGTATATAGCTAGGCCCCGAGCCATGGAGCGATTTAAAGATGGTCGTCAGCACCTTGAAGCGCAGTCGAAAGGCCACAGGCAGCCAGTGCAGCTCGCGCAGGAGAGGTGTTACGTGGGTTTGCCTTGAGGCACCAATAATCACCCGCGCGGCCGCATTCTGTACTAACTGTAGCTTTCGAGTGCACCTCAAGGGGAGCCCCATGTAGAGAGCGTTACAGTAATCCAGCCAGGATGTCACAAGCGCTTGAGTGACTGTGCGAAGGGCTCCCCGGTCCAGTAAGGGGCGCAACTGGCGTATCAGGCGTACCTGATAGAACGCCCCCCTGGCCACGGCCGTCACATGGTCCTCCATGGACAGCCGCGAATCCAGGAGGACGCCCAAGTTGCGCGCCCTCTCCACGGGGGCCAGTTGTTCGCCCCCAATGGCCAGTGTTGGACTTATCTGGCTGAACCGGGGTGCCAGAAACCACAGCCACTCGGTCTTGGACGGGTTGAGTCTGAGTTTGTTACTACCCATCCAGATCCGTACGGCCTCCAGACACCGGGACAGCACCTCGACGGCATCGTTGGGGTGGTTTGGGGTGGATATGTACAACTGAGTGTCATCAGCGTACAGATGGTATTCCACCCCAAAACCACGGATGATCTCGCCCAGCGGCTTCATGTAGGTGTTAAACAGGAGTGGTGAGAGGACCGACCCCTGAGGGATCCCACATGTGAGTGGCCTCGGGGACGACCTCTGCCCTCCTGCCAACACCCATTGCGACCGACCAGAGAGGTAAGACGAGAACCACCGTAGGACGGTGCCTCTCAGCCCCAACCCCCCCAATCGGTGCAATAAGATACCATGGTCGATGGTATCAAAAGCTGCTAAGAGGTCTAATAGGACAAGGATAGAGGAACAACCTCTATCCCGTGCCCTCCAGAGATCATCTTCCAACGCGACCAATGCCGTTTCGGTGCTGTGACCGGGCCGGAAGCCGGACTGGCATGGGTCTAGATAATCAACTTCCTCCAGATGTCGGGGAAACTGTTGAGCCACCACACTCTCAACAACCTTCACTAAAAAGTGAAGGTTGGAGACGGGACGATAGTTCTCTAATAAAGCTGGATCCAGGGATGGTTTCTTGAGGAGGGGCCTCACCACCGCCTCTTTCAAAATGGTGGGCAAGTGCCCCTCACTCAGAGATGAATTCACAATGCCCTGGAGCCAGCCTCGTGTCACCTCCCAGGATGCCAGTACAAGCCAGGAGGGACACGGGTCCAATAAACATGTGGTGGCTCTAAGGTTCCTCCGCAACCTGTCCATATCCTTGGTAGTAACAAAGTCAAACTCCTCCCAAGATGTAATCTCAAGACCAACACTGGACGCCTCGACTGGACCACAAGTGGAGGGCAACTCGTTCCGAATCTGAGTGATTTTGTCCTGCAGGAATACTCCAAATTCCTCTGCTCGACCCTGCAGAGGGGCTTCCCGCGGCCTCAGATGAAGGAGGGAGCGGGTGACCCCAAACAGGGCGGCAGGGTGGTTTTCCATGGACGCGATAAGAGTAGCACAATACCCACGTTTGGCCACTCTTAGCGCCACTAAGTAAGTCCTAATATGGTCTCTCACTAGTGTTCGGTCAGATTCGGATCGAGAAGATCTCCACCTACTCTCTAGGCGTCTCTTGCGGCGTTTCATCTCCCGAAGCTCCTTGGTAAACCAAGGAGCCTGGGTGACTCGGTGCCGCATGAGAGGCCGCAAGGGCGCAACTCGGTCCAAGGCCCCCGTAGCCGCACTATACCATGCGACCACTAGATCCTCAGTCGAGTCGCGGGGCAGGGACACAGGTATTGGCCCAAGCTCCCTCTGGAACCTTTCCAGGTCCATCAGGTGCCTGGGGCGGAACCAACTCGGTGTCTCTGGAAAGTCTATCCGAAGGAGAGAGTGATCTGTCCATGACAAGGGTAAGATGACTAAATCCCCTGTTCCGAGATCACTAATGCAGTGTCCAGAGACAAAAATCAGATCCAGCGTGTGTCCTCCCTTGTGAGTGGGGCCCTGAACTACTTGGGTCAGGTCCATGGCCGTCATGGAAGCCATGAACTCCCGAGCCACCTCGGATGTTTCGCCCGCCGACGGCAGGTTGAAGTCCCCCATGACTATAAGTCTGGGAGTCTCCACCGCCATCGCGGCGATCACCTCGAGTAGCTCGGGCAGGGCTGCTGTTACATAGCGGGGAGCCAGGTATACAACTAGCAAGCCCAACTGCCTCCCTAGGCCCCATTTCACGAAGAGGGACTCACAACCGGTTGTCTGAGGCACAGTGGTCTCCTTCGGCTCCAGACTTTCCTTAACAATAACCGCCATCCCCCCACCCCTGCCGAGGGCCCTGGGCTGATGAAATGCACGGTAGCCTAGTGGGCACATTTCCACGAGGGGTAAACCCCTCTCGGGGCCCAACCAGGTCTCCGTAATTCCCACCAGGTCCGGGTCCCCCTCTGACACGAGGTCATTTATGAGGGGGGATTTATTCACCACGGACCTGGCGTTCCAGAACATCAGCCTGGGACCCCGGCTCTGTAGTCCCTGACCGCCTAGCCCACGAGCGGAGTACAGGGGGTTGGGGCAAGCGACCGCTCGTAACCAGCGACCACGAGCCTCCAACCCATGATGGACATCCTGTCTCCCGCCGCCCCTGCCCCTCCCCAAGACCAATCGAATGGGGCGGCCCTCAACAGAGACGACCCCCGATCCCCCCTCCCTAGTGGACCCCTCCTTTATCCTACTTCCGCCAGCCGGCCCCATATCTTGGCCCCTCTCTGACTGAGTGAACCCTCCCCCCTCCCCAGAACCCCTTAAAAGCCTAATTAAAAATTTGTTTAAAAACCCCCTAAGTCCGCGCTTCGCCCACCTCTCTGGATTAATCCATCCCTCATAGAGGTGGGCCCTTGATAAACCCGGGGGCCAAACCTGCGAGAGGGGAACCTCCCGCAGGGAGAGGAGATCTGTCCTTGAGTACAGCTGGGTGGTGAATATTTACAAGGGACCCATAATGGCTATAAAGGTAAAGGGAGGAAAATCGCCTAGATATTTACAGCAAGATAAAACCAGTTCAGAGAGGAGATGTTTTAAATAGATAAATAAATAAATAAATAAATAGGGGGGCATTTGTCAGCTAAAGCCAGGGGGGGGGAACGAGGAGGGAAGGATAGAAGTCAGGTCACCATGTGGTGGAGATAGTCCCCACAGTTCAGAGTCAGTTTAGCCGGCAGGCTCCGCCACGCAATTTGATGGTATGTTGCGTGGCCCAAAACGATCTCCACCTCAGCGCGTTTTCCACTCCACTCCTTCATCCAGTCTGGGTGGGCATCGTGCAAGCCGATGGTACGTTGCACGGATGGAAGTTGTTTCACTTAGTCCAGGCCGGCCTGCCTCTTCCCTGTCCGGGCACCCCTCCACCGCTTGGGTCCCTCTCCTCCAAATAAGTGCCATGGGGGTTGGTCAAGATACCCACAGCTATAGATGTCCTACGTCACCCTGCAACTTCCTCCTGTTGTAGCTTGGTTTCTCCCAGGCTCCACCAACGTCTCTCTGCAACTGGGCCCACAGGGTCAAAATGATGTTAAAGTAGCAGTAGGCAGATTGTTTGTTAGACCAACCCCCATTAGATGGACATTGGGGGCTGGTTCTTCTGTGCCATCTGCGCCTCCTTCTGCCCCATGGCACCTCGCGGGGGCCGGAATAATCCGGACTAGTCCAGGCCAGAATCAAGGCCAGGCAGGTCGAAACAGTCGCACTGACCTCTCTGGCCTCACTCTGCAGCACCACTCGCCTGTTGTGCCAGCCCCCATAGATGGTACATAGGGGCTGGCAGTATATTCCGAGGCCGGGCAGGCCGTACTCCACCCCTCCGCCGCTCGCCTATTTCGCCAGCCCCACAGATGATGCACGGGGCTGGCAGAATTTTCCGAGGCCGAGCAGGCCGCCTTTCGCCGCTCACCTATTACGCCAGCCCCACAGATGATACTCGGGGCTGGCAGTATTTTCTGGGGCCGAGCAGGCTGCGCTGGGGCCGGGCAGGCCATGCTAGGGCCGGACAGCCACGCTGGGGCCGGGCAGGCTCGCGGTGGAACCCGGTGAAACCCGGCAGGCTCGCGGTGTCCTCCGAGTCCTCCGGGGCGAGCAGATGGTGTCTACCGGGGCCGGGCATGCCGCGCCAGCCGGCGGTCGCAACGGCCCCAACCCCGCCATTCCGCGGTTTCACCAGCCCCTCCGATGGAACTCTGGGGCTGGCGGTATCTTCTGGGGCCGAGCAGGCCGCGCCAGCCGCATCGGCCCGGCTGCGTTGTTCCGGCCCGGTCGCCCGATCGCTCCGCCGTCCCGCCGATCGCCTCTGCCGCCCGTTGCCGCCCGTTGTCCCCAAGGCACCTCACGGGGCCGAAACAGGCCCTTCCTGACGACGGGGCACAATACTTGCCGAACCAGCCCCTTTAGATGGAAAATAGGGGCTGGTGGCGTCCTCCGGGGGCCGAAAAGGCCCTTGCCTCCATGCTGCGCTCAGGGGATCGCCATCTTCCTTCGCGCCTGTGCAGACATATTATAAGAGATTGTCGGTTAATTTGAAATGTGGAATCATCAAAACAAATATCTCTGAGGTGAATCGGCTCAGACAATATAATGAACTCAAACTGAAGATGCCAAAAACTTTCATCAATGTAACATTTTCTATTTTAGAGGGGCTTCCGGTTTGGCACCGTGGTGGTACAGTCGATGGATAGCAGAGCTCCAGGAATTCTGGCCAATCAACTCTGGAGGCTGTAAGGGGCTAAAGTCACCCTGGAAGGGTGATGAAGAAAGGAAGAGTCCCTTGTTGATCATGGGAGAGCAGCAGCTCTTCCATTTGATTCAAGGTGTCCTCCTGACTAACAAAGAAGAGTGATAGCCATTATGGCTGACCAAAGCTGGGGCAACAAACAAAGAAATGAGCTCATGTGGTTTGAGAACAGTGGATTGGAACTGGGTGAGATATTTTTTAATTTTATTATTAGAGATCCACTTTAAATAAAAGAACTTTTGAAAGACTCCAAAGCACTGAGAAAGTGGTGAATTAACAAATGGAGAAAATTTTTTTTATTTTATTTTATTTGTTGACCGCTCCCTCTCCCCGAAGGGACTCGGAGCAGTGCACAGGGCAAATAAAACAATAAATACACACACATAATTAAAATCAGATTAAATATTATCCCTGCGCTAAAAATTCCCAGTTAAAAATTACTAAAATCCCCATCTAAAATTACTAACCGCATCGAAGGGAGATTACCCTAGGCCGGCCAAGCAGAACAGATATGTTTTTAGTTTTAGAGGGAAGGAGCGGAGGTTGTTCTAATGTCGGGGGGAAGGTCGTTCCAGAGGGCTGGGCCCGCCACAGAGAGAGCCCTTCCCCTGGGCGTCGCCCACTGACAAAGTCTAGTGGACAGCACCCAGAAAAGTCCCTCTCTGTGGGAGCGAATCGGCCGTGTGGATGTATGAGGCAGGATCCGATCCCGCAAATAGCTAGGTCCCGAGAGAGAAATGAAATGTGCCCAAAAGAGAAATGAAATGTTAAGACAAGAATTTAAAGTTTTAAAATATTGAAAGTCTGAACTGGAACATGTGGTGTTAAAACAAGTAACACTAATCTGCTGGAAATACTGCATGAAAGAAACTATATAATGAAAGAAACTATATAAATACTGCATGTTGAAAGAAACTATATAATGAAAAAGGATTATTTTGCTCTTATTATCAAACTTTGACAATCAGCTGGATTCATTTTAGTGCTGAGAACTAGAGTTGGTGCCATCTCCTGGCCAAAGAAGATATTATCTTATTACAGGGCTGAAAGACCTTGAAAGTTATAAGAAGAGATAAGAAGAGAAACTAAGTAAAAGGCAAACAGCATCTGGAAGGCCATCTTCTTGCTTTCTTTCTAATTACCTTTATCTGGCAGCCTAGGATTAACTGAGGAGCCTTTTGAAATTCTCTCCAAAACAATGTGGATTACAAATGACAGAAATTGCCCTTGAAATTAAACACCTGATTTGGTGGCTTAATGAACCATGGGGAAGCCTGGTGGGACATTTTGGATTACAAATATTATTTGATGGAATATTTTACAAGGTGAAAGAAGAAATTAAATATAACCTACAGATTTGAAAAACTTAGAAGGAGAAAAACAGCAGGCCTTGAAGAGTATATACACTGTGAACTCTGAGAACAGTTCAGGGACTGAACAAATTATTTTAATATTGACTTTTTGACATT
The DNA here is from genome assembly GCA_039707465.1 of Rhabdophis nuchalis. NCBI lineage: Eukaryota > Metazoa > Chordata > Lepidosauria > Squamata > Natricidae > Rhabdophis > Rhabdophis nuchalis. The sequence continues at coordinate 144,174,464 of CM077647.1, forward strand.
TTTGAGCACTTGGGAAATTGGGACTTGGATGAAATATTGAATAATTTTCAGCACACTAAAATAAAGTAAAATGATACAAGGAAGTATGGATAAATTTCAAATGGAAATGCTACTTATGTTTCAAGATAATCGACCATCTTCAAAGCGCTCCATGGCTCGGGACCTAGCTATATGCAAGACCGCCTCCTGCCCCATACATCCCTGGGACCGACATGCTCCCACAGAGAGGGCCTCCTCAGAGTGCCGTCGGTCGGGCAATGTTGACTGGCGGCACCCAGGGGGGGAGCCTTCTCTGTGGCAGGACCAGCCCTTTGGAACGACCTGCCCCCTGAAATCCGTACCATTCCTGACCTCTGCCTCTTCTGCAAATGTCTTAAGACTCACCTCTTCCAACTAGCCGGCCTTGCGTAACCCCAGCACCGCCAGTTGTAAATGGGGATTTTAAAATGGTCACAATACAGGCACCTAATATCTCTGTATTTATGTTTATTGATGTAATTCTTTGTTCGCCGCCCCGAGTCCCTTTGTGGTGAGATGGGAGCGGGTTATAAATATGAAAAATAAATAAATAAATAAATAAGATATTAAAGAAACTACGACAAGGAATCATAGGGGAGAAACAGGCTTCAACTCAATCCGTCCAAGACCAAGTGGCTATGGCTTCCAGCATCACGATACAGCCAGTTGGTGCCATCTCTGGCTATTGGGGGCGAATCACTGGCCCCCACGGAGAGGGCTCGCAATGGGTGCCCTCCTGGACTCTCGGCTGTCATTAGACGATCATATGACAGCCGTGGCCAGAGCGGCTTTTCATCAGGTCCGGCTGATTCGCCAGTTGCGCCCCTTTCTGGATCGTGACGCTCTACGCACGGTCACTCAAGCCCTCGTCATCTCCCGCCTGGACTATTGCAAGGCTCTTTACATGGGGTTGCACCTGGAGGCTCCATTTAGTGCAGAATGCGGCCACACGGGGGATTCTGGGAGCCTCGAGATGCTCCCACATGACACCTCTCCTGCGCAAACTGCACTGGCTGCCTGTGGCTTTCTGGGTGCACTTCAAGGTGCTAGTAACCACCTTTAAAGTGCTCCATGGCACGGGACCTGGCTACTTGCAAGACCGCCTCCTGCTACCAAATACCTCCCACCGACCAGTTCGCTCCCACAGAGAGGGCCTACTCAGGGTGCCGTCAGCCAAACAATGTCAGCTGGCACCCCCAGGGCAAGAGCCTTCTCTGTGGCAGCCCCTGCCCTCTGGAATGACCTACCCCCCAACCTACATAAGACCACTGACCTACGCCTCTTCCGTCGGGCCTTGAAAACGCATTTATTCCGTGCGGCCGGCATGGCGTAGTTTTCAATCGATTTTAATTTATTTTATTTAGGAGTTTTATTTGGATTTTAGAACAGGCCCCCAATTTAATTGCCATTTTAAAGTATTTTTATATATTGATGTTCTTTGTTGTTTTATTGATGCCTGTTCACTGCCCTGAGTCCCACAAGGGAGAAAGGCGGTATACAAATTTAATAAACTATAAACTATAGGGAGATGATGGAATTGATGCACGATATGGATTGGAATCCAGGAAATTACCAGAAAAAGATACACGGAGAGAGAGAGGAGAGAGAGAGAGGGAGGGAGAGAGAGATACAGAAAGAGGGAAGAGAGGGGGAGAGAGGGGGGGAGGGGAGAGAGAGACACAGAGAGATACACAGAGAGAGGGGAAAAGAGAGGCAGAGATACAGAGAGTTTGAGGGGAAGAAAGACACAGAAAGAAAGGGGAGAAATGGAGCGGGAGGGAGGGAGGAAGGGGGAGAGAGAGGGAGATGTCAAAAGTGTTTTGTGATTCTGGGTGTTTTTTTAACAAGTGGTTCTCTGCCCTAATGACTGGCTGGATAGACATGGCTATGGCAATGTTGATCATGTGACTGGGTGGGTAACATTGAATTGGCCATGCCCACTCAGGTTTTGTGGTTCCCTGTGTTTTCTTTTCCGTGGGAAAAGGGTCTAAATGACTCTGAGTATTTAAGGTTGCAGACCTCTAATTCTACCTATTTCGTAAGTCTGTTTTAGACATTCAAATCCAATTGCTCTGAGTTATCAACAGGACTGGGCTGGTGCTCAGTCACAACTATTGTTACTACATAACCTGATTGCTCATTTTTTCACTTCTTTCCCTCTTCATCTTTAAAAGGAAGAAAAACCCTAATGAATGGCTTCTATGGGGGCTCCCTTGGCACTACCTGCTTTTATCTTCTCTTGACTAATGAAATTCTGTTCTAGGAACTTTCTCCATTTTATATTGTGTCACTATAGGGCAATCAAATATTAAAAGTTAAGAAGTAAGTCTATCTAAATTGAATGAAAGTTACTTATGAAAAAGTGTGTATAAGACTGCAGGATTAGAGAACAAGAAAGCCAAAGCAAGACAGAACTGGAGCTGTATTTTCAATGTTTCAGTGGTGAAACCATCAATGTTTCAGTGGTGAAACTAAGACCATTTAAAAAAGACTAGGGGTATGGCTCATAATAAGAATGAGAAGATTGGGCAGGGATGGTCAAGATCAGAGATATCTTTTATTTTATGTTCATTACAAGAACATAAATTTTGGTTGAAGATTAATTTAAATTTAGGTCTTCTTTCTACATAGGTTTGCACTTTTTGAATAGCTATGTACCATTATTTCAGATGATTATGTTCAATTTGGAAATATACCATTATTCATAAATATATATATACCATTAAATATATATATACCACCATATATATTTCCATTAAAAAGTGTATGGCAGAAAAAGTATTTGGTCCCAGGGATAAATAAATACCTATCATGTTTCATTCAGCAGGACAGGAATATAGATGTACTTTTATGAATTGAGGTATCAAGTTCAAACCTCGAACCTGGCTGCAGGCATTTTTCTGTTCCTCAGTTGCCACACAGAAAGGGAAGTGGGAAAGGAGTTTGGAATGCTTTACTGGACACAACAAAGAGCTTTCTCATGAGAATCAAGGGAACGGGTAACGTAGAATAAGGAGTGCCAGGAGAGCCCACAAATTAACCCAATTGGCCAATGTGACCTATGGTCATTGGGGATGGTGTTACTTCATAGTTTAATTATAGGGAAACATTTAGAATTGGCTTTCCATTGAAGTTGTGCCAATTACTCCGACTCTGGCCATTGGGGGCGAAACACCGGCCCCCGTGGAGAGGGCGCGCAATTTGGGTGTCCTCCTGGATACCCGGCTGTCCATGGAGGACCATGTGGCGGCCATGGCCAGAGGGGCGTTTCATCAGGTACGCCTGATGCACCAATTGCGCCCCTTACTGGACCGGGCTGCCCTTCGCACAGTCACTCAGGCCCTCGTGACATCTCGACTGGACTACTGCAATGCTCTCTACATGGGGCTTCCCTTGAGGTGCACTCGAAAGCTACAGTTAGTGCAGAACGCAGCCGTGCGGGTGATTACGGGAGCTCCTAGATGCTCCCACATAACACCAATCCTGCGCGAGCTGCACTGGCTTCCTGCGGTCTTTCGGGTGTGCTTCAAGGTCTTGACGACCATCTTCAAAGCGCTCCATGGCTCGGGACCTAGTTATATGCGAGACCGTCTTCTGCCCCATACATCCCTTAGACCGATACACTCCCACAGAGAGGGCCTTCTCAGGGTGCCGTCGGCCGGACAGTGCCGGCTGGCGGCACCCAGGGGAAGGGCCTTCTCTGTGGCAGGCCCTACCCTGTGGAACGACCTACCCCTGAACTCCACACCATCACCGACCTCCGCCTCTTCCGCCAGTGTTTAAAAACACACTTATTTCATCAAGCCGGCCTAGGATAGCCTCTACTGCGACGAAGTTTAGATAGTTTTAATTGGGGGATTTTAATTGGTTTTAGCGCAGGTTGCCATTTAATAGATTTTTAAATTCATATGTTTTGTATTATTTTTATATGCTGTTTTTAAATTCCTGTGCGCCGCCCTGGGTCCTTTTGGAGAAGGGCGGGATATAAATTGAATAAAATAAAATAAAATAAAAATAAAATATGATGCATTCATTAAAGAAGATCTTTGAGAACGAGCCAAGTCTCAGGATTCTGATTTGCTTGGGTTCATTAGTCAGACCCTTGATGTTATTTTTTGTATTAAGACTTTTGTTTATTCTGAAAGAAAAATGCCACATCTAATACACCTAATACATATCTAATATATGCATGGCCTGGGGTGGGGGGGGGGAGGAATTGTATGGCAGAGGCTTCTGTAGGCCGAGCCTGAAGGGAAAATGGAGATAGTGGGCTACCTGTGGGCCAACCTTTTTAGATAGTAATATTATAGAGCAGGGGTCTCCAACCTTTTTGGCCCCAGGGACCAGTTTCATGTAAAAAAAATTCTGCGGACCGGTGGGAGCCTCCAGCGGGTGAGTCAAGTCACGTGGGCTGCTCGCGCATTCGGCGGTCACATGCAACCAGGCTGGAAAAGCTGCCAGGGGTCCTGGGCGAAGGATCCTCGGCTGGGGCAGGGAAGGATGGGCTGCATCCCAGGCAGGAGGGCCTGGCAGCCTCTTCCCCCTGCGCAGGGCCAGGTGGTGCCCCGAACCCCCCCCCCCAAAATGCAGGCTGTTGACCCTGTCTTGCCCCCGGGGAGTGCCCTGGCCAGCCACAAGGATAGTGGAGCGTTTGCTGCACTTTCCTAAGAGTTGCGCTCTCTCTCCACCGCTCACTCCGGCCTGGTTACTATCAAGCCACGGACCGGCACTGGTCCATGGACCGGGGGTTGGGGGCCCCTGTTATAGAGGTTTGAAACTTGTATAACAGAGGAAAAATATATCTCTATAGTCATAAGTATAACTGCATTTATTGCATATAAGAAGCAAATTCTACCATTTCTTGAATTATAGCAGGGACTTACCTTCAAGTGGTTTTGAATTATTTTCTATATTTTCCATTTGGATATTTTCTGAATTTCCCCTCTTGGGTTTTTCTGAAAGAAGAAGAGCAACATTCATTATGTATGTATGTATGTATGTATGTATGTATGTATGTATGTATGTATGTATGTATGCATGTATGCATGTATGCATGTATGTATGGCTATATGAGTAGTACCTTTAATACATATCAGAAATATAAAGTTTCTGTGTTGCATTTAACTGGATTGCCTAACAAAAGTATGTTTGACATATAACATTATATAGGAATTAAATTTTAGTGACTGCATTTACTTAAAACTTTTGTTTACTTCCAAACCTTTGTATTCATTTTAATACTATTTTTCATATATACTGCAGAAAATATGTTTGGTACAATATTTTTCTAATGTTGCTTCAATTTGCTAAACTCTAAAACATGATGGAGAAAGCTTCCTATACCCTACTTGAAAGTATGGGACCAAAAATTAGCCTTGAAACCTAATGAAGACTGAGCTGAGAGTAAAAGGCAGTGGCCTCAGACTTTAGACATTACCTTTCTTTCAATTGGAAAGCTTACCATGCTGACATAATTGATAGGTAAAGACTGAATAGAAGTTTATATACCTAGAATTATTTTCTTATATAAACAATTATAAAGGAGAAGGCGGAGCCTCCCGAGCCGACACAACCGGGCTCCCTAAACTGCAGGGACCCGGCTGGAATTCGCCTCCCCCGTGATTCTATAAGGAATCTAAGCCGCCCCGGAGAGGTGGTGATTAGGAGATAAATCTTCGCTGAGTGCAGGGACCACGCAAGATCCCTGCCCGACACGAAGCAACATCTCTGAAGGGAGATGAATCGCATCCCCCCCCCTTTCTGGAGGGTGGACCATAGGCGAAGGAGAATCTTTGAAACAAGAAAGGGAAAAATCTGCTGGAATACTTCGGGAAGGTACTTTATTTGGTCTCTGAAACACTCTGCTGGGAAACCTTTTTCTTTTACCAAAGCTTTGAAGTTGAAGATAAGCGGCGAGCTTGGATTGAAGTGTGAGATTCCTCAGCCTCACAGAATGTTTTGAAATGGCCGACTGAACTGATAAGAGTTACTTATGTTTGCGCTGAAAAGGATTGGATTGTGACTGACTTTTCTAATTCTTTTTTTCTGTCTTTTTGATTTATTTCACTCAAAACTTTGAAACTTGGAGCACTTCCACAATCCTATAATTATTTGGACACTCTATTGCGCATCTTTAAACTTAAATAAGGACTATATCTTATCCTTTTTTTGTCTCTGTTTTCCTTCCAACAAAAAGGACTGTAACACTTTGAAACTATTTAAACTATTTCCTACATCGTATCGCTCTTGGAAAAACAGTGGGCAGACATATATGAACAGATTTACTGGAAATATTGTCTAGAAACAAACTAACAGAGATAAACTAAGTGTTAACAAGGTAATTGGAGCTACTTTTTCCTAGTTTGCGGATTCGCCAAAATGTCTACGCACATAGATATATACACTGCAGAAAACCAGGAGCTTTTGGCTGAAATCTTGAGGGAATTGAGAGAATTCCGTGCAATACTCGACATTACACCAAGTGAAGAAATTGAACAGATTAGAGAAATTAAAGAAGAAAATGGAAATGAGGCTGTTTGTGGACTGGATTTAACTGAAGACAAGGGAGAAGATCCAGGAGAGGAGATAAGATCAAGACCTCATCAGAAATTTGAATTTCAACCTGTCTGGCAAAAGGAAGGAAAAGGAGAACAAAAGATAGAGGAAATCACACCAGAGTTACACTTGATATTTGAAAATAAATCAAATTTGAGGAAAAGAATTGGTCAGCACTATGATTGTACAGCTATACAGGATCACAATGTGCCAATGGAAGTTTATAAAGAACATGAGAAGAGGAAAAAAAGTCGATGGAGAATGTGGACTTTAAAAGAGGCAAATTTAATTCATCCTTGGAGAGACAACGGCTGAAAAGAGGAACTTTTATCCCTTGATGAGCAATAACTAGGCTGGGTTTAAATTACCATCAAGGATTATTAATTAATTGATTGTTAGTAATAACTATAGATGCTTATAATAAGATTAGGTTTTTGATAATGATATATATTAGTTTATCTATAGATGGGGAATTGGGCTATTTAGATGGTTATAGAAAAATGATGTGTTAATGAATGATATATATCTGCTTATCTAAGATGGGGAGTTATGCTATTAAGATGGTTATAGAATACTCTTGGTAAAGATTTTGTTAATAATATATATTTGTTTATCTATCGATGGGGAATTATGCTATTTAGATGGTTAAAGAAAGATTATGTGTTAGTGAATGATATATATTTGCTTATCTATAGATGGGGAATTATGCTACTAAGATGGTTATAGAATACTCTTGGTAAATGTTTTGGTTAATGATATATATTTGTTTATTTATCGATGGGGAACTATGCTATTTAGATGGTTATAGAAAGATTATGTGTTAGTGAATGATATATATTTGCTTATCTATAGATGGGGAATTAGGCGATTAAGATGGTTATAGAATACTATCACTCTTGGTAAATGATCAATCAATTAATAGTTACATAAAATTTTAGATAATTATATGGAATCTATAGAGATATGAAGGGATTAAATAAGGGATATTAATAGTAAATAGGATTTAAAGATATTATTAAAGAAAAAATAGATTGAGGCTAGAATACTTGATAAGACTTGTGGATACTGATATTGAATCACAGGATAAATTGTTAGATTTAAAATTAATAAAATGAGATAACCCATGAATAATAACCACTCCTGGAAGGCACAGAATTTATGGATACCCGATTAGGCCTTCTTATATTTAAATTTATTTAAATTTATTTATACTGTTTTTTGTTCTTTTTTGTTTGGTTTTATAAATAGAACGTTATTATACAATTAGGCTCTACTTAAAAGGGTATTAAAACAACTAGCAAGATTTGGGACTGAGACATAAGAATTGTAATAATTGATATGAAAATTGAGCGATAAATCTTAAATCTGAAATTATAAAATATCATCAACACAAAATAGAACTGGCTCCGAGGCCGAAATACACCATGTAAATGAGATGAAGAGTGTGGAGTAGAGAGGTAAGGGAAGAAGAGAGAGAAAGGAGAGAGGACAAAGAGGGGGAAGAGGAGAAGAGGAGAAGAGAAAGGAGGAGTGGAAAGGGGAGAGAGGAGAAGGAGAGAAGAAGGGGAAGTAGAGAAGGGGAGGGCGTTAGAGGGAAGAAAGGAGGTAGGGAGGAGAAGGAGAAAGGGGAAAGAAAATGATGGATAAGGCACAAATATGGTGTATGGAGAGCAGAAGAGCCCTCTGGGAGTTTTCTGGGTGTTGATGGTAAAATGAAATGATGGTAAAATGGAATGATGTAAACATTTAATAATATAATATGATGCTGGCTATGTAACAGTATATATGTTGTTATTTACTTTGAAAATCGAAAATAAAATAAAAATATCTATTTTTAAAAAAAAACAATTATAAATATATCCTACAGTACTGATACTTATCTGATTTAACTATGATCCTAACTCTGACTCACTTCAAAAAAACAGGCCAGGAGAACCCGGACTCCAGCGGCCCTTACGAGGGTAAGTGCTACATTTATATTGGCATAGTTTTATATACAAGCTTGCCTGGATTCACTACTGTTTATTATTGTATGGGGAAATATACAATACCTTTCCATAACTTTCTCAAATAAACACAAGATATTAGAGGTATAAAAGAGAGGCAGAGTAAAGGGAGAATCCAGATCAAGTAAGTTGAAATTGATGAATTGCCTGAAAAACAGATGAAAAAGAATGAGTCAAGGCTGAGCAAAATATTGCTACAATTTGTTTCTGAACATAATGGTCAGTGATAAATCTTAAGAATATGCCAGTCATTACATTTCATTATCTTTTATTTGTATGAAGACTGTATTTTCTCCCACATGATCTAGAGGAATATTTAAAATATTAAGGTATTAGAACTGGTTACCACATTCATATTAACATTATTAAAGAAAAGATAATCAAATATGTGCAGCATATATCCAGATAATTTGGTCTTGGCCCTATGTGATCATATGAAGCTGTAACTCCATGTCAGCTGTAAAATCAGCCTACCAATCTTCTTAAAACTTCAGGGAAATCGGAACAAGTTCAGAAAAGAGCAAGAAGGATGATCAGAGGATTGAAAGCTGCAAGAAGAACTGTAGTTCCCTTGTGAAAATGGCAACACTTTTTTTTTAGGGATGATACAAAATAGATTCTAAAGATTTCTTTTCTATGATATTAAAGTGCAGGGATAATTACAAGACTTCTAAATTTCAAAAAAACAGCTTTTGGTTAAATGCTAGGAAAAACTTTCTAACAGTAAAAACAGGGCAATAGAGACCCAGGTTAGTAAAGGGATTCTGTGCTTACCTTTTATTGCATGTTTCAAACAGAGACTGGAAACTTGTCTACCTAGCATTATTTAATTTCCACTCTTTTCATCAATTGAAGATTGAACTTAATGGCCTAAATGCCCCATTTGGATCTGATTCTTTGCTTTCCCCATCGCTGCAGCTCTTGGAGGAAGGAGGCAGCCTTGCATCCCTTACTACTCGCCACAGCCCACCTGCTCACTCGCTGCTTTCCCTGGAAGGGCCTCAGGAGGCTTGGCTAAGCCATCCCAGAGCTGCGCGGAGGCTTCCCCGCTGGGAAATCTGACCCATCACTCCCACAAGAGGGCTTGGCACAGACCTCGCCTGCCAAGAAGCCTTTTCAGGAGCATCATGGCTCAGCCTTGCCTCACCTCACCCAGCTCCCTTCTGAAGTTAGGAGGTGGTTGCATCCTCCATGCTGCAGCTCATGGAGGAAGAAGGAATGGATGCTGGCCTGCGGCTCACTTCCCTTACTGCTCATTGCCACCACCACGCCAAATGGAATGTTGGAGGCCAAGCTGGTCCTGGCCCCTTGCCTGCTAACTCATTGCTTTCCCAGTCAGCTGCCCAGCTGACCAGGCAGGGTCTGGGCTGCAATCCAGGGGTAGGGGATTGCAACACATGGGAGGCTCCCCACAGTTTCTCGGCTTGTCCAGGCTGCAGCTGAGCCTGCTGCTCTCTCCCGCCAATGTCCTCTCCTCCCGCCAATGCCCCCTCCAGCATGCGAAGCTTGCCAAGCTGCAATGGCAGCAGCTTCAGGAGAGGCGGGGCTAGCCTAGTGCAAATGCTGCTTACCTGGGTGTAGGTAGGAGGAGAAAGTTGGATGCATGTAGTGAAGGCAAAGCAGGGCAAGCATTTGAGTGAGCTGGTTTGGGGGGAGGGGTGGCCAGCCAGCCATCATTACCAGTTCAGGGACCCACACAAATTACCATTATCGATTCTCCCGAACTGGTCTGAGCCAGGAGCAACTCACCCCTGATATAAAGTATTTTGAATAAGAGGTGATGGTTGAGGAGTAAGATGCTTGACTAGAACTCCTTTGTTCTTCCAAACTATATTTCCAATAGATTAAACATTCATTATATGCATAATACATTATTAAACATTCATTATATGCATAATACAATACAATACAATACAATAGCAGAGTTGGAAGGGACCTTGTAGGTCTTCTAGTCCAACCCCCTGCATGGGCAGGAACCTTATACCATTTCAGACAAATGGCTGTCTAACATCTTTTTAAAGACTTCCAGGGTTGGGGCATTCACAACTGCTGGAGGCAAGCTGTTCCAGAGGTTAATTGTTCTTACTGTTAGGAAATTTCTCCTTAGTTCTAAGTTGCTTCTCTCCTTGGTTAGTTTCCACCCATTGCTCCTTGTCCTGCCCCCAGGTGCCTTGGAGAAAAGTTTGACTCCCTCTTCTTTGTGGCACCCTCTGAGATATCAGAACACTGCTATCATGTCTCCCCTGGTCCTTCTCTTCATCAAACTAGACATACCCAGCTCCTGCAGCCGTTCTTCATATGTCTTAGTCTCCAGTCCTCTAATCATCTTGGTTGCTCTTCTTTGCACTCTTTCCAGAGTCTCCACGTCTTTTCTACATCGTGGCGACCAAAACTGTATGCAGTATTCCAAGTGTGGCCTTACCAAGGCACTATACAGTGGCATTAACACTTCACGCGATCTAGATTCTATCCCTCTGTTGATGCAGCCTAGAACTGTGTTGGCTTTTTTGGCAGCTGCTGCACACTGCTGGCTCATATTTAAATGGTTGTCCACTAGGATTCCGAGATCCCTCTCACAGTTGCTACTATTGAGCAAGGTACCACCTATACTGTACCTGTGCATTTGGTTTTTCTTGCCTATATGTAGGACCTTACTTTTTTCACAATTGAATTTCATTTTATTAGACAGTGCCCAATGTTCAAGTTTGTCTAGATCCTTCTGTATCTTAAGCCTATCTTCTGGAGTGTTGGCTATTCCTGCCAGCTTGGTGTCGTCTGCGAATTTGATGAGTTCCCCATTTATCCCCTCATCCAAATCGTTGATGAAGATGTTAAAGAGTACTGGGCCTAAAACAGAGCCTTGGGGCTCTGTTTTAGATGGTTTTGTAAATCAAATAGACACTATAGAAAACTCTGGTATTTCATTTTGGACATCTTTGTGTGCAAAATTCCTGTCATTTGAAATTAAGAATAAATATTTATTCATTTGAAATTAAGAATAAATAAATATTGAAATTAAGAATAAATATTTCTGAAAGCAACATTTTCTTGATAATTGCAACCTTACATAAACATCGTAGTTTCTCTCATCACCAGCATTTGAAAATGAATGAAACATGAAAAATCAAGGTTTCATTTACTGCAAAGCAATAGGATCATAGAAGCCCTAAATGATGAAAACATGCATATACATATTTATTTAATTAATTTATATTGCTGCCTAATTACCAATGGAGACTCAAGGAAGCTTACAGAATATAAAAACCACATTTAAAAACCATAAAACTAATAAATAATCAAATAAATTAATGTAATAAAATTACCCTCCACTCCCCACCTCCTGCCCCAGCGACAGACGATCACATAAGCTCCATCCAGCTCTGGGTTCCCCAGGCCCACTGGTAGAACCAGGTCTGCAGCACCTACCAGAAGAGAATTAGAGTGGGTGACATTATAATCTGTGGAGGAATGGTGCTCCAGAGAGAGGGAGCCACCAAACAGAAGGCCTTCTTCTTGGTCCCACCAGGTGTATCGCCCTCGGGATGGCTCCACAGCATTCTCTGCCTTCCCACTCTGATGGGTTGGATAGATGTGACTGGCAAGAGACAGTCCCTCAGATAACCTGGCCCCAAGCCATGAAGGGCTTTAAAGATGACAACCAGCATCTTAAATTGCATACAGAAACAAATTGGCAACCAATGCTGCTCCCGCAGGAGAGGTAATACATGTGCACACCATGGTTTCCACAAAACTGTGGTTTCCACAAAACTGTGTAGGCCAGAGGTCGGCAAACCGTGGCTCGCGAGCTACGCACCCCTCGGGTGCGGCTCTTCCTCTCTCCTTCCCCCCCCAGGCAGCAGAAGGGCCCGGCATATCGGCTGTGGAGGGGCTCTGGCTGCCTCCCCCTGTAGCGAGCGAATGGGCGGGGGAAGCGCCCGGGTCTGCGGCTGTGCTGGAGCCGTCCGGGTGCCGCGTGCCCAGAGAGGTGACCGCACGGCGCCAGGACGGCTCCGGCGCAGCCGCAGACCCGGGAACTCCCCCCGCCCGCTCGCTCGCTCACTACAGGGGAGGCAGCCAGACCCCCCCCCAGTCGACATGCCGGGCCCTCCGCTGCCTCCGGGCGGAGGGGGAGGGAGAGAGGAAGAGCCGCACCCGAGGGGCCAAAGAGGGACCTGGTGGAAACGTGGACGGCTGTCCTGCCCGATGCGCTCGGATGGCGGGAGCTGCCTGTTGCAGGGCTCAGAGGCAGCAGCAGCAACAGCCGGCTGCAGAGGCCGCCGAGCCATGCTTTCCGGGGCTGACCACCGTGTGGGGCTGGGACGGAGGGGGGCGTGCGGCACCCGGACAGCCCCCGTGGTGCTTGGATGGCCGCACCCTCGGGTTCTCCCCCGCCCGCTCGCTGTGGGAGGAGGCAGCCGTGGCCTCCTCGGCCGGCGAGCCGGGCTTTCCACTGCTTCCGAGGGGGGGGAAGGGAGGGAGAGAGGGAGGGGGGAGACTGACATACAGAGAGAGACAGAGGGGGTGGGAGGAAGAGACAAACAGAGAGAGACACAGAGAGAAAGGGAGGGAGAGAGGGAATCAGACACACACACACACACACACATACAGAATGACAGATGGGTGGAGGGAGGAGAGAAAGACAGATAAAGAGAGAGATAGAGACAAAAAGAAAAAGAGAAAAAGAAAAATAGATAGAAAAAGAAAGTGGGAGAGAGAAAGAAAGAAAGAAAGAAAGAAAGAAAGAAAGAAAGAAAGAAAGAAAGAAAGAAAGAAAGAAAGAAAGAAAGAAAGAAAGAAAGAAAGAAAGAATTTTGGTTGCTAAGCAGGACCGTCGTTAAGTGAGTTCCACCACATTTTCCCAGTTGGCCATGCCCACCCGGTCACATGACCGCTGAGCCACTCCCACAAAACAGGCCACACCTTTTGGCTCTCAAAAGAAATTTCAATCATGGTATTGTTGATATTTGGCTCTCTTGACTAATAGGTTTGCCCACCACTGGTGTAGGCCACTTCATTTTGAACCAACTAGAACTTCTGGATGCTCTTCAAGGGCAGCTCCATGCATGGCATGTTGCAATAGTCAAGACTGGAAGTGACTAAGGCATGAGTGACTGAGTAAAGATTGCTGGTCCAGGAGAGGTGCACAACTCACAGTTCTGCAAAGGCCCTCCTTTCCGTGATCATCACCTGCTCTTCAAGCAGGAGTCATGAGTCCAGGAGAACCCCCAGATTACACACAGTGGCTGCTTGGGGTAGTGTCATCCTATCCAAGACCAAAGATGCAATTCTCCCTGAGTCAATGAACCGCAAACCCAGAACAACTTGGTCTTGCCAGTTTCAACCCGCTGCTCCCTATCCAATCCCTAACAGCCTCCAGGCACTGCGAGAGGGAGGACACAGCATCACTTAACTCACCATGGGCTGAGACATACAGCTAAGTACCACCAGCATATTGGTGATATTTCAGCCCATGGTGATGGATGATCTCACTCAGTGGCTTCATAGACGCCTAGAGAGCAGATGGAGATCCTCTCGCTCCGAAGCCAACCGAACACTAGTGAGAACCTACATTAGGACTTACCTGGTGGCGATAAGAGTGGCCAAACGTGAGTATTGTGCCACTCTTATTGCATCCGCAGATAACCGCCCTGCCGCCCTGTTTGGGGTGACCCGCTCCCTCCTTCAACAGAGGCCGCGGGAAGCCCCTCTACAGGGTCGAGCAGAGGAATTTGGGATTTATCTGCAGGAGAAAATCACCCGGATTCGGAGCGAGCTGCCCTCCATCGACAGTGGTCCAGCTGAGCGGTCCGAGGTTGCTCTTGAGACACCATCTTGGGAGGAGTTTGATTTTGTTACTACCGAGGATATGGACAAGTTGTCAAAGAGACTTAGGGCTACCACATGTTTATTGGACCCGTGTCCCTCCTGGCTTGTACTGGCATCCTGGGAGACGACACGAGGCTGGCTCCAGGGCATTGTCAACGCATCTTTGAGTGAGGGGTCCTTGCCTGCCGTCTTGAAAGAGGCGGTAGTACGGCTCCTCCTCAAGAAGCCGTCCCTGGATCCAGCATTACTAGAGAACTATCGTCCCGTCTCCAACCTTCACTTTTTAGTGAAGGTTGTTGAGAGTGTGGTGGCCCAACAGTTTCCGCGACACTTGGAGGAAGTTGATTATCTAGACCCGTGCCAGTCCGGCTTCCGACCCGGGCATAGCACCGAGACGGCATTGGTCGCGTTGGTTGATGATCTCTGGAGGGCGCGGGATAGAGGATATTCCTCTATCCTAGTCCTATTAGACCTCTCAGCGGATTTTGATACCATCGACCATGGTATCCTATTGCGCCGACTGGGGGGGTTGGGGCTGGGAGGCACCGTTCTACGGTGGTTCTCTTCCTACCTCTCTGGTCGGTCGCAATATGTGTTGGCAGGGGGGCAGAGGTCGGCCTCGAGGCCCCTCGTATGTGGGGTACCTCAGGGGTCGGTCCTCTCGCCCCTACTGTTCAACACATACATGAAGCCGCTGGGCGAGATCATCCGTGGTTTTGGGGTGGGATATCATCTGTACGCTGATGATACTCAGTTGTACATATCCACCCCAGACCACCCCAACGATGCCGTCGAGGTCATGTCCCGGTGTTTGGAGGCCGTACGGATCTGGATGGGTAGTAACAAACTCAGGCTCAACCCGTCCAAGACTGAGTGGCTGTGGCTTCCGGCACCCCGGTTCAGCCAGATTATTCCAACTCTGGCCATTGGGGGCGAAACACCGGCCCCCGTGGAGAGGGCGTGCAATTTGGGTGTCCTCCTGGATTCCCGGCTGTCCATGGAGGACCATGTGGCGGCCGTGGCCAGGGGGGCTTTCCATCAGGTACGCCTGATGCGCCAATTGCAGCCCTTACTGGACCGGGCTGCCCTTCGCACAGTCACTCAGGCCCTCGTGACCTCTCGACTCGACTACTGTAATGCTCTCTACATGGGGCTCCCCTTGAGGTGCACTCGAAAGCTGCAGTTAGTCCAGAATGCAGCCGCGCGGGTGATTACGGGAGCGCCTAGACACTCCCACATAACACCTATCCTGCGCGAGCTGCACTGGCTTCCTGTGGTCTTTCGGGTGCGCTTCAAGGTTCTGACGACCATCTTTAAAGCGCTCCATGGCTCGGGGCCTAGTTATATGCGAGACCGCCTCCTGCCCCATACATCCCTCAGACCAATACGCTCCCACAGAGAGGGCCTCCTCAGGGTGCCGTCGGCCGGACAATGCCGACTGGCGACAACCAGGGGGAGAGCCTTCTCTGTGGCAGGTCCAGCCCTTTGGAACAACTTACCCCCTGAACTTCGCACCATCTCTGACCTCCGCTTCTTCCGCAAGTGTCTTAAGACACATTTGTTCCATCTAGCCGGCCTAGCGTAGCCTCCTATACTGACTTTTAGATAGTTTTTAAATTTGGGGATTTTAATCTGGTTTTAGCACAGGTTCTATTGAATTAGTTTTTTAAATTTTATATGATGTTTTGTATGTATTTTAATTTTCCTGTGCGCCACCCTGGGTCCGTTTGGAGAAGGGCGGGGTATAAATTGAATAAATTAAAAAAATTAAATATTGAACAGGAGTGGAGAGAGCATTGAGCCCTGCAGCACCCCACAAAGCAGTGAGTGAGGGCTGGATCTCTCTCCTCCTATCAACACTGATTGAGAGTGGCCTCAGAGGAAGGAAGTGAACCCGGATAGCAGAAGGCCCCCCACTCCCATCCCCAGAAGCCACTTTAGGAGAGTACCATGGTTGATGGTATTGAAAGCCACTGAGAAGTCAAGTAGAGCAAGGATGGATGCACTAACCCATCCCAGTCCTGCCAGAAATCATCAAAATGTGCAACCAATCTGTTTCTTCCCCAAATCCAGGCCTGAATCCTGACTGATGGGGGTCAAGATAATCCATTTCATTCAGAAAATTATTGAACTGCCGCACAACCATCTTTTTGACAACGTTCCCAAAAATGGAAGATCGGAGACAGGTCAGAAATTATCTAACCGAGTGGAGTCCAGTGATGGCTTCTTTTTCTTTCTTTTTTTTTGTATTTTTTTAAATATTTTACAATATTTCACCCAGTGCTATACAAAACAAAAGCAAGAGTTGGTTTCAAGTGTCTTCTGTTATCTTTAAGATCTCCAAAATCCACGTTCTCTAGGTACAGGCGTCAAGGCATCCAAAGTTCCAAGTGCATAGTCCACAAATGGCTTCCAAGTCTTCCAAAAGATATCTTTTTTATAAACCCCCTCTCTGAATTTAATATCACACGTCATTTTATCATTTAAGGCTAATTTCCACATTTCACAGAACCATTCTTCTATTTTAATATTTACCTCTATTTTCCAATATCTTGCTATTACAATCCTACCCATTATAATCATAATTCTAATCAATTCTTTCTCATGTTTTGTTAACTCAGGTTCATTAATTATCAATAACAATATATTTTCTGATCTCAATATTATTATTCTTTTCATCATTTCACCCATAATTTTTTCTAATTGCTGCCAAAACTTTTTAATTTTCACACATTTATACCACATATGTTCATAAGTTCCCACTTCCATATTACATCTCCAATATTTATCGCTCATTTTTTTATCTATCAATGATAATCTTAATGGGGTCCAATACCATTTCCAAACAACCTTAAAATTATGCTCTTTAATCCTTATAGACAAAGTCCTCATGATTCGACTCTTCCAGTTCTCATTCCAATCCAAATCCAATATTTTAATCTTAAGGTCTTCCTCCCAGTTCCTTTTCATTACCATTTGTGGATTTCCATCAAAATTTATAATCTTATATATCTTACTAACGAGTCCTTTTAACCCAATTTCATCTTTAATAATTTGAGATACTAAACTTTCAAATTTAGTTTTACTTCTGTCTATTTTACATATTCCCTTTACTTTCATAGTCCATTTTTCTACCTGTATTTTTTCGAACCAATTCAACTCCAATCTTTGGATTACTTTTTTTTTCCTACTCTCAATTCCTAGAGCTCTTAACCAATTTACTATATTTCCTATATTGTCCTCCTCAATTACTTTATCCCGACTTATATTAGTTTTAATCGGCCAACTTTCAGTTGTCTTCCCCAAGAAAGCTATATCCGGGATCAATTTTTTAACAAATTTATTCCAAATTTTGCTCAGCCCCTTTAACCAATAACTATTAATTGCCTTTGTTTTTGCTCTATCTAGAAACCATATAGACCCAAATCTCTTAATATCTTTTAGCTCCAGATCGCCCCAATGACCATCTCCACCTTTAAGTATTTTTATCACGGTTCGAATATTATACGCCCGATAATAATTAAGTAGATTGGGAATTCCCAATCCACCCTCTTTTTGATTTTGATACCACATTTTCTTCATTATTCTTGGTTTTTTCCCACCATTACAGAATTTATCCAATTTCTTCTGATATTCTTCTATATCTTTCTCTATCAAATTTAGTGGTAGCATCTCAAACAAAAAATTGAACTTTGGTAACAACATCATTTTACACATTGCAATTCTACCAAACCAAGACAGCTTTATCTCTTTATACTTATCTATCTTTCTCTCTACTTCCTTCAACATCACCTCATAATTAATTTTTTTCAATTCTCTAACTTTGAGTGAAAGTGTTATCCCCAAATATTTCAATGTATTCTTAACTCTTATCCCAAATTGTTCTTGCATATTTTCCCACTCCTTACCATCTTTATTCATTAGTAAGATGGTTCCGTTAAGAGGGGGGAAACACAAGACATTCCAGTGGAGGGCTTCTCCATCCAGAGGGTCGTGGGGAGGGGCAGGACCGAGGGGAGACAAGTTCCTTCCTCCCGGTTGGAGGCACGTAGCCGTTGGTTACAAACGGTTGGGTGCCACAACCCCCGCAGGCTAGGTGGCCAGGGAATACAGAGCCAGGGTCTGCGGCTGATGTTTTGCAACGCCAGGTCCGTTGTCAACAAAGCCCCCCTCATTAGTGACCTTGTGTCAGAGGGGGAGCCGGACCTGGTAGGAATTGCGGAGACCTGGTTGGGCCACGAGGGAGGACATCCCCTCGTTGAAATGTGCCCACCAGGCTACCGCGCATTTCATCAGCCGCGGGCCCTAGGCAGGGGTGGTGGGGTAGCGGTCATTATTAAGGAAGGCCTTGAGCCGAGAGAGACCATTGTGCCTCAGACTTCCGGCTGTGAGTCCCTCTGCGTGAAGTGGGGCCTAGGGAGGCAGTTGGGCTTGCTGGTTGTATACCTGGCTCCCCGCTATGTAGCAGCAGCCCTGCCCGAGCTCCTGGAGGTGATCGCTACGGTGGCAGTGGAGACCCCCAGACTTATAGTCATGGGGGACTTTAACCTGCCATCGTTGGGCGAATCATCCGTGGTAGCTCGGGAGTTCATGGCTTCCATGACGGCCATGGACCTGACCCAAGTAATTCAGGGCCCCACCCATGAGGGTGGACATACGCCGGACCTCATCTTCGTCTCGGGCCAATGGAAAAGTGATCTGGGTACAGGGGATATAGTCATCACACCCTTGTCATGGTCAGACCACTCACTTCTCCGGCTCGACTTTCCGACCGCTGCTCCCCTCCGCGGGGAGGCGGAACCAGAGTCACCAATCTGGTACCGCCCCAGGCGCTTGATGGACCCGGATGGGTTCCAGACAGCGCTTGGGCCATTTCCTGTATCCCTGACCCGCGCCCCGATGGAGGACCTCACGGCCGCATGGAATAGTGCGGCCGTGGGAGCCTTAGATCGGGTCGCGCCCTTGCGGCCTCTCTTGCGGCGGCGAACCACCCTGGCTCCTTGGTTCACTGAGGAGCTGCGGGTGATGAAACGCCGCAAGAGATGCCTAGAGAGAAGATGGAGGGCTAGCCGCTCTGAATCTGACCGGACACAGGTAAGAGCCCATTTACGGACTTACATTGTGGCGCTGAGGGTGGCCAAACGTCATCATTGTGCCACTCTCATAGCATCCGCAGAAAACCGCCCTGCCGCCCTGTTTAGGGTGACCCGCTCCCTCCTTCAACAGAGGGAGCGGGAAGCCCCGCTACAGGGTAGAGCAGAGGAATTTGTGATTTTTCTGCAGGAGAAAACCGCCCAGATACAGAGTGAGCTAACCCCCATTCATGGCCCAGTGGGATGCCACGGGGGAGATCTTGTTTGGGAGGAGTTTGACTCCGTTACTTCCGAGGATATGGACAGGCTACGTGGGCGACTGCGAGCCACCACATGTTTATTGGATCCGTGCCCCTCCTGGCTTGTACTGGCATCCTGGGAGGTGACACGAGGCTGGCTCCAAGAGGTTGTCAACGCATCCTTGAGTGAGGGTTCCTTGCCTGCCTCCCTAAAAGAGGCCATGGTAAGGCCCCTCCTCAAGAAGCCCTCTTTGGACCCAGCTCTTTTGAACAACTACCGTCCAGTCTCCAACCTTCCCTTCTTGGCGAAGGTTGTTGAGAGTGTGGTGGCACAACAGTTTCCCCGTCACCTGGAGGAAGTTGACTATCTAGATCCGCGCCAGTCCGGCTTTCGGCCCGGGCATAGCACCGAGACGGCATTGGTCGCGTTGGTAGATGATCTCTGGAGGGCCAGAGATGGGGGATGTTCCTCCATCCTGGTCCTATTAGACCTCTCGGCGGCTTTCGATACCATCGACCATGGTATCCTATTGCATCGGCTGGGGGGGTTGGGGGTGGGAGGCACCGTTTTACGGTGGTTCTCCTCCTACCTCTCTGGCCGATCGCAATTTGTGCGGGCAGGAGAGCAGAGGTCGACCCCGAGACCCCTCACATGCGGGGTGCCTCAGGGGTCGGTCCTCTCGCCTCTCCTGTTTAACGCATACATGAAGCCGCTGGGCGAGATCATCCGTGGTTTTGGGGTAGAGTACCACCTGTACGCTGATGACACCCAGGTGTACATATCTACCCCAAACCACCCCAACGATGCCGTAGCGGTGATGTGCCAGTGCCTGGAAGCCGTGCGGATCTGGATGGGAAGTAACGGACTTAGGCTCAACCCGACCAAGACCGAGTGGCTGTGGTTTCCGGCTGCCCGATTCAACCAGCTCTCTCCAACGCTGGCCATAGGGGGCGAACATCTTGCCCCTGTGGATGGGGCGCGCAACTTGGGTGTCCTCCTGGATACCCGGCTGTCCATGGAAGATCAAGTGACAGCCGTGGCCAGGAGGGCGTTTTACCAGGTTCGCCTGGTACGCCAGTTGCGCCCCCTATTGGATCGGGACGCCCTTCGCACAGTCACTCATGCTCTCGTGACATCCCGACTGGATTATTGCAACTCTCTCTACATGGGGCTCCCCTTGAGGTGTACCCGGAGGCTTCAGTTGGTCCAGAATGCAGCCGCGTGAGCAATTATGGGCACCTCTAGGTTTGCCCATGTAACACCGCTGTTGCGCGGGCTGCACTGGCTACCTGTCGTCTTCCGGGTGCGCTTCAAGGTGTTAGTTACCATCTTCAAAGCGCTCCATGGCTCGGGACCTAGCTACCTGCGGGATCGGATCCTGCCCCATACATCCTCACGGCCGATTCGCTCCCACAGAGAGGGACTTCTCCGGGTGCCGTCCACTAGACTTTGTCAGCGGGCGACGCCCAGGGGAAGGGCCTTCTCTGTGGCGGGCCCAGCCCTCTGGAATGACCTTCCCCCCGATATCAGGACAACCACGGACCTCCGCTCCTTCCGCTTAAAATTAAAGACGCACTTTTTTCGTCTGGCCGGCCTTGGGTAGTCTCTTTTTAGGTCAGGGTTTTTTAGGGGTAATTTTTAGTTTAGTTATGGGTTTTAGCGCAGGATTTATTTAATTTATTTTTAACTTTGTATTTTGTATTTGTTTGTGGTCTATTTGTATTTTTAATTGCCTGTGCCCCGCCTCGAGTCCCCTTGGGGAGAGAGAGCGGGATAGAAATTAAATTATTATTATTATTATTTATTTATTAGTAGTTCAGATTTTGACCAATTTACCTTTAAACCTGTCATTTCTTCAAATTCTATCAAATGTTTATTTATCCTCTTTAAATCTTTCTCTATATCTTTCAAAATATTCAAGGTATCATCCGCATACAAATTTATCTTATATCCCTTGTACCCTTCCAATCCTTCATCTTCTTCTATCAATTTAATCAAAACCTCCATAACTAACAAGAATAATGTTGGGGACAAGGGACATCCCTGTCTCGTACCTGCTTCCAATTTAATCTCTCCCGTCATTGTTCCATTCACCTTTACCTTTGCACTACTTTTTTGATACAATTTTGAAATAACATGTATAAATTTATTACCAAAGCCTAATGCCTCAATAATTACCTTAATAGTATCCCATTGTACAGAATCAAAGGCTTTAAAAATATCTAACGATATTATACCTATTTCATCACCATTATTTTCAGCAACATCTATAATGTTCAATACTCTTCTAATTATATCACTCATATATCTACCTTTAACAAAACCTACTTGATTATAACTTATATATTTATCTATAAAACTATTTAATCTATTACTTATAATAGCTGTAAATATTTTTGCATCCTGGTTGATTAAAGAAATGGGTCGGTAGGACTCGATCCTCTCAAGATCTTTATCAGGTTTAGGAATTATAGATATTACTGTCTTATTCCATGACATCGGGACTTCTCCACCATGTAAAATTCCATTAAATAGTTTTTGCAGTCTTGGTGTTATTAGTTCTTTAAATTCTTTATAAAATTCCGCAGGTAATCCATCTTCTCCTGGGGTCTTCCCTAGTTTTAACTCTTGTATTATTTCATTGATCTCCTCCTGTGTTATATCTTTTTCCATCAAGTCTTTATATGTTGGATCTATTTTTATAGCATATTTTCCAAGATGATTCTTCAATTTTTCTAAATCGATTGGTTTCTTTAAATATAATTTTTGAAAAAAATTCCTAGCTATTTCACATTTCTCCAATCTCTTATAGCACCTTATACCTTTTTCATCTATCAGAGAACCAAATTCTCTCTTTTGAGTTTTATTTTTCGCCATCTTTGCCAATAACCTAGAATTTTTATTACTAAATTCAAAAAAGTCCCTATTTAAATACCTTAAATTTTTTTTAACTAATTCGATATCTTCTTCTATCAATTTAGTTTTTAATAAGTTCAATTCCTCCAAACATTTTTTATCTTTCGTAAGTGAGAATTGGTTCTCCAATATCTTAATTTGTCTTGTATCCTGTTCTATTTTAGTTTTATATTCCTTATATTTTCTACTTGACAATTTAATACTTTCTCCCCTAAATATTGCTTTCATCGTATCCCAAACAATTTCAAATTTGACCTCTCCATTATCATTCAATCCCCAACTTTCTTCCCATTTTTTGAATATCCATATTTTATCCTCTTCCTTTTTATACAATTTTTCATCATATCTCCAACCTCTTTCCTTTTTCTCAAAGTTAAAATCTATTTCCATCGTAACTTCTGCATGGTCAGAATCCTTAAAAATTCCCACATCTACTTTATCTACATTATTCAACAAATCTTTAGAAACAAAAATATAATCAATTCTTGAATAAGTATTATATACCTTAGAACAAAAGGTATACACCCTTTCAGAACCTTTCAACTCCCTCCAAACATCAACTACACTATTTCGAAGCATCCATTTGTTTAAAATTTCCCCTTTATTTGTTTGTCTAAAGCGGGTAGGATTATTACTATCAATTCTATCCCTAATTAAATTAAAATCCCCCGCCACAATTACTTTCCCTACACTTTCTATTTCCAAAATCTTAGTAATTTTATCAAGAAATCCCTTTTGTTTTTCATTCGGTAGATATAAGTTAACCAATGTCACTTTTTGCTCATTAATATTCCCTATAATTATTAAATATCTTCCTTCTTCATCTCTAATTACTTGTTTTTTCTCAAAGTATACCCTATTTGATATCAATATCGCAACTCCTCTAGCTTTAGAAGTCCCAAAAGATTTTTCATAGATCTGCATACCTTTAATATTCATTCTATTAAAATCCTCCGATTTTTGATGAGTTTCCTGCAAAAATAATATGTCAGGTGAGTCCCTTTTAATTTTAAGCTCCAATCTTTTTCTTTTTATATGATTGCCTGTACCCTTCACGTTCCATGTCATTATTTTTATAAACCGCATTTAAACAGTAACTTTTTTAATCCTGACCCCTCCTCTTCCTTTATGTGCACACCCAACACCAAACAAAAAAGACATACAAAAAGCACAACAAAAACAAACTTAAGACACAACCACAACAAATAACAATTAATCTTCACCCCCCACATCCTCATTCGAGTTACGCCTCCATATAAAGAGTGTGGGGGGGGAACGTGCCCATGGTCGGGTCATTTCTTTCGGGTTATTCTTGTTTTCCACTTTCAAAAAAAGAAGATAACACTGGCTTGTCCCCGCACTCAGCTTCCTGCTTTCTTCTAAGATCCTCCTCCTCAGCTGACGCTCTCTTAGATTCTTCACGGATTTTCTTATGTTCGGACATTGCCGGAGAGATTTCTTTCCGTTTTAAACTTTTAGGATCTCCACCGACTGCTCCTTTTTCCTCCAATGTTGGAGATTCCACTTGTATTCCACCCATCTTAAGCATATGACCTTTAATTTCTTCTAAATCCTCGTCTTTCTCAACCAACCCGAGCTTCCGTATCAATGTTATGGCATCCGTTTCCGAAGTAATAGTTTGCATTCTCCCTTTGTAAAAGAATTTCAACTGTTGTAATGGTCTCCAATTATACTTAATATCATTGTCTCTGAGGACTTTTGTAATTGGTTTTAAGAAAAATCTCCATTCCCTGTCTTCCCTAGAAATGTCTTGAAACACTTGAATTTCCTTCCCCTCAAATTTTGGGGGTTCTCCCAGTTCCCTTATTTTTCCCATAGCTTCTAATTTATCTCCAAGGTTTGCAAATCTCACAAGGACATTTCTATTAGCTCCACCTTGTCTCTTATAACCAATTCTAAAAACACTTACTAAGTCCGCTACCGTGTATACAATTGACGCATCAAGTTCATTCAGCCATTTTAACATTCTTTGCTTCAGGTTATCCGCCCTCTCCTCCGGAATCCCGCGAATAACAATATTATATTTTCTTGCTTCTTCTTCCAAAAGACTGATTCTCCTGTCTTGTTGCTGATTTTTCAAAAAAATCCCTTCAAACTTACGATCAGATTGTTCCTCGTGAACAAAAATCTGTTTAATATCATCCTTTATAAAGTTAATTTCCATATTTTGCTTTTCAAAGTTAACATTCATGTTATTGACCTCTTCTTTAATATTTTGAACCTCCAATGTCAAATTATCTAAACGATCAGTTACAACAGTCAGTTTTTCCCCAATCGTATTCAATGCTCCTATAATCCGTTCAAATTCAGAAGGCTGTTGAGTCATCGTGTCAAATCAGTAATCTCTTTTTAAAAAAAAATTTTTTTTAATTTAAACCTGCCAAGAGGGTCTTTAATGAAAAAAAAAGCAGAAACCCAATGAAAAATAGCTAAGACGGCTTTTAAAAACACCACGAAGCCAAAACAAAAGTAAAAAGGCTGGAATCCAAACTCATAAAATACAAAGCCTGTATCTTTTTTTTTTAGGCTTGCCAGAAGCTCTCGCTACATCCAGCATAAACAACCCACTTAAGTTCAACAGTTTGCAGTCCACATAACTCTTTCAATGTGATTATGCCTTGTAGCAGATAAGAGAAACTTACAAATCACAACGCTTGTCAAAGCAGAGGCAAGCTGCCAACGCCGCTTCGATCAAACCTTTGTTCTTTGTTCTCCACGGAGAAACGAAACATTGAAATTCAAGCAGTCCGGTTTGATCTATCGGTGTAAAAATCAGTCAACACAGTCCTCTGCCTTTCCGACCCCGTTGTAAACAATCTCGGCTTCTAACGGTGCATTTAATCACTTTTAATCCACAGTTTATTAAAAAAAAAAACAACCCTACGAAATGGAGGAATGTCCTCAGCTACTCGGCCATAAGCCACGCCCCCCAGAGATGGCTTCTTAAAAAGAGAGCAGACCACAACCTCCTTAGTGCTGGGGCACTGCCTGCTCCTGTAGAGAAGTACCAGAGTCCACCTGCATGTCACCTGGGAAGCTTTCACAAGCCTGGATCTAAGACTCAGATGCTTGCATGCATACTCCCTAGGATCTTCTCTATTTCCTTGGGAGCAACAGGGTCAAACTGTTCCCAGATAACAGGGCAAGAACCTGCCTCAGAGGCTTCCACTAGACCAGCAACCATGCTCACATCTAACTGGGAATAAAGTCAAGTGATTTTGTCTTCCAAAAAATGCACAAATCCTCAGCTAGTCCCTTCAGGTGGACTTCCATCTCTTCCTACCCCAGGAGGAGGTAGCTCACCTTAAAGAGACTCGTTGGGTATTTACACTTCACCACACAAACTGCCATGATGTAGGCCTTAGTAACAGCTCTTATCCGTGTTCTTGAGTTCATCCCCTGTTTTCTGCCAGCAATGCTCTAGATGTCTCCTCATGTATTTCATCCCTTTCACTTTCTCTATATATCATGGGGCACAGAGAGGTCTATGGGTAAAGAGAGATCACATGGGTGCAATCCTATCCAAAGCCTTATTCACCTTCCTATTCCTAACAGTGATTAAGTGCTCAGCTGGACTGCACAGTAGATCTGCAGTTATAACCCCAAGCTTCTTCTGCAACCCATCCGGGAACATTGGTCGATGAGGGAGGAACAATCTAATAGGTCCTGCCTCCCAGCGGGGGGTATAGCTCTAAAGAAGCTTATTGCCACCAGACTGTGATCCAACCATGACAAGGGGACCAAGAACAGGTCCACCATTTCCAGGCACTGCTCTGGCAAGAACACCAAATAGGAGGTGTGACCACTATTCCTGGTTGACCTGGGACCTGGTTTCCATGAAATCTCAGGCTACCTTCGACCCCGATCCCAGGGAATGGCAGGTTGAAATCCCACAGAACTATAAGCCTGGGGAAATCCACCACCAGCCCTGGGGGATGGTCCAGGAGCCCAGGTAGGGAAGCTGCCATGCAGTAGGGAGGCTGATATAGCAGCTGCAAACCCACTTGATCCCTTGAGCCCAACCTAAGAAAAAGGGTCTCAAAGCCGGGCACTTGTGGAGCAGTGTCCCTAATGGCTACCAAAGATTTCTAGTAATATTTCTACCAAAAATATCATATTATTGAAGGTTTTCTTCATATATTACCTGACAAGGGAGTTGATGACAGGATGAGATGTGGTATTTGTTTACTTCCATCAGCTCTCATATTTTTTCAGCAACTCTGATCGGAAACACATGTGATGCCAAACAAGTAATTTGAGTTTGAGACTCTTCCCCTTTGTACGTTTAACTTTTGAAATAAAAACCCACGTAATTTTTATTTAACTCTGTGTCTAAATTTTCAGTCACAAGTACCATCTGTTTCTCTTGTGAAACACCTCAAAACTAACCCATGTTCTAGATTCATTTATTTCTTCACCATTCCTTTCTTCACCTTTTCTAGAATTAACTAAATTCCAGATTGTGAATTTAAATGCAAAATGACCTTATTTGATACTTTTCAAACTAATGTGCAAATAGCAGAATGTGTATGCTGTAGAAATAAATAAATTCACAATATTATAAATAAACATAGTTAAATACTGTTTAGATTAAAATACAATTAGTAAATGGACATAGTTTAAAATATAAGTGAATACTTATAAACAATTAGTAAATGATAAATGGCTATTTATTTTGTTGAGTTTAGCTGTAATAATTCTGAATACTTTGAAAGACAAGGGTAAGCAATAAATTTTTATATACCGTATGTCTGATTTTTCTAGTTTTTACTTGTGAGGTTCTTTTACTGCGGGAGTGTTATACTCAAGGCCCATGGGCCAGAACTGGCCCACAGGATGCTTAGATCAAGCCCAGGGGGCCACCATGGAAATAGCAAAGGACCGGCCCATAGTGCCTCTGCCAAAAAAGAGGAGCTTGGGAGGGTGTTTTAGCTGGCAGAGCACTGCAGGAGAGCTGTTGCAGTAAAAAAAAGATCTCAGGAGAGCTGTATGCATTTGATTATATACTTTGGCATTTTGATCACACAAAGTGGTATTTGATTACACACTTTGCCCTCCTACACATACCATGAGCAACCTGGCCAAGGAGAGTGAGAACAGGGGCAGCCTTGAGGATGAGGTAAGTATAGCCAGGCATCACCTCAGAGAAGTGAGGCTAAGCTGGGTGCCCTGAAAACTCGAGGGCTGCTCTGGGTGCTTGCCCTTCACTGCCTAGGGCTCTGGACAGCCAGTGTGTGAGAGGGATGGCAAGGCTTCTCTAGAAGACAAGGATTTGGCACTCCCCCTGGTCCCACCTTCCTCAGCTGGTGACAGTGGGTGCCCCCAGGCCTTCCTGGGGAATCACAGGTGCCCTCGACATGAGTGATATTGAGCTGGCCATGCCCATCCTGGCCATGTCCCACCCCCCGGCCTCCTCAAGATCAAACACCGGACTAGGCATTTCGCAGCCGACATTCTTACCATCTAACACCAAATAGCAAGTATCTTTATTCTCTGTTGACTATCGAAGTATTCAAGTAGCGTTGAAGTTAGAAGGACTTTCAAGTGTGAAAAGGAAGAAAAAAATGGCGCTTGTTTTACTGCTTAACTAACTGAAGACGGCACCAACTCGGTTTGTGTATTTTAACACGTTATAAAGTAATAAAACCTGCTGGAGACTAGGGGGGGGAGAAAAACCTGATTTGGACAATCCTTTGAGAAAAGTTAGCAGGCTCTGCACAAGCCAAGATGTCAACAAAACAAACAGCCACACCCCTGCAAGCTCAGACAAAGGCAGAAGACTTTCAGGATTTAAAAGACTTTATAGGCAAAGAGATCAAAAGATCTGAAAAAGAAATTAAGGGAATTGTTCAAGAAAAATTTGAATTAGTTAATAAAGATATTCAAACAGTTGTAAAAGGCCTCTCTGATGTAATTTTGAAGGTGGATAAAAAAGTTGAAAAGCTTGCCTCAGACGTTGAGTCTAAATTTAAGGGAACTGATTAAAAATTTACACAACCCGATGAAAAAATTCAAAAGCTGGATAATGAGATTACGATGATGCAATTCAGATCTATGGAATTTGCTATTAGGCTCAGGGGAATAAGGGAAACTCCCAGGGAGGATCTAAGAAAAGTCTGTGCTGATGCTCTGGCGGTGTTATTGAAATGTGAAGATTCTGATGAGATTTCTTATAAAATTGACAAGGCTTACAGAGTCAATTCGCATGTGACAGCACAAAGGCAATTACCTAGAGATGGTAATATATTTTACTGATAGGAGAATAAGAAATGATATCTTGCAAAGGTCATTTCTTTCTGCTGTTCAAATTGATGGAACTGAGATTGGAGCTTATAAGGAGTTGCCACCCAAAATGTTAAGAGATAGAAAAGATTTTGGATTTCTGGTGGCAGAATTGCAAAAGCAGCAAATTCAATATCGGTGGGATTCCCCAACCGGTATAATATTGAGGTTTCAAGGAGTGAGATATCGTCTAAATACCATAGCAAAGGCAGAAGAGTTCTATTATAATGTTCTGAAAGTGGGTTCTACATCTCCATGTACATCTTCACCAGTAGACAAGGAGGCTGAAGCACAGAGGCTGTTTGACCAGGAAACTGAGGAACAAATAAGACAGACGCAAAAAGAAAGGGCGGCCCAGGGAGCTGCAGGTGGTATTGTGGCTGATCCTTTTGAGCCATTGCCAGTCTCTTTTTGGGATGAAACATTAAAGACTGTTGCAGAAGAGGCGTTGGATGTCGAACTGCGAACAAGCAAACTGGAAGAGCAACGTATAACTAGATCTGTCTCTAAGCAAATTCAGGAAGCACAGCAACAGGAAAGATCTTACCCAAAACAAGCTAAGAAGGTCAAGGGAAAGGAGCAAGCTGAAGACATGGGACGAGCAAAGCCGAAGACCACTTCTCCAGAACGGGACCTTCAGCAATTGCTCTTAACACTTCAGACTAGTTCAAATGATGCTTAAATTTTTGTCTTGGAATGTGAATGGCCTGAACTCTCCACAAAAGAGGAAAAAAGTATTTTATTATCTGAAACAATTTAATAATGATGTTATTTGTTTGCAAGAAACCCATATTAAACTGCAAGACCAGAAATATTTGATAAATTCAAGATTGGGAATGCAATTTGTGGCTTCAAATTCGGAGAAGAAGAATGGGGTGGTGATATATATAAATAAAAGGCTATCAGCTAAAATTATAGAAGCGGATGACTGTGGAAGATACATAGCAATTGAACTTTATACAGAGAATGGCCCCATTTTGGTGGTAGGAATATATGCCCCAAACCAGCAACAAGAAAGTTTTTATAAGATGCTCCATTTGAAAATCCTAGAATGGGATTTTTCAAGTATTTTAATTATGGGAGAATGGAATGGAGTAATTCAACCGAGAATGAATAAAAAGAGTTTGGTCAAATTAGGTGGCAAGTTACCACAAGCTTTTTTTGAAATGCAAGAGGATTTGGAAATGAAAGATATTTGGAGAGTGCACAATTCAAATGAGTTGGATTTCACCTTCTACTCAGATAGGCACAAATCTTTTTCTAGGATAGATTTTTTTTGACAACAGTTGACCTACTTCCTAAAATAAAGAAAACAAAGATATTTCCTAGGACATTAACTGATCATAGCCCAGTGTGGATGGAAATTGAGATGGGGAAGAGAGAAAGAAGATCCTGGAGGCTAAACGAAAATTTATTTAAATATGAAAAAAATGTAAGCGAACTTAAACAGCACATAAAGGAATTTTTAAAATTGAATTTAAATAAAGGTACTCCTATTGAAATAGTTTGGGATGCAGGTAAAGCATAGATGCGAGGAGTCCTGATACAAATGAATTTTAAACACAAACAAAATAGACAGAAAAAGAGAATAGAGTTGGAAAAAGAGATAAAGAACAAAGAACAGCTACTGATAAAAAATCCAACAGATAGGAAGTTAAAAGCAATTATAAATCTTTTGAAGGATCAATTTCAAATGCTTATAGCGGAACAAACAGCAACCAATTTGCAATTTGTAAAACACAATACTTTTGCTAATGCTAACAAGCCGGGCAGATGGTTGGCTTATACATTGAGAAAGCAATTGAATACAAGAACTATCAATAGTATTCAGCATGCTGAGAAGGAAGTTTATCAACAGGAATTAATTAAAAAGGTTTTTTTGGATTATTATACTAAGCTATATGCTAAGGACAACATACAAAATAATCTTATAGATAAATATTTAGATGGAAAAAGGCTTACAAAAGTCTCCTTGGACCAAAAGGCAAACCTGGATCAATTAATAACTATCGAGGAGATTAGCTTTGCTATAAAGCAATTGAAACCAGCTAAAGCTCCAGGGACCGATGGTTTAACTGTAGTTTATTATAAAACTTTACAAGCAGAAATGATTGAACATCTTAAAGATTTATTTTGTAATATACAGCAAGGTGGTAAAATACCTCCCTCATGGAAAGCGGCTTTTGTATCATTGATACCGAAAGAAGAAGCAGGCTCTAAGAAACCAGAAGATTACAGACCAATATCTCTTCTAAATACGGATTATAAAATTTTTGCAAAAGTATTAGCCAACAGATTGATGCCAGTTATTCAAGAGGTAATTCATCATGACCAAGCAGGATTTATCGAAGGAAGATACATGAAGGAGAATGTCAGGCAAATTATAGATTTATTGGACTATCTAGATAAGAATAAACAGATCCATGCAGCGCTGGTTTTTCTGGTTGCGGAAAAGGCCTTTGATCGAGTGAATTGGAATTTTATAATCAAGGCTTTGGAAAAAATGGATTTGGGGGCTCGGTTTATACAGGCGATTGGAGCAATATATCAAGAACAATCTGCACAACTTATTATTAATGTCAAAGAACTTTAACATACATAAAGGTACAAGACAGGGTTATCCATTATCCCCATTGTTATTTATCTTAACTTTGGAAGTCTTGTTGAATACAATACGTGACTCGAATTTCTTGAGTGGAATAGCTATAAGGCAAGAGGAATACAGAACTAGGGCATTTGCAGATGATCTGGTTGTTACCCTAACACGACCGATGAAATTAATAATCCAGATGAAAGACATTACAAAGCAGGGGTCCCCAACTCCCGGTCCGCGGCCCGGTGCCGATCCGCGGCCTGATAGGAACCGGGCCGCAGGGCTGGAGAGGAGGAGGAGGGAGCAGCCCCCTGGGCAGAGGATGGCCGAGCGCGCCTCCAGCAGCTCCTTCCGACGGCCAC
The DNA here is from genome assembly GCA_039707465.1 of Rhabdophis nuchalis. Taxonomy (NCBI): domain Eukaryota; kingdom Metazoa; phylum Chordata; class Lepidosauria; order Squamata; family Natricidae; genus Rhabdophis; species Rhabdophis nuchalis. The sequence goes on from CM077647.1 coordinate 144,206,376, forward strand.
CCCGGCGCACTTTCCGGGGCTTCCCGGAGGGGCCAACATGTCAGCTGAGGAGGTAAGTGCCTCATCCCACAGTGAGCGAACGAGCGAGCGGGCGGAGGACTCGAGCCTGCGGCTACCTTAAGCAACGCTGAGGCCATCTGGGCGCCACACACCCACCTCCCTTCCAGCCCCATGTGGTGCCCGGACGGTTTTGGCAGTGCTTAAGGTAGCCGCAGGCTCGAGTCCTTCGGCTGCTCGCTCGTTCGCTCGCTGTGCGATGAGGCATGTTACCTCCTCAGCTGACATGCCGGCCCCTCTGGGAAGCCCTGGAAAGTGCGTGGCGGTGGCCGTCGGAAGGAGCTGCTGGAGGCGCGCTCGGCCATCCTCTGCCCAGGGGCTGCTCCCTCCTCCTCCTCTCCAGCCGACATGCTGGCCCCTCTGCTGCTTCCCGGGGGGGGGGGAGATAACGACAGACACACAGAGAGACAGACTTAGAGAGACAGAAATAGAGAGAGGGAGGGAGAGACGGAATCAGACACACACACACACACACAAAGTGACAGAGATGGGTGGAGGGAGGAGAGAGAGACAGATACAGGTACAGATACAGAGAGAGAGAGAAACAGAGAAAGAGAAAGAAAAATAGAAAAAGAAAGATGAATGGAGGGGGGAGGGAGGGAGTGAAGGAAAGAAGGGGGAGGGAGAAGGAAGGGAGGGGTGAAAGAGGGAAGGAAGGAAAGAAAGAAAGAAAAAGAAAGAGATGGAGGGCAAGAGGGAGGGAAGGAAAGAAGGGAGGAAGGAGGAGGGAGGCAATGGAAGGAAGGAAAGGAAAGGAAGAAATCTATTTTCCTATTTCCTTCCACCTCAAGCTACCTGTTTGGTTAACCAGGTTAAAGATCTATTTTTCTCCCAGTGATCATTTCAAAGGAATCACATCTTCTGAGTCATTTCCTGGATTCAAACCAGCATCCCAAAGAGTCATGAGCTGCCTTTATATATAACGAGTGCCCATAAATCCATTTTTACCATCTTCAGAAGACCAAAGACCAGCCAGAAATGGAAGGAAGGAAGGAAGGAAGGAAGGAAGGAAGGAAGGAAGAAAGAAAGAAAGAAAGAAAGAAAGAAAGAAAGAAAGAAAGAAAGAAAGAAAGAAAGAAAGAAAGAACTTATGACCACTATTGAGCCCAAAATTTTGGTTGCTAAGCAAGACCGTTAAGTGAGTTTCACCACATTTTCCAAGTTGGCCCATCACATGACCGCTGAGTCACTCCCACAAAACAGGCCACACCTTTTGGCTCTCAAAAGAAATTTCAGTAGTGGTACTGTTGATATTTGGCTCTATTGACTAATAAGTTTGCCCACCACTGCCCTAGAGGGCCAAGTGAGCAGACTCCCCCCCCCCAGCATGCGCATGCGCCACCTGTTCCCCCTCCCTCCCTCCTCCTCTAGGCCAGCCGGTCCTCAGAATTTTCTTTAAAATGAAACCGGTCCCTGGTGCAAAAAAGGTTGGGGACCCCTTTTATAGAGGAATATGACTTGGTATCCGGATTCAGACTGAATTATAAAAAGACTAAAATGCTTGTTAAAAACCTAACAGATATTCAAAAAAAGAAACTTGAAAGGGTGGCAGGTTTTGAAATAGTATCAAAGGTTAAATATTTAGGAACACAAGTTGCAGACTCAAATATAATATTATTCCAAAATAACTACGAGTTGCTGTGGCAAAAGATACAAAAAGATTTGCAAACCTGGAAAAAATTACAGTTATCCCTGCTTGGAAGAATATCAGCAATTAAAATGAATGTCTTACCTAGATTTATCTTTTTGTTTCAAATGATACCGGTGCTTAAATCTGACAAGCAACTGTTAGAATGGCAAAAAACGTTGATTAAATTTGTTTGGAATGAGAAAAAACCGAGAGTGAAATTGAAAATTATGCAAGATACTCGCGAAAGAGGTGGGCTTAAACTTCTAAACCTTCGATTGTATTATGAAGCAGCTGCATTGACACAAATAACTGATTGGTTTGGAAAAATAAAAACTGAACTGTTGAATATAGAAAGCCACTATCTTGATTTGGGTTGGCATGCATACTTATTCTATGAACATTAAGTGGATAAAGTGTTTAATAGTCATATACTTAGAAGTGCTTTGATGAGAATCTGGAAGAAGCACCGATCTGATTGGGATTATAAGATTCCGCTTTGACTGGATCTTGCGGATACCATGTGGAATACAAATATTAAGTCACTCGGGTTTTTTTTATACAAAGATGTGCTTTTTGCTGAAAGGGGCAGATGGCAGCTGAAGACTTTGGACACACTGTTGGCAGAAGGGATTAATTTAATTTGGCTACAGTATAACCAATTACAGATGAGATGGAAAGAAGATCAAAAAACTGGTTTAATGGAACATGAACTAGAACTCGTCAGACAGATAAAGGACACTAGCCCAATGCATATTAAGAGAGTTTATAATGTCTTGCTAGAAAGGGATTCAGAAACTGAACTGGTTAAAGATTGTATGATTAAATGGGCCCAGAATTTTACTGAACCAGTTATGATGGATACGTGGGAAAAAATATGGGTTCAGAATGTTAAATTTACACAGTCACAGAATTTGCGGGAAAATTTTTATAAAATGTTTTACAGATGGCATTTGGATCCTAAGAAATTATCATTTATGTACCCTAATGTTCAACCAAAATGTTGGAGATGTGAGTGTTTAGATGCTACATATTATCACATATGGTGGACTTGCAAGAAGGTTAAGGCTTTCTGGATAAAAATTTGGTGGGTTATGCAAAATGTTTTGAAGAAAAAAATACAATTTACTCCCCAACTGTTTTTATTGGGTATAGTTAGGGATTTTACACTGGGGAAAACAAAACTGATTTTGTATATGGTGACAGCAGCTAGGCTGCTGGTTGCCCAGCATTGGAAGAAAGATGTTTTGCCTACTATAGACCAATGGACGCAGAAGATGGCTGGATTTGCTGAAATGGTGAAAATTTCAGCTTTTTTAAAGGACCAGATGCAAGAGACTTATACACCGGAGTGGAAAAAGTGGATTGATTATATACAAAACAAGTATCAGACTAGAAAATATTGTGTAGCTTTTAGCTGATGGAGATTAGATGAATAAGGTAGTCAGCAGGGGGTAGAATATGAAGGGAATGAATAACATATATTCTGTTTGGAATCACTAGGGTTGCATATAGCGGAAGTCACAGGGTTGTGGGGGGGAAGAGGAGGTTGGGGGGGGGGGTTAGGTGGGATATGGGAGGGAATTATACTCATACTTATTTTATGTATTCCAGGTTGAAAGAGAGGGAGGAAAGGGTATAATATCTGGTCCTGATTTATGTAGTTTATGTTGGGGGAGGGGGGTAAAGGGATATAATATTTGTACCGGATCTATGTTTTTTTTATGTTGGGGCAAGGGGGGGGGGAAAGGGGGGAGAAAAATTTGTTGGTGGAAAACTCTTTCAGTAAAGATCATGTGAAGTGTTAAAAAAAAAAAAAGATCAAACACCACCCTGATGTGGCCCTCAGTGAAATCAAGTTTGACAGCCCTGTCTTACTGCATCAGTTTAATTTATCTACCTTCCCCAATGCTACTCCAGTTCTTTCAAGATAGTGTAGCAGGAGCTAGTTATAATATTCTATTCTGTAGCAGGAGCTAGTTATAAATTTCTGCTTTTATTTGTAGCTGTCAAGATGCCTGCAAGGAAAATAAAGTCTACAGGCAGAAAACTGTATTATAGATTAGCTGCTTAGACCTAAATGTAATCTGAGATGATTACAGGACAATAATGCTTTATGTTATAAATAAGACTCTGAGACAAATAGTACATGTTTTTAGATTTAATTAGAAGTGCTGCGCTTAATACCCTCATCATCTGGAGTGGAAGCCTAAATCTCTTATTTGGGAACAAGTTACATTGTTTTTCTATTAGCAATATGAAACGCTGTGCTTAATTGTGCTGAAAAATTCCTTCTTTTTAAAAAAATTATTTATTCAATTTCTACAGCCACCCAACTCAACTAAGTGACACTGGTAGGGTTTCACCTTCCCATTCCATGTTTAGTATTCTTCTTTAACATAGCAGGATTTAGAAATGATTAATCTTTGCTGGATTCCATATTCATGACTTTTTAATATAAAAAACCCTTTAGGTTAATAACTTTATTTAAGAAATGATCCATAATAAATTTCATCTTCACTAATGTAATTAAACAATATCAATTATGCTTCGTATTAAATGCTGTTGTTTAATTGTATAATATACAAATTCAATTCCATGTAATTTGGAAAAGGAAAAAAGAAATTAGAGCAGTTTATCTAATTTATTAAACATTATTAGTTTAGTTTATTAGAATAAAGCAAACTTTACCCATCCTTTTGAAATCCTTCTCATGTTTTAAATTATACCTTTTTAAAAAGCAAGAAAAAAACATACCTTTAATGGATGAAAGCTGAAAAATGTCCTCTTTATGACTTTACAAATTGAATTTGATCTTTGTATCCTCCTAATATCAAAAACATAAGACATAAGTGAAAGATAAAACTGCACTTTGGCAAGATAAACAAGAAACATAAATTACATATTAACTACAAGGGTTATTATAAATAAAATATATATCTCCCTCCCTCCCTCTTTCTCTCTCTCTCTTCCTCTCTCTCTCTCTCTCTCTCTCTGTGTGTGTTTGTGTATGTAAATCCATTTCATTAGTTTATGAAGCATGGATCGTTAGGTGCAAAATTAATAGCATAAATATTTTTATTCATATTTTCATTAAATTTAAATATAATTTAATAAACCCAGTAATAACTATTACTCAGCAAACATAGAGGATGATGGATAATTCCAAATAGGTTTTCTAGTTTCTCATACTAACCAGTAGTTAAGAAAAAAGAAAAGAAAGATTGATGTAGCCACAAATTTCCTAACTCTGTGACTATTTAAAAAACGTGATTACTTTTTCTTTTTGTTGCAGTCCTTCAAGAACATAAGGGAAATTTGAAAATATTGCAGTATTCCTCATTTACCAACTACCTAATTTAGTGACCAGTTGCAGTTATGACATTGCTGAAAATGTAATTTTATGGCTAATCCTTCACAGGTCTGTAAACCAAAGGAACATTAAAAATAAGATCATATGTATAGTTGTGTTTTCAATCAGTGACCTCTTCGCTTCACGACCAAGTTTCCAGTCTGTTTCAAAGGTGGGTTCCTACCAGTTTGCACTGGTTTGGGCGAACCAGTAGTAGAAATTGGACCTAGGTAGCTGAACTGGTAGGAACAGCAGGCTCGTCACACCCCCAAACTGGTCCCTGGTCACTCTCCCCACTCACCAACCCCATTCAGTCACTCCTCACCTCCCAGGTGGCTTGCCTGCCTAAGATGTCTTCCCAGTTCCCACATGGTGCCTGCCCTGCACCCCAACTGAGCTGCCTCCTCCTGCTTACAGGTAGGTCATGCTAGCCTCTGCTCCCCAGAGCTTGCTGCACCCCCTAGTATCCTCACCAGGCTTGAGACCTTTGTTATATTCTCTGCACGGTGGAGAATGGAGGGAGTCCGAGCCAGGTTTACTCAAAACAACAGCCTTTATTAGCTAGGCAAGCTTACAGAAAAAGATAAGTTCGGTTAAAGAAATAGGCGGTAGACAGGGGCTCCCGCGCTTTGACAGCTCTTTATATTTGGAGCTGTCAAAGGGGGAGCCAATCAGGCTGCAGCAAGGGCCAGGCGCGCCGCAGCCAATCAGGCGCGTCTGTCAGTTGGCTGCCTTGCTACTGTCTGTTGCCAAGGCTCCTAGAGGCAGCTTGGAAGATCTGCGGCCGGTCGTATCTCGAGACCGGTCGCAGGTCGAGGATATAACACCCCTTTCCCCCCTCGGTCTGCGCATGCTCGAGGAAATGTCTGTTCCGATGCACGAGCATGCGTAGTCTTGTAAGAAGGCGGGGCGGCGCCGGGAACGCCCAGACCGCCTCAGTTGCTGGTGAGACGTCGGAGATGCAGGTTGCCCCTGTGCGAGCTCCTCCCTTCGGGGAGTGGAGCTCCAGGTGGTGACGTCATCGAGGCCTACCCTCGGAGGCGGAGCCATCGGAGCTGGTAAGTCGGGGCGAGGGGGCGCGGCGTTCGGAGCATAGTTTACTGTATGCCGGTTGGTTGCGGCTGTGCAGGGCGGGTCCTTAGGGGCAAGGGCCCGCGCATCCCCCTCGGCTTGAGACAGCTTGTGCAGCGTGTGCCGGAAGGCGGCGTCCAGTTCGGCCGGGCCTGAAGAAGCGAAGGCCCCGAGCGGTTTCTCAGGGGACGGTTTGATTGGCCCAACCGGGGCAACGGGGAGGTGCGGCTCCGACGATGGGTCCGCAGGCGTGGGAAGGCGGCGCCTTAGTTGATCCAAGTGGCGCCGCCACTCGGACCCGTCCGGGAGGCTGACCCCGAAAGAGCAGGGACCCGTTAGCTCGGTCACCGTGGCCGGAACCCACTTAGTGTCCCCTGCATAGTGGCGGGCGTACACAGGGTCCCCGGGTAGGAAAAGGCGGGGAGGGGGGGCCCCCAGGTTGCAAGGCCGCACATCGTTGTAAGCCGGGTGCAGCCTGTCCAAGGTTGTCCGCAGGCGGCGACCCATCAAGAGCTCGGCGGGGCTTTTCCGTGTGGCAGGGCAAGGCGTGGAATGCTGACCTAACAGGTAAGCAGCCACCCTTGCGGGCCAGTCCCCTTTGGTCATCCGTCCCAGAGCCTCCTTGGCCGAGCGGACGGCCCGTTCAGCCCGACCATTGGAGGCCGGATGATAAGGGGCCACTGGCGCGTGGCGGATCCCCTGCGAGGCCAAGAACTCCTGGAAGGTGGCGGACTGGAACTGGGGCCCGTTGTCGGACACCACGATGTCCGGCAACCCGTGCGTCGCAAAGAGGCGGCGCAGGGCCCTGACCGTACTCTCTGCTGTAGTGGAAGCCATCAAGATGACCTCCACCCAACGGGAGTAGGCGTCCGCGACCACCAGGAACGTCTGGCCTCAGAAGGGGCCCGCGAAGTCCATGTGGAGCCTGGACCAAGGGCTCCGGGGCAAGTCCCACTCCCTGGGCGGGGCGACCGGAGGGGCGGGGCGGGAGATTTGACAGGGGACACAACCCCCGACCCAGGCAGCTACCTCCGCATCCAAGCCCGGCCACCACACATAGCTGCGGGCGAGCGCCTTCATCCGGGCTATGCCGGGGTGGTCGGCGTGGAGCGTCCGGAGCACCCGGTGATGGAGGGGGGGGGAACGATGACCCGATCCCCCCAGCACAAGCAGCCGCTGTGGAGCGAAAGCTCCGTTTGGCGTGCCTGGTACGGCCGAAAATCTTCGGCCACGCCGCCCCGAGGCCACCCTCGCAAGACCCAGGCGGAGACCTGGGACAGGACAGGGTCGGCCTTCGTCCGGGCGGCGACGTCCGAGGACGTCAAGGGCAGGCCTGAGTCCGCCACAGACAAAACGGACAGGGCCGGTACCGGCTCATCGCCCGTCTTGGGGAGGGGGCACCGGCTCAGGGCATCAGCATGCCCCAGCTGTTTGCCCGGACGGTAGTACAGCGTATAACTATACGCTGCAAGGAACTCCGTCCATCTGGTCATCCTGGGAGAAAGGATGGGGGGTGTAGGACGGTCACCGGCCAAAAGCCCAAGGAGAGGCTTGTGGTCCGTGAAAACAGCAAAATTCCGTCCATACAGGTATGGGTGGAACTTTTTGATGCCGGACACCATAGCCAGAGCCTCCTTGTCAATCTGGCTATAGTTTCTCTCAGTGGGAGACATTGTCCGGGACCAAAAAGCAATGGGGGCTTCTGAGCCATCTGGGAAGGAATGGCTCAGGACGGCCCCCAGGCCGAATGGGGAGGCATCGCACGCTAACGTCAAGGGCAGCCTGTCATTATATTGCACAAGGACTGCCTCTGACGTCAGAGTGGCTTTGACAGCCGCGAACGCATGCGCCTCGCGGCTGCCCCAGCGCCAGGCCGCCGATCGATCGAGCAATCGATGAAGCGGCTCGGCTAACGTTGCCTTGTGGGGAAGAAAAGGCGCGTAAAAATTCAAGAGGCCGAGGAACGCCTGCAGCTCCGTCTTGGAGGCAGGCGTAGGGGCGTTCCTAATGGCCTCGACCTTCTTGGGGGTGGGGTGTATGCCCCGGGCATCTATCAAGAAGCCCAGGAACTCCACCTCCGGCGCGGCAAAAACGCATTTGCTGCGCTTTAACTTTAATCCCGCGCCCCTGAAAACGCTGAGAACCTTCCTCAGTACTTTGGCGAGTTCTGAGATGCTGGAAGCAGCTATCAGAACGTCGTCAAAATACGGGACCATGCCTGGGAGCCCATGGAGCAAACGTTCCATGAGGCTCTGGAAGATTCCCGGGGCGACGGACACACCGAATTGGAGTCTGCGACAACGGAAAGCCCCCCGGTGGGTGACGATGGTCTGCGCCTCCGCAGCCGCCTCGTCCACCGGGAGCTGTTGATAGGCCTGGGCCATATCCAGTTTCGCAAATATGCGGCCCTGCCCCAGGGAATGGAGCAGGTCTTGCACCACAGGGACTGGATATGGGTTCGCCTGGAGCCCACGGTTGATGGTCGACTTATAGTCGGCGCAGATCCGCACCGACCCGTCGGGCTTGATGGGGACCACTATGGGGGTCTCCCATTTTGCCTGGTCAACGGGCTCGAGCACGCCCTGCGCCACCAGCCGGTCAAGTTCGGCATCAACCTTGGGCTTCAAGGCGAGCGGCAGCCTGCGGGCCTTGAGCCTAATGGGTGCAACCTGGGGGTCAAGATTTAAGGAGACAGGGGTGCCCACGTACGAGCCAAGCCGACCGTCAAACACGTCGGCGAACTCCTCCAAAACTCCTGAGATGGGAGAGGAGGCGGGAATAGCATGAACCCCCTGCACTGACAGGCCAAGGGCGGGAAACCAATCCAGGCCGATGATGGCCGCCAGGGGGTCAGAAACCACCAGAATAGGCAAGGGCCCCTTGAAACCCCCGTACTCCACCCCCAGGGAAATCTGGCCCAGGGTGGGGATAGATGATCCCTGATAGTCCCTCAGAACAGTGAGTGGGGGGGACAATTCATCTAAGGAAAACCCGGGGCGTAGCTTGGCCAACTGAGCCCGGGAAATAATGGACCGAGACGAGCCAGAGTCCACCTCCATGCGGACCCCCACCCCCTCCAGCTTCACAACTGTCCTGAGCCGCGTACGGTCGGGCCGGGCTTCCAGCGGAGAGTTGTCGTCGGTCAAGGCAAAACAGCCGGACGGCTGCGGCTGCTGGCGTCTGCCCCAGCGGCGTTGGGTGGGCGGGTTGGCCGCTGGTCTTCTACGGTCCTCTCCGGAGCGGCGTTGGGGCTCGGGGGAGGGTAGGTCTTCCGCGGGCGCGGCGGCGCGGCAAGCTGCGGCCAGGTGCCCCTTTCGGCCACAGCGGCGGCAGATGGTTTCCTTGAACGGGCAATCGGCTCGGGGGTGCTTACCCCGGCAGCCCAGACATCGGTAGGCAGCCGGCATGGGCGGCTTGCGGCCGGTGGGCCTAATGTAGGCGACCTGGTCATCCTCGTCAGGGTCCTCGTCAGGGTCCTCGTCCTCCTCTACCAGGCACGCGCGTGCGGCCGGGTGGCGGTCAGAGTCTCTGTCCAGGGCCGAGGACTCGGACATCTCGAATGCCCGAGCCTCGTCTACAGCCTGTTCCAAGGTTAGCTCAGCTCGGGCCAGCAGGCGCCTTCTGAGGCGGACTTCTCTGAGGCCCCAGATGAATTGTTCCAGCAGGGACTCGGCCAAGAACTCCGCGGCGAAGACGCACGGAATAGCGGCCATGCGGAGCGCCTTCAGGAATTCGGCCACCGACTGGTCAGGCTTCTGGAGACACTTCCTGAAAGCGAAGCGGTGGGTCATTTTAGACGGCACCGGGGCGTAGTGGGCCCTGAGTCGTTCGATTAACGTGTCCCACGGCACATCATATACCTCGGCCGGCGCGGCCACAGTGCGGGCTGTGGCGAACAACTCCGTGCCGCCGCAGCCGAGGAAATGGCCCAATTTTCGCGCCGGGGGCAGCGCCCCGTAGTCATTTGCCAGCACGAAGCATTCGAAGCGTGCCATAAAGGACACCCAGGACTCCTTCGCCGAGTCGAACGGAGCGAAAGGAGGAACGGAACCCATAGCGATCGTACCGCAAAAGAAAAAAAAATGTGTAATAAAAATTTTGTGAGGAAAATTCCCTTCCCTCAGCAATTCGAGCTCTGCCTGGCCCCAGCCCTCGTCGCCAGTGTTATATTCTCTGCACGGTGGAGAATGGAGGGAGTCCGAGCCAGGTTTACTCAAAACAACAGCCTTTATTAGCTAGGCAAGCTTACAGAAAAAGATAAGTTCGGTTAAAGAAATAGGCGGTAGACAGGGGCTCCCGCGCTTTGACAGCTCTTTATATTTGGAGCTGTCAAAGGGGGAGCCAATCAGGCTGCAGCAAGGGCCAGGCGCGCCGCAGCCAATCAGGCGCGTCTGTCAGTTGGCTGCCTTGCTACTGTCTGTTGCCAAGGCTCCTAGAGGCAGCTTGGAAGATCTGCGGCCGGTCGTATCTCGAGACCGGTCGCAGGTCGAGGATATAACAACCTTAGCTTCCCTCACGCCTTCCAGGAGTCCCCATGAGCCTCATTATGGTTCCCAGGGGGCTTCATGGAGGTCTGCTAGGCCCAAAATAGGACACAGGGGTGCTTAGCAAGCCTCTCTGGAAGCAAAAATGGACTGGGGGGGGGAGCTTCAAGGGAGAAAAAAGACAGACAGACGGAAAGAAAGAAAGAAAGAAAGAGAAAGAAAGAAAGAAAGAAAGAAAGAAAGAAAGAAAGAAAGAAAGAAAGAAAGAAAGAAAGAAAGAAAGAAAAAGAAAGAAAGAAATCATCTGTTTGGGGATCTTCAAGTGCACTGTACTTGAGTTGAGAGCTTATTGAAAGTGCTGCTAGCTATCTTTGCCCAGGCTAAGTTAATTGATAGCAGAGCTCTAAGAGTGCTAGATGATCATTGGGCATGTTCTCATTTTCAAAACATCTGGCTTTTCTTCCTCCTACGAAAGACCTTCTGGAGTTCTTCATAGGAAGGAAGAAAATGTGGGAGGGAGGGAAGGTCATCCTCACTCTTTGGGGATCCTCAAGTGCACTGCACTTGAGTTAAGAGCTTATTGAAAGTGCTCAGGCTAAGCTAATCAATAGCAGAGCTCTAAGAATGTCAGATGATCAATGGGCATGTTCTCAGTTCCAAAATGTCTGGCTTTTCTTTCTCGTACCAAAGGCCACCTGGGGTTCTTCACAGAAAGGAAGAAAGAAAGAAGAAAGGGAGGGAGGGAGGGAGAAAAAAAGGGAGGGGGGAGGGAGGAAGGAAGGAAAGAAGGAAGGAAGGGAGAAGAAGGGAAGGAATAAACTAACAAACAAATGAATAAATAAAGAGGGAGGGGGTGGGAGGGAAGGAAAAAAGAGAAAAGGGAAGGTGAATGAGAGATGGATGGATGGATGGATGGATGGATGGATGGATGGATGGATGGATGGATGGATGGTGGGAGGGAAGGAAAGAAAAAGGAGAGGAAGGAAGGACCACAAAACTGGCACTAGACACAGCATCAGAGGATGCTTTAAAAGACAACAGCAATCCAGAGCTGGAAGGGACTTCAGAGGTCATCTAGTCCAACCCCCTGTTCCAGCAGGAGACCTTATATTATCTTGGTTCTTTGTTGCCTTAACACACAGGCAACTTTCCCCCCTAATAAGAAAACAATCTAGAGCAAAAACTTCATGCAGTATTAAAAAGAATAGAAAAGGAGCTGCTGTATATTGTTTAGTGGACAGCTAAATTAACCATGAGCCTTCAGTCACATGACTGCCAAGCCACACCCACCTGTTCACATGACCACCAAGCAACACCCACCAAATAAGCCAAGCCCACAGAACCGTAGTAAAAAAAAATTGAAATCCATCACTTGTCTGTTTCCAGTCTCAGTAATCGCTAAGGGGGCAGGGAGCTTAGGAATACAGAGACAGTTTGGCCTAGTGGTTAGGACACAAGTCTAGAAAGTGGGAGAATATGGGTTCAAGTCCCATCTTAGCAATGAAAGTTATTTTGATGACTTTGGGCCAACTCTTTCAGACCAGCCCACCTCACAGGGTTGTTGTTGAGGGAAAATAAGAGGAGGAAGAATATGTGGAATATGTTCACTGACTTAAATTATTTAATAATAAAGGCAGGATTCAAATAAATCATGCAGGAGGAGGAAGATGTGTTCAATATCTTGAATTACTTATAAAAATAATAAATACAGTATATAAGCAAGTAAATAAGTAAATAATAAAAAATTTAAACAGAGAGAAAATGAAAGCAATAAAACCTAATAGATGTAAAATATTAACTGCTCAGGCATACCTACAGTACCATTTCAATATAATGAATCAATTTTATTTTGGTCCTGGCTTTTTGCATATCCCATTAAAACAAGGAATAATACAAAATTATCTATGTGAGACACATAGTACTTCTACTCAAATTTATTTCTTTTGGTTACAGAATCAATTGCAATTCGTGTCTCCATGAACCCTGGATCATTTCCCCTCCACTGTCATATGATTCAAATGACAAAATATACATTTTGATGTACATATATTGAGGTGTGTGTGAGAGAGACGGGGGGGGGGGAGAGAGAGAGTTATCCTATAACTCTAGGTAAGAAGGGTGGGCAATAAATTTTAGAAATAAATAAAATACTTGTCATAGAGCAAACTGGAAATAAACTTCTTATAACTATTCAAATGTTTTAGACAATAATATTATGGAAGTTTGCCAATCTTTAAAACAGAGGAAGAACCTAGTGGTATATTGTAAGCTGCCCAGAGATGTTTGAATAGCGAGATGGGTGGCAGTTTGTCCAATTTATTAAACTATAACATTGGTTTAGAACAGTGGTAGTCAACCTGGTCCCTACTTCCCACTAGTGGGCATTCCAGCTTTCATGATGGGCGGAAGGGGTTTTGTCCGATACTGAAGCACTTTCCTTTTTTTAATGTAATTGACTTCCCTATTTTATAAATCACCATTACTGTGGAACTGGTGGGTGGTTAGAAAATTTTACTACTAACTACTATTCCCATCTTTTAAACTAATTCGTATAAATCTTATACAAATATATTTCCCTCCCCCACCTCCCATTCCACCCCAACCCCCAGACTTCCACTATACGCCACTCTAATAATTCCAAACAACCCATATGTTATTCGTTCTCTTCATATTGTTCCCCTTGCTTATTACCATGTCAGTCTATTCATTCTTACCTAAAAGCTACATAATATTTTTTAAACCTTATTTAAAAAAGCCCACCATATATGAAAAAATGTAGCATCTAAACACCCACACCTCCAACATTTTGGTTGAACATTAAGATACATTCATGATAATTTCTTAGGATCTAAATACCATCTATAAAACATTTTATAATAGTTCTCCCTTAAATTCTGTAACTATGTAAATTTAACATTCACAATTTAACCCATATTTTTCCCAGATCTCCAATATGACATTAATCGGTTCTACTTCATTGTCTATGAATCCAACTCTTTGGTCTTCTTTCCATCTCATCCGTAACTGTTTATAATATGGCCAGTTTAAAATAATTCCTTCTTCCAACAGTTGTTCCAAAATTTTCAGCTGCCAGCTGCCCCCATCAGTAAAAAACACATCTTTATATAAACAACCCCCGAATAACTTTTCATCTGGATTATTGAATTCAAAGAACATGATAGGGTAACAACAAGATCGTCTGCAAATGCTCTAATTCTGTATTCCTTTTGCCTTATGGCTATACCATTTAAGGAGTTCGAATCCCAAATTGTATTCAACAAGACTTCTAAAGTTAAAATAAGTGACAATGGAGATAATGGGCAACCTTGTCTTGTGCCTTTTTATATCTCAAAACTCATCGACAAATTTCCATTAATAATAAGTTATGCATTTTGTTATTAATATATTGCTCCTATCGCCTGTCAAAACCAAATCCCCATGTCCATTTTTTCCAAAGTCTTGATTAGAAAGTTCCAATTCATTTGCTCAAAGGCCTTTTCCGTGTCCAGGAAAACCAGCACTGCAGAGATCTGCTTATTTTTGTCTAGATAGTCAATTAAATCTATAAGTTGCCTTACATTCTCCTTCATATATCTACCTTCGATCAATCCTGCTTGATCATGATGAATTACCTCTTGAATAATTGGCATCAATCTGTTGGCTAATATTTTAGCAAAAATTTTATAGTCTGTAGTCAAAAGAGATATTGGTCTATAGTCCTCTGGCTTTAGGACCATCTTCATCTTTAGGTATCAACGATATAAAAGCCGCTTGCCATGAGGAAGATATTTTGTCTCCTTGCTGTATTCTTTCTCTACAAGATTAATCTTCAGTCCTGCTCCTCCCTTGGCTTCAACTTGCTACTTTCTTTTATCTTTCTTAGCTCGTTGTGTTTGTGGCTTCCCCTGCTTCTGCGCTTTTTTTTTTTTTTTTTATTGAAAAAGTTTTATTGGTTTTACATTTTTTAACAGGATAGGGTAATGGTTACAAAGAAATTTTGAGAGCATTCACGTCAGAGTCGTCGGACCTTCCGAGACCTCAAAATACACATTAAAAAAGTTAACATAGAAAGCATTTTCCATACCACTACAAGATGGAAGCAAGTACATTTACCTAAATTCTCCCTTCCGTGCTGTCAGACATTTACAAAAAATCCGGATAGAAATATTATACAAAATTGTTCAAGAAAAATCAAGGCAAAGTTATTTTTTTGATCTAAGTCTTTTGGCTATTGTATCTTCTTTCTCTCCTCCCTGGCCCCCCGCGGGCGGGGCCGTGACCCCCTCCGTCCCCCCTGGATCTTCCCCCAGGGCAGAGGAATGTTTTTTAAGAAAGGCTTCCGCCTCAGCAACTGTTTTAATCCTCACTCTTCCTCCTTCCCAGAACACCAGCATCCCTTCAGGTGTCATCCACTTGAACCAAATCCCGTGATCAAACAAGGTTTTAGACAAGAAAGAAAATTTCTTTCTTGAATCTCTAATTTTTCTAGGGATCTGCTTCAAGATAGTGACCGTTTCTCGTTGATAAGTTAAGGATTTCTCTCTCTGCGCTTTCAGGATTTCCTCTCTGGTTGACCTTCTAACAAATTTCACATGTATCTCTCTAGGCACTTCATTTATCCTGGCATATGCTGAGTTAATTCTGTAGGCTAGGTCAATGTCCCCCCTGATCTCATCCTTAGGTTTTTGTAAATAGTCTGCTAAAATTGTGCTCATAAGATCAGGCAGGCATTCACCAGATTCCTCAAGAACATTCTGAAATCTCAAAAAATATGTCATTCTTTCCATATCTATCCTAGACACATGCCCATTTATTTCCCCCACCTCATTAGAAACATTTTTAATCTCTCCCTTAGCCCCCTCCAGCCCCCCCTCCAATTCCTCGGTCTTCTGTGTATTCTCCAACACTTGCTTCCGGGTATCCAATAGTTCCTTTTTAAAAGTACTATTTTCAGCCCTCTGGGCCTTTATTTCTAATATCAAAGTTTGCATAGAAGTTTCAAGAGAAGCCATCCTTTGTTCCAAATTTACAAGTGCTGCTTCTTGTGCCATGGTTAAAAGTTAGAGTCACTGCCACCAAGATGGCGTTTTCCGGGTGGGGCTGGTGGGGCAGATCAGGAGCTCAGTTCAATTCAGGGCGGTGAAGTTGCAAACAATTCAGAAACCAAAAGAGACACAATTTCCCAAATCAGCAAATAGTAATAACGAAGGTATTCCAGAGAAGAAGTCACAAATCCATCAAAAGAAAATTTTTTTTTCAAAAATCCAGAGAGAGTCCTGCTTTCAAAGAGACGCTGGAAATTTTCCTTAGTTGAAATAGTTAGACAGGGACAAAGAGAAGCCACTTCCACCGCCCATCTAGCCAGAGGGAGAGAGTAGCAAAAAAAAGAATTTTTTAAGCTCAGCCAGACCTAGAAACAATGTTGCAGAAAGTCACAATCCACTTTCCCTTGTTAAAGACCGTCCGGAGTGAAAGTTTCCGCTTTCTCTTTGCAGAGAAGCCATCTTAGCGTGCCGCTTAAATCCGAGGGTTTTTTTTTTAAATTAAACACCCCCCTCCCAGTCCGTTCAGCCTGGCTGGCAGCAAGGAAAAAAAGGTGTTCTTTTAAACTCACTCTCTCTCGCAGCTGAGGCCTCGGCGATCCGCCCGATCTCTCCGTTCAGCCCTCTCCATTAAAGCGAATGGCACCGACAGCCGTTGGAGAAGGAAAAACCCCCGCTAGCATGTTCCTCTCCTCCTAGGTCGCAGAGAGGAGCGCCCTCCCCACCGCCGTGACGAGAGCCGCTCCCTCTGAGCCGACCCTACGGGAAACCTCCGGTAACCGGAGAGTTTTGCCCCCCTGGGGGGGCAGAAAAGGCAACAAAGCGGCGAGCGCGCCCTAGGCTCGCCCGTCTCCGCTGGAGCCGGATACCGGAAGTCCCCTGCTTCTGCGCTTTTTGAATTTGTCTGGTGATAAATCTGGTTTCACGTTGCTCATCTACGCATTGACGTTTCCACAATTCCCGCTATAACAGTCTTTGACGATTCCTCCAGAGTAGAACTTAAAAGAGGTCCAAAAGGATCCACCTGAAAACCACCTGCAGCACCATAGGTTTTCTTTTCTTTTTGCAGCTGTCTTATTTGCTCTTCTGTCTCTTTTTCAAACTGCTTCTGCTCTTCAATCTCAATATCTGTTGGTGTTGATGTACATAGAGGTGTAACGCTTGCCTTGAGTACTACATAATAAAATTCTTTTGCCTTGTCTAAGGTATTCAAACAATATCTCACACCTTCATATCTCAGTATAATACCCATTGGAACATCCCACCTGTACTGTATCTGTCTTTTCTTCAACTCTGCTACCAAAAATCCAAAATCCCTTCTAGACTTTAACATCGCTGGTGGTAACTCCTTAAAAACACCAATCTGGTTTCCATCTATTTGAAGAGCAGAATAAAAGGACTTCTGCAAAATATCATTTCTAAGACTTCTATCGGTAAAATATATGACCACATCTCTTGGTAGCTGTCTTTGTAGTGGTGCACGTGAGTTTACTCTGTAAATTTTATCAATCTTAAAAAAAATCTCATTGGGATCATCCAGTTTCAGTAATATAGACAATGCGTCCCCACAGATACTTCTAATATCTTCTCTAGGATTCTCCCTTATTCCCCTCAATCTGATAGCAAATTCCATTGATCTAAATTGCATCATAGTTATTTCATTATCAATCCTTTGTATTTTTCCATCAACTTCCACAAATTTTAAATCAGATTCTTTCATTTTAGTTTCCAAATCCAAAGCCAATTGTTCAACTTTATTATCCACCTTGAGCACCACATCAGACAGACTCTTAGCTATTATTTGTATATTTTTATCAAGCTGCTCATATTTATCCATATTATCCTGGACCATTCCTTTAACTTCTTTGATTTCTTTATCTATAAAGTTTTTCAAATCATGGAGGCTTATTATCTCTATCTGCGGTTGCATTAGAGCTGCGCCAGCTGGGGGACCTCCCCTTTGCTTCGTTGCCATGCTAATAAAGCAAACTTCTTCACAAAATACTCTTCAAAATTAAATCAGATTATATATTAGCTGACTTTCTTGTAGTTGCTTTCTCCTTCCCCATTCCAGCTTTAACTTTCAGCCAGGGTAGGATACTTTATAACAAATTGGAATACACAAACTGGTTAACTTTCGTTTCCTTTCCACTGGAGATTAACACCATTTTAAATCCTTTGTTTTAAATCCTTTGTTCTAAATCCATACTATTCGGGTTTCAACACTACTATTGTTTAGAGATTTCACAGGCTTTGAATACTTGCGATTTTCCTTGGCTTGTTTGGAATGTGGATTGAAGGTTGAGTGCGTGCATCTTGTTCCACTAAAAGCGGAAGTTCCCAGACGCTTGGAGCAAACAGCTGCCTAGAAGGGGAGCCCCTCCTTGCTCGCACCCCAGAGGCAAAAGAAACCCCCTGGGGTGCTCCGCAAGGGACTCTACCCGATGGCGCTAGCTCTCTCACAAGATCCTCAGGAGCTTGGAGTCTTCCGAGGCGTTTTAGATGTTTTAAAAATGCCTCTACAAGCGGCTGAGTTGGCAGGCTCAAAAAAGCCTGCCGGCGACGCCCGTGACTCAACCAGAAGTCCGCATTACAAGGTTTTGATAACCATCTTCAAGGTGCTCCATGGCACGGGGCCTAGCTACCTACGAAACTGTCTACTACCCCATACATCCCTACAACCGACTCGCTCCCAGGGAGAGGGTTTTCTCCGGGTGCCGTCGACCGGGCAATGCCGGTTGGCAGCTCCCAGGGGAAGGGCCTTCTCTGTGGTGGGCCCTACCCTCTGGAACGACCTACCTCCCGATCTCTGTACCATCTCAGACCTCCGCCTGTTCTGCTGCCACTTAAAAACTTATTATTTTCATCTGGCCAGCCTAGCATGATCTACTCCACACCCTACTGTTTTATAACAAATCAAAGTTTTAATCTATGGTTTTTAAAATTTAAATTTATTTTAAGCAGGGTACTGATTTAATTTAGTTATTATTTAGTAATATTTTGTATTTATGTATATTTATTTTAAATCTCTGTTTGCCGCCCCGAGTCCCTTTGTGGTGAGATGTGTGCGGGTTACAAATGTGAATAATAAATAAATAAATAAAATAAATAAAAGTGGGCAATAGGTATGAAAAGGTTGACTACCCCTGGTTTAGAATAATGAAAAATGATCTTATTTTTGAATACCCTGTTCATTGTTTTAAATATAACTTTTTACAGACAAGAAATAACATACCTTTAAAGGAAGCATGCTGGAAATGTACTGTTTATGCATAGAAGAATTGAATTTGATCTTTGTATCATCTTAATTTTTTAAAAAATAGAAGACTTAAAAACTATACTTTGGCAAGATAAACATGTGACATATTATATGTAACCATAAATAGGGTTGGGCTGTTACCAGTTCGTACCAGTTCCCCGTGATCAGATGTTAATTTTCTGAGCAGTTCGGAGAACTGGTCATTGGAAGAAATCTTTTCCCACTTTACAGGACTAATCCTGCAAGGGAAGCAGGAAGGAAACATTCTGGTATACCTGTATTTCTAGCCTAATCCTTATCTTAATTGCCCTGCCGCTTTAAGTGTTTTCAGAAACTGCCTCTGAGCTAAACTAGTTATATTGTAAGCCTTATGCCCAGGCTTTCTATTTGTAGGCTGAGCTTCTCCCGAATTCCCCTACATACACACACAGAGAGAGAGAGAGAGAGAGGGAGAGAGAGAGAGAGATTTTGTGGTGCTTTTATTCCTGGGGCTTGATTTATTAAAGGATTGTTTTAACCTTTTGGAAGTATATGTCCAACATGGCTGGAACAGCTATTTACAGAAGGGATAGCATAGCCATTGAAGAAATGGCTAAGAGGCAGGATGCAAGCTTGGCATTCTCTCTGATTTTTTTTTACTGACTTTCTGAGAGAATGTGATTTTTTCCCTTAAATCTGGATGATTAGCTAAGGATTAGAGGTGGTATTCAGCAGGTTTTGACCAGTTCTGGAGAACTGGTAGTGGAAATTTTGAGTAGTTCAGAGAACCGGTAAATACCACCTTTGACTGGCCCTGCCCCCATCTATTCTCTGCCTTCCAAGTCCCAGCTGATCAGGAGGGAATGGGGATTTTGCACTAATCTTCCCCTGGAGTGGGGAGGGAGTAGAGATTTTCCCCTGCCACACCTACCAAGCCACACCCACCAAACCATGACATGCCCACCAAATCATGCCATGCCCATCAAGCCATGCCACAGCCACCAAGCCATGCCCACAGAACCAGTAGTAAAAAAAAATTGAATCCCACCACTGCTAAGGATATTTTGTGAGTTGAGTGAGACCAGCTTGTATCTTTAAGTGGTGCAAATGGATCTAATGATTGATTCTCTTGGGTGCTTTGTCAGTTCACTGAGCACAGGGGTCTCTTGTCTATGGGGATTCTTCAGCCATCCAGGTTAGCAGGTTATCCCAAAGGTACTTTTTTCAAGAAGCAACTGGATTGTCTTGGTTTCCAGAAAGTGCAGTTGCCTCTTGAAAAAGCACCTTCGGGACAGGAGTCTCTTGCATTGCTTTTGAGTGGACAAGGCACCTGATTGTTCATCGATAATAAGTGGATCCTCCTTCCAATTTGTTTTAGTTTTCTCTTATAATAATATGGTATAGTAACATGGCACCAATTGTAGAAAGTTAGCACCCATCCCTCTCCCAGAAGAATGAAATATTTTGAGAAATATTAAAAAGGAAGAATATTTTATCCCTGCATGAAAAATGGAGAAACATATTTTCTTAAAGCAGCCTCCACTTTCCTTAATAGTCTACAGAAGATGTCAGCAATTAAGAGATAAAGAGATAGATAGCAATATTCATAGGCAAAAATTCCCTGCAGCAAAATCTGAACAAAGGCACAATGGGATTAGCCCTCCTCAATATGTTAATTTGTTAATTTGTCTCTTTAGCTTGGTATTTTGTAGGCCAAATATACCCACCCACTTTCTGGAGAGCTTAAATGACCTCTCTGCTAAAGGGTTTCACTTTATGAGCAAGAATAATTTGGCTGCTGATAGTTATCCTTGTATTTTAACTCTTTCAATTCCTCACTATGCTCTGGAAACCTGCCTGATTTGTAACTCCTGGTTGCAGGTATTGCTTTGCTTGTTGTCTGCCTCTCTCCACCAGTTGTGTAGCTCAGTTCCTAACTGGTCATTAAATGGTACCAGTCTATGGCCTAGGGGTTAAAATCCCCAGTTGTGCTATATTCTTCTTAAAATTTTGTATCAATAGTCATGGATTTGCATCATCTTTGCTATCAATTTTTATAGATCTGGCTTTTTCTGAAATTGAAATTCTGTTACACTGAATACTTTGTAATTTCTCCTGGTGCTAAGAATTTCTTTCCCCGGAAATGCTGTCTGTAGAGAGCCATCCTAGCTTCATTTTCATTATGATAGGTCAAATATTGTTACAGCTTTCTACAAGGACAGGAAGCAGGGGGGGGGGGGGAAGGAACAACATCAGATCAACATCCATTTAATTTTATTGTTTGGGGGGGGGGTGTCTTTAAAAAATATCAGTGTTGAGTCAGAATTTTCAATTGGCTTAGCCCCTAAAATAAATGTCATGAGATTTGGAAGTTATCGGTAATGGCTCAAAATTGCAATTTGGAAGTCCTCTACTTTGGAGATCTATGTTACGTTTGTTAAACAGCTAGTTTCGTAGATCTGGTCTAATTTTTCTCTTGCTTCTAAATATTTTAACATAGATTTGACTTCTTTTCTTTCAGAGTAGGGAGCCAAGGATTAGTAAAAGTAGAAATAGCTTCAGCTTTATTCCTTTCTCTTCATTTACCTGTAAGTGCTTAAATGAGGGATCAATAGGAGGTGTCTGAGTTCTCAGCTAAAAAGGCAAACTGAAAAGAAGACAATGACAAACAATGAACAGTGCCAAGAATACTGTATGTGTATAATTGACTCCAGATTGTCTTAATTGTAACCTGCTGCATCATGCATGCCAGAGCACCCAAGAAAGTGATTCTTGATTCTTTTGTTCTGATATTCTCAGTTCGGTTTTGGAGATCAATATCCTTTGTATTAGATAATGGTCACAATAAGATATTTCAGCTTTTTTTTGTTAAAGCGCAAGCTACTTTCTGTCCTATCTTCCTTCCTTGTTTATTTCTATGTTCCATCTACAGTAGCATCTGATAAAAGGGAAGGGGGAGAGACATCAATATTATAAATTACACAACATATAATTGGAAAAATGGAACAAGTGGAAAAACATATCCATAGGCAAATGCAATGGCACAAACATGATGAAATGTGTTATCAGTACAAAACGGCTTTTCAAATTTATAATAGCTGATGGCTACCAGTGTCTCAATCTTCCAAACACGTCAGACAAAAATCCTACAAATTATTACCCAATGAATACAGCAAAATGTATGCCAAAAAGTGATATGAAAATACAATAATACAATACAATAGCAGAGTTGGGAGGGACCTTGGAGGTCTTCTAGTCCAACCCCCTGCCTAGGCAGGAAGCCCTATACCATTTCAGACAAATGACTATCCAATATCTTCTTAAAGACTTACAGTGTTGGGGCATTCACAACTTCTGGAGGCAAGCTGTTCCACTGATTAATTGTTATGTCAGGAAATTTCTCCTCAGTTCTAAGTTACTTCTCTCCTTGATTAGTTTCCACCCCTTGCTTCTTGTTCTAACCTCAGGTGCTTTGGAGAATAGTTTGACTCGCTTTTCTTTGTGGCAACCCCTGAGATATTGGAACACTGCTATCAAGTCTCCCCTAGTCCTTCTTTTTATTAAACTAGACATACTCAGTTCCTGCAACCATTCTTCATATGTTTTAGTCTCCAGTCCCCTAATCATCTTTGTTGCTCTTCTCTGCACTCTTTCTAGAGTCTCCACATCTTTTCTACATTGTGGTGACAAAAACTGAATGCAGTATTCCAAGTGTGGCCTTACTAAGGCATTATAAAATGGTATTAACACTTCACATGATCTTGATTCTACCCCTCTATTTATGCAGCCTAGAACTGTGGGTTAGACAGCATCACCACCAGATGGATTCGCAACTGGCTGACCAACCGCACTCAACGTGTAGTCCTCAATGGAACTGCATCTACATGGAAGGAAGTATGCAGTGGAGTACCCCAAGGCTCTGTTTTAGGCCCAGTACTCTTCAACATCTTCATCAATGATTTGGATGAGGGGATAAATGGGGAACTCATCAAATTTGCAGACGACACCAAGCTGGCAGGAATAGCCAACACTCCAGAAGATAGGCTTAAGATACAGAAGGATCTTGACAAACTTGAACATTGGGCACTATCTAACAAAATGAAATTCAATTGTGAAAAAAGTAAGGTTCTACATTTAGGCAAGAAGAACAAAATGCACAAGTACAGTATAGGTGGTACCTTGCTCAATAGTAGCAACTGTGAGAGGGATCTTGGAATCCTAGTGGACAACCATTTAAATATTGGCCAGCAGCGTGTAGCAGCTGCCATAAAAGCCAACACAGTTCTAGGCTGCATAAACAGAGGGATAGAATCTAGATCATGTGAAGTGTTAATGCCACTGTATAGTGCTTTGGTAAGGCCACACTTGGAATACTGCATACAGTTTTGGTCGCCACGATGTAGAAAAGACGTGGAGACTCTGGAAAGAGTGCAGAGAAGAGCAACCAAGATGATTAGGGGACTGGAGGCTAAAACATATGAAGAATGGTTGCAGGAACTGGGTATGTCTAGTTTGATGAAGAGAAGGACCAGGGGAGACATGATAGCAGTGTTCTGATATCTCAGAGGGTGCCACAAAGAAGAGGGAGTCAAACTTTTCTCCAAGGCACCTGAGGGCAGGACAAGAAGCAATGGGTGGAAACTAATCAAGGAGAGAAGCAACTTAGAACTAAGGAGAAATTTCCTGACAGTTAGAACACTTAACCTCTGGAACAGCTTGCCTCCAGAAGTTGTGAATGCCCCAACCCTGGAAGTCTTTAAGAAGATGTTAGATAGCCATTTGTCTGAAATGGTATAAAGTTCCTGCCCATGCAGGGGGTTGGACTAGAAGACCTACAAGGTCCCTTCCAACTCTGCTATTGTATTTTATTGTTTTGGCTTTTTTGGCAGCTGCTGCACACTGCTGGCTCATATTTAAATGGTTGTCCACTAGGACTCCAAGATCCCTCTCACAGTTACTACTATTGAGCAAGGTACCATCTATACTGTACCTGTGCGTTTTGGTTTTTTTTGCCTAAATGTATGACCTTACTTTTTTCACCATTGAATTTCATTTTGTTAGATAGTTCCCAAAGTTCAAGTTTGTCAAGCCTATCTTCTGGAGTGTTGGTTATTCCTGCCATCTTGGTGTCATCTGCAAAGTTGATGAGTTCCCCATTTATTCCCTCATCCAAGTCATTGATGAAGATGTTGAAGAGTACTGGGCCTAAAACAGAGCCTTGGGGGACTCCACTGCATACTTCCCTCCATGTAGATGCAGTTCCATTGAGGACTACACATTGAGTACGCCTGGTCAGTCAGTTACGAATCCATCTGGTGGTGATGCTGTTTAACCCATATTCTTCTACTTTATCTAATAGTAGGTTATGGTCCACCTTATATTTTCCATCATATTTCTCCCAACTTTATAATTTAAATACTATGTCAGACTAGCCATTGTATGCATATAAAGAAGAGTGCAGCTCTACATATGTCTTGGATATTATCTAGAATTATATAAATATCTAGGATTATTGAACCATTAACATATATAATATAGTATTATAAACACATAGAAGTCCGCCAAAAGTTTATGAATTCAACTTGAGCATTTATACATTCATAGCATAAATATTATAAACCTGTATATAAAGATTTATTAATAATCACAAGAATTTCCAAGCATTTTTAAATCAGATAAATTTAGCTTGAGTATATTTACATTTAAATATTGATTGAAATTATTTTACAAACTTTATTTGTTAGTAACAAGAAAACACAACTAACAATCACATTATCATTATTATA
Source organism: Rhabdophis nuchalis (assembly GCA_039707465.1). Taxonomy (NCBI): domain Eukaryota; kingdom Metazoa; phylum Chordata; class Lepidosauria; order Squamata; family Natricidae; genus Rhabdophis; species Rhabdophis nuchalis. Next base: position 144,231,033 of record CM077647.1, read on the forward strand.
ATATCTATAACAAACTGGTCAGGGCACTGTTTCTAATAGGTTCTTAACTTGAAATCAGATAAAAATTCTCAGCTATTTATGTGAATTGATTCCCTATGTATTCCTTCTCTTTTAAAAAGCCAATAAATATACAAAACTATTTCTTTAACTGTTTAATATTATATCAGAAATATTACATGATTAACATTTCAAGAAGATGGGAAAACCTATTCATAGTCTGCATTAGTAAAATCGTTTCTTGGTTCTATTGTTTATTGTAACTGAATATTTTAGCATCAAAACTTTACTTCTTTAATACTATTATTAATTGCTGCTAATTGAAGTAAAAACAAAACATATTTTTGTATTACATAAATTAAATCTGATATATTAATGGAAGTTCAAAACAGGGATAAACAGGGACGCTACCAAGCATCCTAAATTTATTATAATACTTTAGAAACTTTAAGCATGTAGTTAAAATTTAAGTAAATACCTACAGTACAAGGAAAAATGTATTCTAGGTTGTGTTCACTGGAGAGTACTCTTTCATTAGTCCCAAAAATCCGTGCATTTCATTTTTAATAAAGACAGTAAGAAAACATCTACAATCTAGTCTAATTTTTTTTCTTTTTCTTCCACTATCTTTTCTTCTTCAAACCGTGATGGAATTATCAGTTCCCCATTATCAAATTCTTCTCCGATTAGAGAGCCTGTTGAGAAGAAGGGATACAATTTCCCAGAAGCAACATAGAGAAAGGTATATAACTTATGTTTTCTCTTAGCATCATAAAAAGAAATTTCATGGCTTTTCAAATTTAGGAATATGCTAATCCTTGTTGGCTTACTTAGCATATTCAGGTGTGTCCAGGGGTCTGTCCGAGCCCAATAATCTTTTCTATTATCACGACCTATAACCCAGTAGCCATTCTGAGGAGACAATGTAATCTTCCCTTTTCTAGGAGCAGATTCAGATGCAACACCTACATCCCACATATTTTTCTGACCAATCTCCACTTCCCAGTAATATCTGCCTTCAGAAAATCCTTCTTCTGCTAAGATATATGTATGAGACTCAAATCTCTCTTTACTCATAGAAACATGCTGAACATTTCCAGTGTCTCTCACATTTTTTCCATCTTCAGACACTCCCAGTCTTGGATGAGCAGTTTTGGAGTCCAACTGTCCAAGGTAAGATCAACTGCAAGGAAGACAAACTTGTAAAGTCAGATTTATAGACAGACTTGCAAAGGAATATGTCTTTTCATTAGTCTTTGAAAATATAGATGTGTCTGATAGCTATGTATTACTTTAGATATAATTTAGAAAGTTACTTTTAGAATGCAGTTGTTTCAAAAAGTAGCAGAAAGATACCATATGTGGTTGTTTGCTAAAAAAAAAAGCTTTTCTAGTTATTTCTACACTGTTCTAATAGAAACTATGATGACCTTAGAATCTAAAGTGCACATCACACTGCTTGAGATTTTGTATGTGACTAGTGGTACACCACAGCATAAATACAACATTAATATAATAGGTGATATACCGTGATAATTTATTTTAGAAATCCATGAATCTTTGCATATTTTATTTATTTATTTTATTTTATTAAATTTATACCACACCCTTCTCCTTGCAAGGACCCATGGATTTATTTCATGTACAAAGTGTAGAGATTCTCAGTCATCCAGGTCATGGTTGTTCCAAAGATGCTTTTTCAGGAGGCAACTTGACTTTCTTTTTTTCTTTTGAAGACATTTCACTTCTCATCCAAGAAGCTTCTTCAGCTCTGACAGAATAATGGGGAATAGAAGGATTTAAATTTCTTGCAGACAATAATATGCATCTTTTCAGAGGATCATTGATGCACCTGGAGATTTATCTGTGTCCTCAGGGTCACCTGAGTACTGCTCCTGGTTCTTGTAGTCTGCATTTTTCCCCCCTCTGGAAATCCATTCCTATCCCACACCATTCAAAGTGTATTCATCTTTCATTTGGGATTAACACCCTTTGAATGGTGCGGGAGTAGGAATGGATTTCCTGAGGAAAAATTACCAGCTGTGTTCAAGGAATATAAATCCTTCCATTCCCCACTTCTTCTTCAGAGCTGAAGAAGCTTTTTGGATGAGAAGTGAAATGACTTCAAAAGAAAAAGAAAACAAGAAAGCTCAGTTGCCTCCTGAAAAAGCATCCATCTTTGGGATAAAGTGTATCACTATTCATGTGTTCAGCCCTCTTACTCCTTTCTAATTATTTTGTTTAAAAAATTGATTGATCACATGGATATTGCATTATATTTTGAAAGCACAATTTGTTATTATGTATATTGCGTTAACCAAATTAGCACTAGCTTTTTATTTATTTTTATTATAAGTGATTAACATGTTTACATCCAGAGAATCAAATGCTGCATCTCAATTCTTTCAGACTGTAAAAAAAAGAAATAATAATAATATGTTGAATACTACTAATCAATGCCTCACATGCTGATGCTATTTCATCAGCATTGGGCTTCTTCTTTAGAAGTTGTATAAAGGAATACATGGACAAAATGTTGCCAATCTTTGGAATACTCTAAGCAATCACTTTGTTCAACCTGGGAAGATTATTAGGGCTTGTCCATCTATTCAAGTACAGCCTCAAAATTTGTGGTCCATTTCCCCAATTTAGGATTTTGTTTGGTGAGAAGCAAGATTTGCAGATTTTTCACTGAAGACGATTTGAATTTTCTCTCTCTCTAAGGGAGTCTAATTAAGCCTTCAAACACTCATATGAAGAAAGTCATATCATGGAGCACTGAAAAAATAAATAACTAAGTCCACAGCTTCAGTCTAAGGCTGAGATTATGTAACACATCAGGTTTTTTAAAGACAGTATTACCCTCTTCTTGTGATAGTCACTATCTATGTGTTCATTAAAAATCAATACCAACTTCTCTTTTTTCTTTTTTAATTTATATGCTAACCATCTACCTGGCTTATTTGCATATTTAAAAAAGTTTTGTTGCACCATTTGGACTTTTTGTGCCATTTCGTCTTGTACTATAAAATTCAATCTGTGTTTTATTACATCTCATTTCTCTTTTATTTTTTATTTTTTGGAGTTAGACCTTCTGTAGGTCTAACTTTAGTTTTTTAAGCTCTTCTTTTACTGTTGTTTATTTTTCTTATTTCTCATTGTGATGTATGTTATTGTTAATCCTCAAATGTATGCCTATGCCATATCTCATCTTTTTCCACTATTTGTACATATTCCTCATCTTTTAAAACAATTTGGTTCATTGTCCATCATTGCTTTTTCTTTTGTCCCCTCATATCACTTATGGGATTATGATTTGCCCATATATTTGTTGTTATGTCTACCTCTTGGGTGTCTGCTCTCATTCCAGAATTTATCCACACCATATCTATTCTTGACAACAATTGGTATGCATTTTAATAGAATGTATATTGATTTGTTTTTAAATGTAGTTATCTCCATGCATCTTGTAGGTCTATTTCCTATAGTCTACCACCTAATAAATGTGTTTGGGAGTGTTCTTCATTTTTTTAAATTTTCTTTTACTGCTTCTGTAATCCTTTTTAGCATCCACAACTGCCTTAAAGTCTCCCATCAAGCATACATTTCATAGTCCAGATCTATTATCTTTTAATGTAGTCTTCTGTAGAATTCTTCATGTTTGTTTTTTGGGCACATATCAAGATATAAAGATAAGTTAAATGAAAAAGGGAAATTAAAACGAACATCTTACCCCTGTGGATGGGGTGCGCAACTTGGGCGTCCTCCTGGATACCCGGCTGTCTATGGAAGATCAAGTGACAGCTGTGGCCAGGAGGGCGTTTTACCAGGTTCGCCTGGTCCACCAATTGCTCCCCCTATTGGATCGGAATGCCCTTTGCACAGTCACTCATGCCCTTGTGACATCCCGACTGGACTATTGTAATCCTCTCTACATGGGGCTCCCCTTGAGGTGCACCCGAAGACTTCAGCTGGTCCAGAACGCAGCCGCACGAGCAATAATGGGAACCTCTAGGTTTACCCATATAACACCACTCTTATGCGAGCTGCACTGGCTGCCTGTCGTCTTTCGGGTGCGCTTCAAGGTGTTAGTGATCATCTTTAAAGCGCTCCATGGCTCGGGACCTAGTTATCTGCGGGATCGGATCCTGCCTCATACATCCTCACGGCTGATTTGCTCCCACAGAGAGGGACTTCTCCGGGTGCCGTCCACTAGGCTATGCCAGCGGGTGATGCCCAGGGGAAGGGCCTTCTCTGTGGTGGGCCCGGCCCTCTGGAACGACCTTCCCCCCGATATCAGAACAACTACGGACCTCCGCTCCTTCCGTCAAAAACTTAAAACACACTTTTTCTGCTTGGCCGGCCTTGGTTAGTCTCCATCTAATAGGGTGATGGGGATTTTAGATAATATATATTTGGGGATTTTAGCGCAGGGATAATCTAGTTTAATCTGTTTTCATTTTCGATTTATGTATTTTTATAGTTATTTTAATTTCCCTGTGCACCGCTCCGAGTCCCCCACGGGAAGAGGATGCGGTATATAAAATAAAAATTATTATTAAATTATTATTATTATTAAAAATGAAACAGGAATTTAAAAATCATGGAATTGATTTGGACTGGTGGCCCTAGATGCAAATACAGATGATGTATGACACAGAAAATTATGGATATTACAGGGGACATGAAAAACTAATAAAAAAATTATAATTACTTATTGAGTTTTAAAATGGAAGAAGAAATAATAAAGGAAACTATAATAACATGAGCAAAAAAAATTTGGTACATTATAGAACTAGACAATTGGCAAAAACTGTGAGAAATAACTTATAGATTGACAATGTCAGTGACATATAAAGAAAATTTGTACAAAATGTTCTATGGATGGCATCTACCCTGAGAAAGAATATTCCCAAATAGGTCACCTATTGTTGGAAATGCAAAGTTTGAAATGCAAACAGACACAGTGAACCTATTATTACATGTGGTGGACCTGTCCATCGGCAAAAAAATTTTTTTTGACAAAGATAAAAAAAGTGGATAGAGGAAATGGTAAAATAGCAAATAGACCTAAAACCAGAATTATTTCTATTAGGCATAATAACAGGGAAATCTAATAAAAGAATTCAATACCTAATGTTACATGCAATAACAATGGCCAGAATCATATATGCACAAAATTGACAAAATGGAAACATACACATAGAGAAAATGGTAATAAAGAAAATATTGGATTTTGCCAAAATGGACAGGCTAACAATAGAAATTAAAGACAAAGGAGAAACAGAGTATTATCTAATATGGGATATATGATATAATTGGCTAGATAATAGATGCAAAGATTAGAAAATAAATGATGAAAGATTACTAGGAAACCAGAAATAAATATACGTATAAGGCTACATAGTAGAATACTTACTGTAAGTAATACTATGTATGAAAGTGTAAATTAAAATATACAGAATGATAAATATATAGAGAACTATGTTAGAATCATGGAATTGTAGATATAAATATGATACTGTATGAATAAGAGATAAAAGGTCTGAACTAGGAGGTATAACACTATGTATATTGTATAATGTAAAAATAGCCGATACAACCAGTATATTGTCATTGCAAAGTTGAAACCATGATGAAGAAAAAACATGATGAAGAAAAATGTACAATAAAAAAAATATTTTTAAATCAACACCAACCTGATGGCAAATCACTCAATTCGAATTATAAATTATTGATAAACACTAGAATGTGCCACCTAAAGCTTTGGAGCTATTTAACTAAATGCATTCCTTCAGCAGTTGCATTTGTCATTCACTTGCTGAAACTTCAAATGTTGATACTAATTTCTATTTTTGTTTTGTGTTATAATTAGACTTGCTGTTAGATCTCTGGAATATTTAATGGGATACATCAAACATAAATACATCTCTTGTTAGTCTTATTCCCCCCCCCCATCTTTTTGTCTCTCTATTCCATGAACTCATCATGCTTCCCACTTTTTCCTATCATATATGCATTTGTTTTCCTTCCTCACTTTTTCTTCATTGGTCACTATTTTTATCAGTCCTTTTGAAATTTTATTCAATTATTCTCACCTCTGCGGGAATACATAACTTGCAACAGGAATTCTGTGAATAAAAAAATAGAAAAAGTGAAATATAGAAAAATATAATTCTTTGCCGATAATCATCACTTTAAGAGAAGTACTTTTCTTTCTATTCTTTGTTTTGTTTTCCCTCCTGTTCTCCTCAAACAAGTAGATAGAATACCTTATAAAGCAACTCTCCTTCATGAATTGTTTTAAATTTTTCTCCTTGCTCTAGATTTAATGGGCTTCATTCTCTCCATACTTATTCATACCTGGGTCTCTGAAGCAAAAATGTCTTCTAATCCTATTAAACTGCTTTGTTTTTCATCAGGATTTGTTTTCTCACTGGTATTTCATAGCCAGTTATAACTGACTCTCCAATATATGTGCATACAGTAAAATACTTTTTGAACTAATAAGAGAAAAAGAAACTTTTCTCTAAATTCCTTTAGAGCAGGGGTGTCAAACTGGCAGCCCACAGCCTCGATGCATCATGCTGGCCACACCCACCCCTATTTTAGTAAAGGGGAAAAAGTTGTGATACATCACGTGGCAACATTGTGTCATCACAGGTTTGACACTCCTGCTCTAGAGTAAAATAAGTTCCACGTTTTATATAATTCATCAGTCCTTTTTTCATTTCTCTAACTTTAAACTTTTAATTGCTTTTGCCTACTATTCCTTGTGCTTAACATCAAAAAGAAGAGTTTGGTTAGTAAACATGGCAATATGTTACATGGAACTATAGAAGCTATTTGTTTGTTTGTTTTTTTGTTTTTTTATTGAAAAAGTTTTATACAGGCAAATTTCCGCTCCCCTTTCCCCCCCTACATATCATGTAATTAAGATACAAATTTGATACCCCCGTCCTCCCACCCAACATAGTATAAATTTCTCATAAAATAACATTACCCCATCTTTTTAAACTAATTCATACAAATATATTTCCCTCCCCTAGCCATCCAAACCCTCCCCCACCTCCCGTTCCAACCCACCCCCAGACTTCCACTATACGCGATTCTGGTAATTCCAAACAACCCATATATTATTCATGCTCTTCACATCATTCCCCTTACTTATTAACTTATCAGTCTATTCATTCTTACATAAAAGCTACATAATATTTTCTAGTCTGGTATTTATTTTGTATATAATCAATCCATTTTTCCCATTCCTGTATATAATTCTCCTGCTTCTGGTCTCTTAAAAAAGCTGAAATTTTTGCCATTTCCGCATACCCCACCACTTTCTGTATCCATTGGTCAACCGTAGGTAAAGCATCTTTTTTCCAATGCTGAGCAATCAGCAGCCTAGCTGCTGTAATCATATACAAAAGCAATTTCATTTCCCCCTTTGTAGAGTCCTTAATTATACCCAATAAAAACATTTGAGGAGTAAATTGTAGTCTTTTCTTCAATACATTTTGGATAACCCACCAGATTTTTATCCAGAAAGCTTTAACCTTATTACAGGTCCACCATATATGAAAAAATGTAGCATCTGAGCACCTGCACCTCCAGCATTTTGGTTGAACATTAGGATACATACATGATAATTTCTTAGAATCTAAATAACATCTATAAAGCATTTTATAAAAGTTCTCCCTTAAATTCTGTGATTGTGTAAATTTAACATTCTGAACCCATATTTTGTCCCACATGTCCAACATAACAGGTTCACCAAAATTCTGAGCCCATTTAATCATATAATCCTTAACCAATTCACTTTCTGAATCCCTTTCTAACAATACATTATATATTCTTTTTATCTGCTTTGGGCCAGTCTCTTTTATCTGCTTAATCAATTCTGCTTCATTATCCATGAATCCAACTCTTTGGTCTTCTTTCCATCTCATCTGTAACTGTTTATATTGTAACCAATTTAAAATAATTCCTTCTTCCAACAGTTGTTCCAAAGTTTTCAACTGCCAACTGCCCCCATCAGCAAAAAGCACCTCTTTATATAAGCAACCCCCGAGTGACTTAATATTTATAATCCACATGGTATCTGTAAGATCCAACCAAAGCGGTATCTTGTAATCCCAATTAGGCCAATGCTTCTTCCATATCCTCATCAAGGCATTTCTAAGAATATGATTGTTAAACACTTTATCCACCCTGTCTTCATAAAAAAGATATGCATGCCATCCCGAAGCAAGGTCATGACCTCCTATATTCATCAATTCGGTTTTTGTTTTCCCAAACCATTCTGCTATTTGTGACAATGCAGCTGCTTCATAATACAGTCGAAGATTTGGGAGTCTAAGGCCACCTCATTCACGAGCATCTTGCATTATTTTCAACTTTACTCTTGGTTTTTTCTCATTCCAAACAAATTTATTCAATGTTGCTTGCCATTCTAACAAAATTTTTATCAGATTTAAGCACCGGGATCATCTGAAATAAAAAGATGAATCTAGGTAGAATGTTCATTTTAATTGCTGAAATTCTTCCAAGCAGAGATCATTGTAATTTTTTCCATGCTTGTAGGTCTTTCTGTATCTTTTGCCACAACACTTTATAATTATTTTGAAAAAAAATTTCATTTAAGTCTGTAATTTGTATACCTAAATATTTGACCTTAGAAGCTATTTCAAAACCTGCCAAACTTGCAAGTCTCTTTTTTTGAGTCTCTGTCATGTTTTTAACGATCATTTTCATTTTGTTTTGGTTAAGTCTGAACCCAGATACCACGCCAAATTCTTCTATAATGTTTTTCATCTGGATTATTGAGTTCAAAGGATGTGATAGGTTAACAATCAGATCATCCGCAAATGCTCTAATTCTGTATTCCTTTTGCCTTATAGCTATACCATTTAAGGAGTTTGAGTCCCGAATTGTATTCAACAAGACTTCTAAAGTTAAAATAAATAACAATGGAGATAATAGGCAACCCTGTCTTATACCTTTTTGTATCTCAAAACTCGTAGACAAGTTTCCATTAATAATAAGTTGTGCATTTTGTTGCTGATATATTGCTCCTATCGCCTGTCGAAACCGAATCCCCATATCTGTTTTTTCCAAAGTCTTGATTAGAAAGTTCCAGTTCACTCGATCAAAGGCCTTTTCCGCATCCAAGAAAACCAGCACTGCAGAGATCTGCTTATTTTTATCTAGATAGTCAATTAAATCTATAAGTTGCCTTACATTCTCCTTCAATAAATCCTGCTTGGTCATAATGAATTACCTCTTGAATAACTGGCATCAATCTGTTGGCCAATACTTTAGCAAAAATGTTGTAGTCTGTATTCACAAGAGATATTGGTCTATAATCCTCTGGCTTCTTAAGACCATCTTTATCTTTAGGTATCAACGATATGAAAGCCGCTTGCCATAATGGAGGTATTTTGCCTCCTTGGTGTATATTACAAAATAATTCTGTAAGATGTTCAATCATCTCCATTTGTAAAGTTTTATAATAAATTGCAGTCAAACCATCAGTCCCTGGAGCCTTAGCTGGTTTAAGTTGCTTTATGGCTAAACTAATCTCATCAATAGTTATCAAACGTTCCAAGTTTGCCTTTTGAAGCAAGGATATTTTGGTAATCCTTTTTCCTTCCAAGTATTCATCTACAAGGTTATTTTGTATGTTATCCTTTGCATATAACTTAACATAATAATCCACAAAAGATTTTTTAATCAAATGTTGTTGATAAACCACTTTTTCTCCATACTGGATTCTGTCAATAATTCTGTTATTCGTATTCTTTCTCAAGGTGTAAGCCAACCACCTACCAGGTTTATTAGCATTAGCAAAAGTATTGTGTTTAGCCAATTGTAAGTTAGTTGCTGTTTGTTCTGATATAAGCATTTGAAATTGGTCTTTCAACAGCTTTATAGCCGTCTGGAGTGACCCATCTTTAGGAGTTGCTATGAGTAACTTTTCCTTTTTCTTTATTTCTTCTTCCAATTCTATTCTCTTTTTCTGTCTGCTTTGTTTATGTTTAAAATTCATATGTATCAGGACCCCACACATATGCTTTACTTGCATCCCAAACTGTTTCAATAGGGGTACCCCTATTCAAATTGAAGCTAAAAAATTCCTTCATATATTTTTTAAGTTCATCTACATTTTTTTCATATCTAAATAAATTTTCATTTACTCTCCAGGACCTTCTTGGCCTCTTCCCTAGTTCAATCTCTAGCCACACTGGGCTATGGTCAGTTAATGTCCTGGGAAATATCTTTGTTTTCTTTGCTTTAGGAAGTAAATTGGTTGTTATTAAAAAAAAGTCAATCCTTGAGAAAGATTTATGTCTATCTGAGTAAAAAGTAAAGTCCAACTCATTTGAGTTATGTATTCTCCAAATATCTTTTAATTCCAAATCTTCTTGTAATTCAAAAAAAGCCTATGGTAATTTACTAGTGGATTGGGACGTCGTTTTTTTATCTATCCTTGGAGAAATCACTCCATTCCAATCTCCCATAATTAAAATACTCTTAAAGTTCCAATCCAAGATTTTTAAATGGAGCATCTTAAAAAAAAACGTTCTTGTTGATTATTTGGTGCGTATATTCCTACCACCAAAATAGGACCATAATCTGTATAAAGCTCGATTGCTAGATATCTACTACAATCATCCACTTCTATTGTTTTAGCTGAAAGTCTTTTATTTATATACATCACCACACCATTTTTCTTTTCCAAATTAAAGGCTGCAAAATGTGTTCCCAATCTTGAGTTCATCAAAAGCTTCTGATCATGCAGCCTAATATGGGTTTCTTGTAGGCAAATAACATCATTATTAAATTGCTTCAAATAGTGAAATATTTTTTTCCTTTTTTGTGGAGAATTCAAACCATTCACATTCCAAGATAAAACTTTAAGCATCATTTGGTCTGATCTGAAGCATTGAGAGCATTTGCTGAAGTTCTTTTTCCACAAGACTAATCTTCGGTCCTGCTCCTCCCATGGCTTCAACTTGCTTCTTTGCTTTGTCTTTCTTATCCCATTGTGTTTGAGGCTTCCCCTGCTTCTGCGCTTCCTGAATTTGTCTGGTAGTAGATCTAGTTACACGTTGTTCATCTGATTTAAGCATAGGCATTTCAACAGTTCCCTCTGTGACAGTCTTTGATGATTCCTCCAAAAAAGAGCTTAAGAGAGGTCCAAAGGGATCCTCCTGGAAAAACCCTGCAGCACCCTGGGTTTCCTTTTCTTTTTGCAGTTATCTTATTTTTTCTTCTGTCTCTTTTTCAAACTGCCTCTGCTCTTCAGTCTCAGTATCTGTTGGTGTAGATGTACATGGAGGTGTAGCACTTGCCTTCAATACTGCATAATAAAATTATTTTGCTTTATCTAAGGTATTCAAACGATATATTATACCTTCATATCTCAGCATAATGCCCATTGGAGCATCCCACCTATACTGTATCTGTCTTTTCTTCAGCTCTGCTACCAAAAATCCAAAATCCCTTCTAGACTTTAACATCGCTGGTGGTAACTCCTTAAAAACACCAATCTGGATTCCATCTATTTGGAGAGCAGAGTAAAAAGACTTCTTTAATATGTCATTTCTAAGACATCTATCAGTAAAGTAAATAACCACATCTCTTGGTAACTGTCTTTGTAGTGCTGCACGTGAGTTTACTCTATAAATTTTGTCAATCTTAAAAAAAATCTCATCAGAATCGTCCAATTTCAATAATGTAGCCAAAGCATCTCCACAGATCCTTCTCAGGTCTTCTCTAGGGTTCTCCCTTAATCCCCTCAATCTGATAGCAAATTCCAACGATCTAAATTGTATCATAATTATTTCATTATCAATCCTTTGTATTTTCCCATCAACTTCCATAAATTTCAAGTCAGATTCTTTCATTTTAAATTCCAGATCCGAAGCCAATTGTTCAACTTTATTATCCAGCTTAAGGACCACATCAGACAAACCCTTAGCTATTGCTTGTATATTTTTATCAAGCTGATCATATTTATCCATATTATCCTTGACCATTCCTTTGACTTCTTTAATTTCTTTACCTATAAAGTTTTTCAAATCCTGAAGACTTAATGCGCCAGCTGGGGGGCCTCCTCCTTGCTCCGATGCCATGTTTATAAAACAAGCTACTTCCCAATTTCTCAGAAAATACTCTTCAAAATAAATCAATTTATATATTAACTGAATTTCTTATAGTTGTTCCCTTTCAGCCAGAGTTAGATAACTTTATAACAAACTGGAATACACAAACCGGTTAACTTTCGTTTCCTTTCCACTGGTGATTAACGCCATTTTAAGTCCTTTGTTCTAAATCCTTTGTTCTAAATCACAACGATTGAAGTTTCAGCACTGCTATTGTTTCAAAATTTCACAGGCTTTTGATACTTGCAATTTAAGCAGGGTTTTCTTGGCTTGGTTTGTTTGGAATGTAAATTGAAGTTGAGTGCGGCGTCTTGTTCCGCTAAAAGCGGAGGTTTCCAGACGTTCGGAGCAAATAGCTGCTTAAAAGGGGAGCCCCACCTTACTCGTACCCCAGAGGCAAAAAAACCCTTCTGGGTTATTCCGCAAGGGACTCTACCCAACAGCGCTAGCTCTCTCACAAAATCCTTAGGAGCTTGGAGTTTTCGGAGGCGTTTTAGATGTTTTACAACGCCTCTACGGACGACTGGTTTGACAGGCTCAGAAAAGCCTGCCTGTGACATCGGCGTCTCAACCGGAAGCCGACTAGAAGCTATTTGTTAAACAAACAAGGATAAAGATAAAAGATATAAGTAAATTATTAATATAAACTTGTGTTTCTCAACCTTCTTAACTTCATGATATATCAAAGTCACTTCGCAAAATTCCACTGATAAAGAATCTGTAGCCACCTTCATTATCTTAACTCCATCCTTTCCTGCCCCATAAACATATACAGTAATTGGGGGGGGAAGCAAACCAGCTCTGGTTACAACTCAAGTTGGCAATGCTAGGTTCATAGTGTGGGAATGCTTGGGATTGGAAAGGTGATTTGCAGTTAAATACACTTTGCTTCAGTGTATTTTATACCTTAATCAATCTTTCTTACCATTTTCTGTCTTTAACTGATCTGCAAAGGAAAGTATAAACAATTTTACATATAATATACATCAAAAATTAGGCATTTGTCTTGCATGAAAATTAAAACTAAATGAATGAAGAAATGTAGACCTTAGTTTAAACAAGCCAGGGGTGAGTTTCAAAATTTTGGGAACCTATTCTGTGGGTGTGGCCTGCTTTGTGGGAGTGGCTTGCTGGCCATGTGACCAGGTGGGAATGGCTTGCCGGCCATGTGACCGGGTGGGAGTGGCTTGCCAGCCATGTGACCGGGTGGGAGTGGCTTGCCAGCCATGTGACTGGGTGGGAGTGGCTTGCCGGCCATGTGACCAGGTGGGAGTGGCTTGCCGGCCATGTGACCAGGTGGGAATGTTAGCAGCTGCTGGAATTATGTTTGTACAACAGTGGAAAAACAGATATGAAAATGAATAAATACTACAATGTGCAGGAATAAATAAAGTGACAATTAAAATCAAGAAGGCTTTGGATGTTTTTTCACGTGGGATTTGTTTTAGCAATTGCTAAGTAACAGAAACAGAAAATAGAAATCCAAAAGTATGAAAGACAACACCAATTATGTAAGGAAAGGTCACTAAAATGCACCAACCTGGCAGCCCATAGAAAAGCAGCCACTTTATAAACCTGGTCTGAACACTTAAAAGCAACATATTGCATCTCAAAGAAAACATTTGCAAAAAGGAATAACATTTCATGTAGTAAATATATTTTATAAACAATTAAAAATAGAAATTCCCTAAAATAATGTAAAAAAAAGATATTCTATAAGGTTGATACAGGTTATTGCCAACATCCTAGGTATCAATTACATCCTCAATTACCATTCTTAAACTTGTAAGTGAAGTTGAGCTCCACTGCTTATGACGTGCGTAGCACATCCTTATAGTTTACTTGGCAGCATTACAGAAGTGGTTGTCACTGTTTTATTTTATTTTTTTAATTGCCTAGCCACTTATAGGCCTGTTCTTTTGTAGTGACTTCCCAATCAAGTACTAATCAAATGCAACTTACATTTTTTTCACATCAGCCAAGGGCCACTGATTTCCAGATAAAAAGTGATTTCTTATGCATAAATATACCTTTAACGGTCTATTTTTAAGAAAATATATAAATATTTTATGATTTTATATTTAATTGTGTTATCCCAAGCAACAATATTTTATTGGGCAAAAAAATATAAAATAACATCAGAAAGGTGTTAGATTATGTATATAAAGTCATAATAAACTATAAGCCACCCAGAGTCACTGCATCAGTGAGATGGACAGCATAATTATTTAAAAAATAATAATATAGTATTAATAATATTAATAGTATAGTATAGTGCACAATACAGTATAATAAAATTAAAACAAGGCAAATAATGTATCAAGGTAAAAAAAATACTCCAATTCTATTTTTGATATTAAAAGCAGATTCCCAGATATGAAGTGCTGGAAATTTACATGTCTTTTATAAGCTTGCAAAGTGGATAGCAAGCATAGTATGCAGGTGAAGGATGCCAGATGTTTTATTATTCATTTGGGGGGCGAGGGTAGCAGCGTAAAAACCAATCAATTTGCCAAAGAGGAAAGCCCTGAAATAATTTATAAGGTAAAACTGACATATTTTCCTCATTTAATTTAATCGGTAAAAGTTCAGAGTCCCAATCCCAAGTAAGGTGGCCACATAAATCATTTAAATAAACAAGCAACATTCAATGATTTACTTACAAATAAGAATGTAAGTCCTCAACACAGCAGCGGCGTATACAGAAGAGGCGGTGGGAACGGTCCCCGGCACAACGAGAAGCAGCAAGGGGGCGTCCCCGATGACCACCGATTTTAGCGCGGTGGGCGCGGTGGGAAGTCCTGCGCCCTGATGCCCTTGGAGCCGGACCGGCCAGCACTTTCAGCTTTTAACGATGGCTGGTCTGGCTCTATAGTCTGGCTTCCCACCCCCTCCACCCCCGGCGCTTTAAACTTTTAGCGGCGGGAAGCGCCGGGAAGCCCTGCGCCATGCGGCCTTTGCAGCCAGGCCAGCCAGCGAGTTTAGCGATGGCCGGTCTGGCCCCAAAGGCAACAGGGCACCGGGCTCCCCCCTGCCCCCGGCGCTTTAAACTTTTAGCGCCGGGAAGTGCCGGGAAGCCCTGCGCCATGCGGCCTTTGCAGCCAGGCCGGCCAACGAGTTTAGCAATGGCCGGTCTGGCCCCAAAGGCAACAGGGCGCTGGGCTCCCCGGAGCAGAGCGGAGCAGAGAGGCGAGGGGCAGCATGCGAACTTTGCACACGGCCTGCGCCTCTCCGTTTCTCATTGCCGCTTGGTGCTAAGCTCCCTGGCCGGTGGTGGGAAGTGGCACGGAGAGGCAATCTTCGCACGCGTCCCGGGCACCCCTCCGAGTTCCAAGCCCCCGGCGTCCAGCGATTTTAGCGTTGGCTGGGCGGCGGGGACGAACGCGGAGGACTTACTTCCGGCTCCACGGTCCAACCGGATTGCTACGGATCGGTAAATTTGACCAACCGGCTCGCGGGATCCGGTGCGAACCGTTAGGAACCCACCCCTGAAACAAGCTTATGTTTTCTGTCTTTAATTGATCTGGGGGAACACATACACATACGTGTGCGTGTGTGTGTGTGTGTGTACTATACATTTTAATATATTTGGATTACAATAATTGGTGTTAATATGCCAAAAGGTTTTGAGATTGATCCCTAAAAAGGGTAAGGATAAAGGGTAAGAAGTTATGCACCGAAATAATAAAGCTTAATCTAATCATAGGTTCATTATGTAATGATTGATTGATTGAATATATGCCATCAAGTTTCTGTAGGCCTTTCACAAACACATCTATGGATTTTCTCTACGTTTCCCAACATAAGGGCCTTGTGCAAAGAATCAGTTTATTTAGTGAATCCAAAGTGAAGATGCAAATAGCTCTAATGGAACATTTGCTTTTTGGCGAAGGTTGTTGAGAGTGTGGTGGCACGACAGTTCCCCCAGCACCTGGAGGAAACTGCCTATCTAGACTCACGCCAGTCCGGCTTCCAACCTGGGCACAGCACGGAGACAGCATTGGTCGCGTTGGTAGATGATCTCTGGAGGGCCCGGGATAGAGGTTGTTCCTCTATCCTGGTCCTGTTAGACCTCTCAGCGGCTTTCGATACCATCGACCATGGTATCCTATTGCACCGGTTGGGGGGGTTGGGGCACCGTCCTACAGTGGTTCTCCTCCTACCTCTCCGACTGGTCGCAATTTGTGTTGGCAGGGGGGCAGAGGTCGACGTTGAGGCCCCTTATATGTGGGGTGCTTCAGGGGTTGATCCTCTCGCCCCTCCTGTTCAACATCTACATGAAGCCACTGGGCGAGATCATCTGTGGTTTTTGGGGTAGAGTTCCATCTGTACGCTGACGACACCCAGCTGTACATCTCTACACCTAACCACCCCAACGATGCCCCTGACATGATGTCCCGGTGTTTGGAGGCCATGCGAGTCTGGATGGGGAGGAATGGGCTCTGACTCAACCCGTCCAAGACCGAGTGGCCGTGGTTTCCAGCGCCACGACATAGCCAGTTAGTTCCATCTCTGGCTATCAGGGGCAAAACATTAGCCCCCGCAGAAAAGGCTCACAATTTGGGTGTCCTCCTGGACTCTCGGCTGTCCTTGAATGACCATCTGACGGCGATAGCCAGGGGGGCCTTCTATCAGGTCTACCTGATACGCCAGTTGCGCCCCTTTCTGGATCGTGACACCCTACACACGGTCACTTAAGCTCTTGTCATCTCTCGCCTGGACTACTGCAACGCTCTCTACTTGGGGCTTCCCTTGAGATGTGCCTGGAGGCTCCAGTTAGTGCAGAATGCGGCCGCATGGGGGATCTTAGGAGTTTCAAAATAATCCCATATAACACCTCTACTGTGTGAACTACACTGGCTGCCTGTGGCCTTCTGGGTGCGTTTCAAGGTCTTAGTGACCATCTTTAAAGCGCTCCATGGCATTGGGCTGGGTTACTTGCAGGACTGCCTACTACCACATACCTCCATTCGACCTGTCCGCTCCCACAGGGAGGGCCTCCTTAGGGTGCCGTCCGCCGGACAATGCCGGCTGGCGACTCTCAGGGGAAGAGCCTTCTCTGTGGAAGGGCCCCGCCCTCTGGAACAACCTCCCCCAGACTTCCATACAATCTCAGACCTTCACCTCTTCCATCAGGCACTAAAAACATTTTTCTTTCATATGGCCGGCCTGGCATAGCTGGTATAGCTATTTTATTATTTTAGTTGGGTTTTAATTAATGTTCTTAGTATGGGCCAAATTTTATTTAATTCTCATTTTAACCATTGTGACTGTTTGTATTTATTTGTATTTTATATTTTATATTTTATAGTTCCTGTGCACCACCCTGAGTCCCATCTTGGGAGATAGGGCGGTATAGAAATCGAATAAATGAAATGAAATGAAATGACTTACCTTTTTCTTCCCTTAACTGATCTGAAAACAAAAGAAGATTTTTTTTCTGTTTTCATATGAATCCACCAAATCACAATAATTACCTTAAGGAAAACATAATCTTTTTGGAGATTTCCATTTCTAATTTGGATTATCTTAATTTTTCTTCAAATGTGCTTGCCTAAAAATATTGGATTTATATAATTTATAAATTTTAGGAACTTAGCAAAATTGTATTCACTAAACAGTGTACCATAATTCAGTTATAAGTTGGAAGTCTGCTCACTCAGGAAACACTATACTATACAAATAGTTGACAATCTCTTCTTTAAAACTTCCAGTGTTGGAGCACTTACAACAGTGGTGGCTAACCTTTTTTGGCTCACGTGCCAAAAGCGGGAGGAGCGCAGGGGGGTCGTGCATGGGCGTGCCATACCCATAATGCTATGTGCACGACCTCCTGCTTTTTGCATGCTTTTTTCGCCCTCCCCAGGCTCCAGAGGCTTTCTAGGAGCCTGGGGAGGGTGAAAACAGCCCCCCCCAGAGGCTTCAGGGAAGCTCCTGAAGCCTTCAGAGGGCGAAAAACAGCCTCAAAAGAAGGCTTAAATCAGCTGGCCAATGCACACATGCGCTGTGGAGCTGACAGGGCAATGCCTTGCATGCCCTAACAAATGGTTCCGCATGCCACCCATACCATAGGTTCGCCATCACTGACTTACAACTTCTAGGCAAGGTATGTTCTTCCACAGATTAATTGTTCTGTCAGGAATATTCTCCTTAGATTTAGGTTGGTTTTCTCCTTGATTAGGTTACATCAATTTCTTCTTGTCCTGCTGCCAGGTGCTTTGGAGAATAGATTCACCCTCTCTTCTCTGTGGCAGTCCCTCAAATATTGGAACACTGCTATCATATCTACCTGGTCCTTCACCAGAATCAAGATCACTTCACGAGATCTTGAATCTATCCCTCTGTAATGCAACCTAGGACTATGTTGGTTTTTTTGGCATCTGCAGCTACTGGCTCATATTTAAGTGATTGTCCATTAGCACTCCCAAGATCCTTTTCACATTTACTACCATTGAGTCACCTACCTATACCTTCTATAGCTCTTCTATAACTATACCTTCTATACTTTTTTTGCCTAGATGTAGATAACCTTATTTTTCTCACAATTGAATTTCCATTTGTTAGAAAGAGCCCAGTGTTCAAATGTGGCAAGATCATTCTGTATCTTATGCCTATCTTCTGGACTTTTTGCTATTCCTATCAGCTTATTTGATGAGTTCCCCTTCCCCCTTGTTTAAACCATTGATTTAAAAATTCTATCTATCTATCTATCTATCTATCTATCTATCTATCTATCTATCTATCTATCTATCTATCTATCTATCATCTATCTATCTATCTATCTATCTATCTATCTATCTATCTATCTATCTATCTATCTATCATATATCTCAACTTTCTGAGGTCAGAATTCAATGAGAAATGCAAAAGGAATGAATATCTTCTAAGAAGAAAAACATCCAAAGTAATTTATCTTGATTTTTCTTAATCTATTTGTTATCTATATCTATTACCATATATCTGTCCATCCATTTATTGGGTGGTATTTTTTAAGAAGATCCTTGCAGTCAATTGGTTCTGGATGAAAGCTTTCCCATCATAATAGCCTTTTCCAAAGAATTAGTTTATTTACTGAATCCAAATTGAAGATGCCAATAGCTTTTATGGGACTTACTATTTTCTTCCCTTAATATTTTCCAGGACCACAGGTTGATGATGATGTCCTGCACATGTTCAAATTTTGACTTCAACAACACATAAATCCCCAAAGTACAAGAAAAAACAAAGCCTAAAATATAAAAGATGAAGTGAGTATTTTAGTAAATTCTCATAATAGGTTCATTTTGATTTTTTTTTAAATCACAATTTGATCTTTGGTAGGAGCTCACTAACCATGCTATTTATTGTTCTAAACCATGATGAATAAATAATGCAGAAGTTGTTTATTTACATTGACAAACACAGTACATTTAAGATTAATTATTTGAATGACAGATTTTGTCATTCAGATCACAAAACAAAGACCATGAAGAAGAAAAGATTGTAAGGAACAGTAGAAGGTCCCTTCAAGGCTTTTGAAACTACAAGTAGTTTATTGACTTTGTTGATTTGATTCTCATCCTATGTTCTTTCCTCCTGCTTTCCCTCACAATAGTAACTATGTAAAGTAAGTCTGCTTGAGACAGAGTTTGACAAAGTCTCCCAGTGAGTTTTTGAGACTGAAGGTACACTAGAATCTGAGCCTTCTCAAAACTTGTTACCATTGTACTGAGTCTGTTTTGGATCACATGGTAGAATTGTTTCCTTTAACTATTTGTAATCTTAGACACACTACATTCAATATGTATTCAGTAAGCTGGGATCTCAATTGTGTCAACTAAGCATATGTTCTTCAAACTCTATGTTTTCTTTCCTGGTAGATTTATCACTTTATAAAACTATCCTCAGTGAATAGTAATGTTTGACAGCAAGATTTTTCGGTACCTTTTCTAATGATTCTCATCTAATCTTATGGACTAAAACATTGTTTTCTTTGAAATAATTTTTAACTTGCTATTAAAAATTTTGTGGAGAATTTGAAAAGTCATGCATAGATAATTCATATATATATGGTCATAAAACTAACACACACACACACACACACACACACACACATATATATATATACTCAAAAACATAATACGAATATAAAAGAAATTACACAACGGAACTCATGGCTTACTGTCTAGATGGTCTCTGGTGATGAGCTGAAAGGCAGAAAATGTCTCCTTCCTTAATTGGGGCCTAACAGGGTGTTGTGGAACAAAATATATACTTATCCTCCTGTCTCAGCTGAGCAGGAAAAGAACCTGGTGACTCAAGTGGTAAGGCATTTGCCTAACAGTTAATACAGCCCCGTTTCGATTCCCAGTAAGGGCATGGCTAGCTGATGAGAGCTAAAAAGCTCAAAATAGATCTATCCTAGTCTCCCTGACTTATTTATTGATCAGCTCAAAAATGTAACACACATGTAAAAAAATTACACAACGGAATTCATGGCTTTCCGTCTAGATGGTCTCTGGTGATGAGCCAAAAGGCAGAAAAGGAAAAGCAGTATGCTTCCTCCCTTAATTGGAGCCTTAACAGGGTGTTGTGACACAAATATATAGCTAGCTGATGAGAGCTAAAAAAAAGCTTGAAATAGATCTATACTAGTCTCCCTGACTTATTTATTGATCAGCTCAAAAATGTAACATACATGTAAAAAAATTACACAACAGAACTCAAAGCTTTCTGTCTAGATGGCCTCTGGTGATGAGCCAAAATGCAGAAAAGGAGTGCAGTATGCTTCCTCCCTTAATTGGGGCTTAACAGGGTGTTGCGACACAAGTATATACTTATCCTCCTGTCTCAGCTGATAAGAAAGAGAACCTGGTAGCCTAATGGCTAAGGCTCCTGTCTAGCATGTAATACAGCCCCGGTTCAAATCCCAGCAAGGGTATGGCTAGCTGATGAGAACTAAAAAAAAAGCTTGAAATAGATCTATACTAGTCTCCCTGACTTATTTATTGATCAGCTCAAAAATGTAGCATATATATATATATATATATAAATTGTATAATATAATAATTATTATATTTATCATTATTTTTAGCAAAAAGATATCAGTGTATTCATGACTGGCAGAGACATGGTAACAAGTTGAACCAGTGAATAGACATGGCAACTGGGTTAGTCTGGGTTTAGTTTGAAAACTAAAACAGTATTTGCTGTATGAGCAACAAGGAGTCTGGGTGTGGCTTAGCTTAACCTCTAAAGCTAGTCTGCCACTCTGAACTGAAACTGAAATTCCTCTCCTCTGCCTGTGTTTGCTTGAACTTCCTACCACATTGGAAAACCGGTTTCTGGTATTTTATATGTATTTCATGTGTTATATTATATATAGGTAAAAGTTAATGAATCCTGCTGAATCAGTTACCGGTGTGTGCTTTCTAGATGTGATTGCTGCAACAAACTCTGACAAAAGACACAATAGGCTTTCTTTAATGCGAATTACTTATATACAAATCATAATTATGCTTTATAGATCAAAGAAGCATAAGTGAGATACAGTTATAGTACCTTTTAGTATGCGAGGCCATTTTCTTCAATTGAGAAGATATTCTATTGTTGACTTTATGATGTCAGGAATCCTGGGGGAAATGGAAGAGGAATAAATGCCTGAAAGAGAGAATGAAAATCCAAAGTAAATTCTCTTGGTTTTTCTGACTCTGTAGTTTAGCCAAAACTATTATCATGTACATATGTATCCATTTATCCAGGAGGTATTGTTCAAGAGGATCCTGGATAAAACAATAACAAGCAATGAAACAAAGTGATGTCTATGAACTTATTTAGAGAATGCCATAAATCTTTTAAGAAAAAACATCCAGATAGTTCAGTGGTTAGAATGCAGTACTGCACGCTATCTCTGCCCACAGTCAAAAATTCAATCCTGACAGGCTTGAGATTGATTCAGCCTTCCAACCTTCTGAGGTCAATAAAATGAGGACCCAGATTATTGGTGGCAATATGCTGACATTGTAAATCACTCAGCGATGAAGCAGTATATAAATCTAAAGCCTATTGCTGTTGTTATTTTCTTAACATAACTAACAGGACACATTATACTGTCATAACTCTACAAGGCATAGGTCAAACATAAACAGTTTAAAGTTGGGGTTTAACGTTGGGGGTATCCAGTTGAATTTCTACATCTCCATGACAAGATGTTTAGTTGATCATAAAGAAAGAATTTTCATTTTAGACCTTTGAAATCCCAACTACTTCTAGCTGATGGAATCTTTCTAAAGCCGTCCTTCAGAATCATCATCTTCTCTATGTCTTCCACCAAATTTGACCTAAAATATGAACATTGTATTGTCAGATGTAACAATAATAATCTTTCTCTATATTAGATTCCTACAATATAATCTTTGAATTTTAGACTAAGTATTTAATGTAAAGTTTCATCCAAACAGTGCAGCATCCAATATAAAGTATCAAAACAGAAATGGTTTTATCAAAAAGTAATTTAATCAAAAGTTCATAACATTTTTTCAAATTTCAACCCATAATTACAGATTATTTTCAGAGGATAAAAATCACTGTGTATGTTTCAATTTATTTTTGTCTACTAAATTCACATAGAGCTTTTCATTTATTTTACATAAATAAAATAAGAACAGTTTTTAAACAATTGAAGTTAATATGGCCTTAAAACCTATTGTTAGATGATTAATTAATGACAGAATTTATTATGTCATACTTCTTTTGATGAATATTTATTATATTTCCTAACTTAGAACTACAAGTTGATGTAAAACCATTTGCTCAGTTTGGTAGGATTGAGTGATGACTTCTTGAGAAGGAAGTGAACCATGGTTTCTTTAAGAGGTTAAAAAAAACAACTCCCTCATTCAAAGAATAATTAACTGCTATTAAAACAAACTAACAAAACACTTCCTGGGCCACTTTCACAGGAGATGCATGGATTTAGAAAATAATTGGCTGAACTCAATTCCAACAGGTTCAAACTGTTCCTAGATAACCAGGCAAAACTCCATCCCAGGTATCTTCTCCGTGCATGCAGGTAATTCTACCTGTAAATTCTCCAATTCTTCTCCAATCTTAGGCATTCTGTCACATTATTTTTAAACAGTAAGATAATTAAAATAGAAGTTACACCATACCTTTTCTAGATTCTGGGAATATTCACAATGGGCTCAGACTATAAAAATGTGGTTTTTTTCAGTCCTCTTGAAAAATAATTCACTTTGCTATTATAATTGAACTCTCCTGGAAGGAGGAGTTGATTCTCCATCAGTGAAAACCACGTACTGCTGAATATTGAGAAGATAAATGATAGAGGCAAGTTACATAATAATTAACTGGAGATAATTTGTTCAGAAAGATCAGGTCAAATTACGTGGCAATGATAAAGACAAATTCCATTCTAATGTAATGTTGGAACTAGCTCTCTACAATAATGCCTTTATAAAGGTGTATGGCACAGCAATATTGGGGAAACAAAGTCTGATTATCCATTCACAAAAAAATGATATAGATAACAATCGTTATAAAAATGTGTATATAAATTATTAATTTTGGAAGCCATTTTCTGTGAAGAAATGCTTCAGACCAATTTTTATTAATTACAAGTGGGAGAGGAAAATGAGGCAGTGAAAAAAGAATAGATGACTCTTATATTACAATCACTGTCATGAAGAAGACACAGTCCGAAGGAGAAGTAAAGATTTTATTCACACTATATGTGTGTGTGTGTGTGTGTGTACTGTATCACAGTGAGAGCTAAATAGCTTGAAATAGATCTATACTAGTTTCCCTTATTTATTTATTTATCAGCACAAAAACATATATATATATATATATATATATATGTATATATGCTGGCATAGCTGGCTTCGGGGATTTTCCCGTGTATATATATATTAGTTTTTTTTTTTATGAGCTGATCAATAAATTTAAATTTGAGAGACCAAGATAGATCTATTTCGAGCTTATTAGCTCTCATCAGTTGGCCACACCCCACTGGGATTCGAACCGGGACTGTAATGAATCCAAGGCAGAAGCCTAGCACTCCAGCCTAATCGGTTCTACCCTGTTTCATCAGCTAATCCAGGAGTATTTAGTATAGATAATTGTTTCCACAACTTCCTGTAAGGGCCCCAATTAAGGGAGGAGACATGCTGTTTCCCTCTCTGCCTGTCGGCTCATCACCAGAGACCATCTAGATAAAATCACACATCTCCTTGTGTGACAGAGGTGTGCAGAGCACCATCAAGGGCTGGAA
This sequence comes from Rhabdophis nuchalis, assembly GCA_039707465.1. Taxonomy (NCBI): domain Eukaryota; kingdom Metazoa; phylum Chordata; class Lepidosauria; order Squamata; family Natricidae; genus Rhabdophis; species Rhabdophis nuchalis. The sequence continues at coordinate 144,255,465 of CM077647.1, forward strand.
GAAATGCCCACAAGACCCAGCAAGAGATAGCATTTGCTCTTGCTCTGGATTATGGAGCAAATCTCCATCTCCCACCCTTCCCTTCTCAGACCCATCTAGGAATGACTGAGAGGGGAGGGAAAGAGGCAGGACCAGCCAGTGGTGGATTCAGCCAATAAGAAGCTAGAGCAGGGAGACAAAAGAATTGTAGGTTGCTGACACCCGTTGCCTCAGCCCACTGGCACCACCACCACCCCTCTAGTTGTAACAGAACAATTACCTCATTCTAGCTGATGAGGGCTGCGGTATTCCTTGCACATTCACCACCTGCAAAGTTGCAAGTTGCATATACCTCCTTCTAAGCAAAGATTTCCAGCCCATCACAAGCTGCCTGGCCAGTCCCATATTTCAGAGCTCGTCACAGGACTAGCCCTGGCCCATTGGTTATCCTGGAAATACTCTTCCACTCAGGTGTGCTGCAGACTACCAACATTTTCCTCGCAGACCACAGGTTGATGACCAATGGGCCAGGGCCAGTCCTCTATTCTACAAAGTAAATTAAGTATATATGGCATACACTGAAATAAATAAATCCAAAATCTACATGTGTATTTTTGGAATATAAGATGCACTCCCCCCCCCCCCCAAAAAAAAGAGGCTGAAAAATTGGGTGCATCTTATACTCTGAATGTAGCTTTTTTGAAGCTTTTTTTCATTCATAATGAGGCGCTAATGAATGAAGTGATCTGCCTGCTTTTCTCACCTTAGCACCCTACTGATCCAGGAGACATTCTTTACTACTTTTAAGAGGAAGGAACATCCATTTTATTCCATTGCAAAATATTTCCTCAAGAAGGTAATTGGTTAGTTTTTAATAAAGTCATTCCTAGGTGCAGAAGTTTTATTCTTAGTACTGTGTTTCCCCCAAAATAAGAAATAAATAAATAAGAAATATTTCCCCAAATACAAACAAACAAACAAACAAACACACACACACACACACACACACACACACACACACACACACACAGAGCACTCCACCTCCAGTGCATGCACAAGAGGTAGTGAGTGCATGGGCCAACGGTGTCCAGAAGCAGCTGCAGACCACCTGGCCTTTGGCCAGCGCACTCTGGGGCTGTGCAGCCCACAAATTAGTCCAAGTGCTGCAACTACCAGGCTGGTCCTCCAAGCAACAGGCACGGGCAAAAGCATGGCTGGAGGCATGTGATCCAGCTCACTACACACATTGCACAACTGCCTGCTCTGACCTAGCTGCAGGCAAGCAAAGACAGACGGTAAGACAGAGCGGACAGATAGAAATGGGAGGATAGTCCCACATATGCAGTGGAGCCAGAGGATGATATTGGATAAGGAAAAACTGTTTTCCCTATCGCACAACACTAGAACTAGAGGGCACTCCATGAAACTTTTGGAAACTAGACCTCAAACAAATAAGAGGAAGTACTTTTTCACCCAGAGGATCACTGGTCTATGGAACTCCCTGCCAGAAGAAGTGGTGACAGCTGTCAGTCTTGACACCTTTAAGAAAGGATTAGACGAGTTCATGGAGAACAAGGGTATGAATGGCTATCATTATGGATGCCGAAAGACACCCTCCAGGTTGGAGAGATAGGCAGGATATTTCTCAATGCCATTTACAGGGAATCATAAATAGGTGAAGACATCTGCTTGGGAATACCCTGAAGCAAATGGTGAGCCACTGTGTGAGACAGAATGCTGGACTGGATGGGCTGTGGCCTGTTCCAGCAAGGCTATTCTTATGTTCTTATGTTCTTATAATGGAGGCCAAGCACCAGGGGCTATGGTGTGGCGGCACCACCATTCTGTCACCTGCCTCACCTCACCTTGCAGTGGTGGCACCAGCAGCAGGTGGAGGCAGAGGCATGGATATAGGGATGTGATTCAGTTCTCCAGATACACTTCACAGCTGCTTACCCCATCATAGTCATGGGCAAGCAAAGAGGAAAGGCACTGTGAGGCATGACCCCTCAGTTGAATTGCCAGCACAGCCATGGGAATCATTACAGAGGTAACTTCATTTTACAGGCTGTATTTGCCCCTCCCTCATTTCTCTCCGCCTTCCTCTCTCTTCCTCCAGGAAGTGAATATCTGCCATTCAACACAGGCAATAAGCTGATACAGGATCTCCTTGCTTTTTCTCTTTCATTGTCAAAATTGGAGAGCTACTTGATTCCCCCTCTTGCCCACCTTCCCAGCCACCAATCAGCTAGCCCCACGCACAAGAGCCTGGGAGGTGTTGCAGGGTGGCAGAGGCGAGGCAGATGGTGGTGCATCATGCCGTGGCCTCTGTGCACTAGGCAAGGATAGCACTCAGCCATGATCCCTGTACACTCAGCCCCCACCATCCAAAGTCATCCTCCAGCTCCGCTGTTTCGTTTGCGAAACAAATGAGGAACAGGCACAGCTGTAATGTAACATGTTTATTTTAACCAGCTCAACTTCAGAACAAGAACAAGAACGGAACTGCCTGACAGCTATTTATCTGACAGCTGTCAGGCGGCAGAGCCAATCCCCAGGCTGCATTTTGCCGCGCCTGGCTCCGGGCGTGTGGGAACCAATCAGCACGCTTGATTCCCGAGGACTTAACACCTCTTCCCCCCGGATGGCGCACGCATAGTCAGACAGGTAGGCGGGCTGACGTCTGATCCGGCCGGACCTGCGCAGTTCGATGGTGGTCTTTTCAGGAGGAGGAGAAGTGTCGCTGCTGTCCGCCGATAGGTGGCGTAGGATCGGCTCTTCGCTGGAAAACTCTGCCCGTGGAACGGGGCGGCCCACAACAGGTGAGATACCCGACGAGATCGCTTCGGGTCGGGAAGTAGGAGGTGGGTCTGTCTGTAGGGATGGTTGCCGGTAGGCGGCAGCAGGCAGCAGGTCGGCGTTCCCTCTGGTTACTAACTGTTGGTCTTCCCCGGAGATGCGCCGCGGCAATTTGTTTATATGGTGCTGCCACTCTCTTCCAGACTTGGTCTGGACCCTATAGGAACAGAGCCCAGTAATAGCGGTTATGTACCCCGGAAGCCATTTCGGTTCCCCCGTAAAATTCTGCGCAAAAACGGCATCCCCCATGCAGAAGTGTCTCGTTACCCCTGGGTCCCCCAAAGGCCCCTGAGGTGTAAACTCCGGATGCAGTCTATCAAGTGTAGTCCAGAGTCGGCGGCCCATTAGGATCTCCATGGGACTTTTACCCGAATTCTGACAAGGTGTGGTATGCTGGGAAAACAGGAAAGCTGAGAGGCGGGTGTGCCAACTGCCCTTGTCCAAACGGCTAAGGGCCTCTTTTACAGAGCGGACAGCTCGTTCGGCAAGGCCATTCCCTTGGGGGATGATAAGGGGCAACAAATACCTGTCTACCCCAGAGAGGCCAGAAATGACTGAAATGTGGCAGACACAAATTGTGGCCCATTGTCGGATACAATGCTGTCAGGTAACTCATGGGTGGCAAACAACCTGGTTAAAACCCTAATCGTAGGCTCGACAGTAATAGAGGTTAGGTAGCAAACTTCAATCCACTTGGACAATGCATCCACCACCACGAGGAGGAAATTGTTTCCCTCCATAGGGCCTGCAAAGTCCAAGTGGATTCGAGACCATGGGCTTTTTGATATGTCCCATTCCCTAGGAAGAATGGAGGGAGGCGCGGGCCTGGAATGTTGACAATTGGAGCATTGCTGCACCCAGGACCTAATGTCGACGTCCATGTTGGGCCACCAGGCATAGGCGCGCCCTAAGGCTTTCATGCGGACTATGCCCGGATGGCCATCATGGAGGCAAAACTATACCATGGACTGCAATTCAGTTGGAATGACAACCCTAGTTCCCCACAACAGACAACCCTGCAATTCTGACAATTCCTCGCGACGGCAGAGGAAGGGGGTAAACCCTGGGGCAACTGTCCATTGGGGCCACCCTCTCCGCACCCAATCTAAAACCTGGGAGAGAACAGTGTCCTGCTTGGAATATCGGGCGATGTCAATGGCAGTGAGTGGAAGGGTAATGTCATCCAGTTGGAAAATTGTGGAAACAGGAGCAGGGTCAGTTACTAAGTGGCAATGGGCACCTGCTGAGGGCATCAGCATGGCCAATGTGTTCACCAGGTCGGTAAAATAAGGAGTAGGAATAGGAAAACAAAAACTCAGACCAATGTAACATTCGGGGCGATAAGATTGGAGTCGTAGGACGATCCCCTGCCAGAATGCCCAACAACGGTTTATGATCTGTGATCAGGGTGAAGGGACAGCCATAAAGAAAATAATGGAAGCGTTTTACTCCCGCAACGGCAGCCAAAGCCTCCTTATCAAGCTGGCTATAATTTCGCTCAGCCTTTGATAAGGTGCGAGAGTAAAACGCGACAGGAGCTTCAAAGCCATTGGGAAGGGAGTGACTAAGGACTGCGCCTACCCCAAAAAGGGAGGCATCACAAAACTAAAGGTAACTTCTTGCTGTATTGAATAAGGACAGCAGAGGAAGTCAGCAATCCTTTCGTGGTCTGGAAGGCGTGCTCTTCCAGATCCGTCCAACTCCAGGGAGTGGCACTGTCCAAGAATCGGTGCAACGGTTCTGCCACCGTGGCTTTATGCGGCAAGAACACATCATAGAAATTTAATAACCCCAGGAAGCTTGTAATTCTTCCTTAGATTTAGGAGTTGGGGCAGATACTATAGCGTCGATTTTGGAAGGGGTAGGGCGAAAACCCTGGCCATCAATCAGATAGCCAAGGAATTCGACCGAAGGAATCCCAAGACGACATTTGGAGCGTTTCAGTCTAAGACCAGCAGTTCTGAAACGCTGGAAAACTTGTCGAAGTTTGGCCCCAAGCTCATGAAGGCTTGGGGCGGCAACTAAAATGTCATCGAAATATGGTACCACTCTAGCAATCCCATGGAGCATCCGCTCCATGAGACTCTGGAATAGCCCAGGTGCCACACTGACTCCAAATTGCAGGCGGCGGCATTTGAAAGCCCCATGATGCGTAACTATAGTTTGCGCAAGCGCGGTGGCTTCGTCTACAAGCAACTGCTGGTATGCCTGCGCCAGGTCTAATTTGGCAAAAACCGAGCCCTGACCCATAGAGTGCAACACATGCTGCACTACAGGTACAGGGTAGGGATGAGCCTGTAAGGCTTTATTCAATGTCGATTTAAAGTCCCCGCAGATCCTGACAGAGCCATCTGGTTTGACCGGGGTGACAATAGGGGTCTCCCAAGGGGTGTGATCTACAGGTTCTAGCATGCCTTGGGATATCAATTTATCTATTTCAGCGTCCACCCTGGTCCTTAAAGCTAGGGGTACACGCCTTGCTTTGAGGCGGATTGGTGCCATCTGCGGGTCAATATTCAATGAAATGGGGGTACCTTTATAGGAGCCCAGGGATTCATCGAACACATCGGCGAACTCCATTAACAGGTCAGAGAATGCGTCTGCAGGGATGGTACTGTGAATACCCTCAATCGTAAAACCCAAAGCCCTGAACCAATCTAACCCAAGTAAAGAGGGCAATGGGTTGGTGACTACAATTAAAGGTAATTTCCCTGTAAACTGCCCATAACTGACATTAACTTTAGCCCATCCCAAATTGGAATAGGGTTTCCTTGACAGTCACGCAAATGACAAGGGCAGGTTTGCAGCTGAGACTTTTGAAAAGATGGAAGGATCTTTGACAGGGTGGCCCAGGAGACAATGGTCTTCGCGGAGCCCATATCCAATTCCATCTCACACTGGTGGCCTTCAATGGAAATGCGGAGATGAATCTTCGCTCTACCTGGGGAAGAGACGGAAGCTGAGCTGATAGACCAGTCATCGGAAGAGATGGGGTCTCCCCATAGCTGATCGACCTCCTCGGAAGTCACAAAAACTCTGTCCCGGCAGCGCGGCTTTGGGCGGGCTATATCAGTTGGGGGGCAAGGCGTAGGAGCCCTGCAAACAGCTGCCAAATGCCCCTTCTTTCCGCAACGGCGGCATGTCGCGTCTTTAAACTTGCATTGGGAGCGCAAGTGTTTTCCTCCGCAGCTGAGGCAAGTTTTTCCAATGTTAGTAGGCACTGAGCCCGCTCTGCCGGTGATCTTGAGGCGGCTGACCTCAGATGTGACATCTGAGGTAAAGTCTTCCTCCCCTGTTTGACAAATTGCGGAGGGAGGTAAAGGGCTAGAGGCGTAGATTTGCTGACACATTTGGAGAACTGAGGTAGTTCTCTAAGCCATCTCCGATGCCCTTGCCTCATCGATGGCAATAGTGAGAGTCAATTTGGAGCGGACAAGTAAGCGCCGTTGTAATCGCCCATCTTGCACCCCGTAAATGAATTGTTCCAACAGGGATTCCTCTAGGTCAGTAAAATTACACTGCACTGCGGAGGCTCTGAGGGCAGCGACATAGTTGTTTATGGACTGACCTTCACGCTGTAGACATTTCCGGAAAGCCTGTCACTTAGCGTAGCGAGACGGTGCAGGGGCATAATGGCCTTTTAATTTATTTAAGAGAATGTCCCAGGCAACTGAATGAACAGGAGTAGGAGAGACCAAAGCCCTGGCGGTAGTGAACATTTCGGGTCCGTAGGAGCTGAGGAAAATGCTCCTTTTCCTCTCAGAGGAAAGGGCTGTGAGATCTTGTGCCTGTAGGAAGCATTCAAAACTCTCAAGAAAAGCATCCCAGGATTCGCAGTCTGGAGAGAACTCAGCGAACAAACGAGTGGTTAAAATCCCGGCCATCCTCATCGCCAATGTTTCGTTTGCGAAACAAATGAGAACAGGCACGGCTGTAATGTAACATGTTTATTTTAACCAGCTCAACTTCAGAACAAGAACAAGAACGGAACTGCCTAACAGCTATTTATCTGACAGCTGACAGGCGGCAGAGCCAATCCCCAGGCTGCATTTTGCCGCGCCTGGCTCCGGGCGTGTGGGACCCAATCAGCGCGCTTGGTTCCCGATCTGCCCGGCAGCAGTCATAAGTCCGAGGACTTAACATCCGCCACTCACATGGGACAATCCTTCTGTGGCTACTCACCCAGTCCATCTCACCTTCTGTGTTTGTTTGCCAGAAGCCATGATAGGGTAGCCAGCCACCCAGCACATCCAGCATGCCAGATTGCATGACTCCTCCCATGCCTCTATCTCCATCTGCTTCTTGGAGGGTCCACACAGCCCCAGTCTGCCAGACCAGCAAGCTGCTGGTGGTGGTAGATACTATGGGTCTCTGCATGCTCATCACCTCCTATGCTGTCCATACCCAGTTTCTTCCCCAGGACCTAACTGAGGCTTGTTTTGTGGGCAGGACTTATATATTAATCAAAAAAATCATGAGGGCTTATTTTCTGGTTGGGTCAAACTAAGCATAAAGAATGCAGTTGTTGCTTGCTGTTCCTGTTTCTGGCGGCGACGGACGAGTCCTGGGACTTGTCTGCCGTTTTGTTCTTTTTTCGGCCCCAAACGGGGCGGGGTGCCCTTTTTTGGGGGGGACCCCCCGTAGGATCGGCTTGCCTGGACCTTTCCAGCCTGGCGGCGGTCGGGGGGAGCCCTTGTCTTCGGTCTAGGAGGAAGAAGACATGCTGCGGGGGGCTTGGTTCCCTTCGCCAACGGAGATCGGTAACAAATAGCAGATTCGGAGAGAGCGGGAGCGTTCGAGCCGGATGGCTTTGCCGGGGCTTTGGCAGCGAGGTGGAGAGTAAGTGACTTTGACTTTTTTGCTGGCAGCTTTGACTGAAAGAAATGATGGAGGGGGGTGTTTGTTAAACCCCCCCTCGGATTTACAGCAGCGGCGTTTGGAAATGGCTCCTCGAATGCGAGGAAGCAGATATTTCTCATCCGGACTTTGCTGAAGAAGTGAAAGTCCTTTGCAGCTTGTTTCTAGCTACAATGTATCTAAGTCCGGCTTTATTGGAACAATTTTCTCTGTTGCTTTCTCCTGCTGGCTGCCAGATTGGGTGGGGGAAGATGGCTTCTCTTTGTTCCTAAATGACTATTCTTTATGGAAAATTTCCAACATTCCTTTGTGACCTGGACTGTTTCTCTCTACCAATGGAGGATTTTTGGATTAATTGATTCCTTCCCTGGAGTGCCTTCTTTGTCTTCATAATTGATTGTGAAAATTGCTTTGGGCTGACAGCGGCTGCCTCGGGCTGCCTTCCTCCTCCCCACCCCAGCCAGCAGCTCTCAGCGCCGCCGGGCTGGGCCACCACCCACCACCACTAAAAAGGGCCCCACGGGGGTGGGTGGGAGTGTGCCCTCTGCACAGGAGCCCTCTGCGCAGGCGCGTGCCACACCAGAGCGTGACCCCCTTCTCCTCGGCCCCGATGCCCTCTGTGCAGGCCCTGCAGGGGGGCGCACGCTCCTGGGAGTTTGAAAATCTGGTCACCTATGGATGGATGGATGGATGGATGGATGGATGGAGAGAGAGAGAGAGAGAGAGAGAGAGAGAGAGAGAGAGAGAGAGAGAGAGAGAGAGAGAGAGAGAGAGAGAGAGAGAGAGAGAGAGATCTTCCTTCAAACCAGTTTCTTTTTTCTTGAAAACTGTGCCTAGACTAGTTCAGGATGTTTTCTTAACAAGATTTCAGAAGTGTTTTGACTCTTTCTGCTTCCTAGGTTTCAAGGAAAGTCGTTTGCCCAAGGTCACCCAGCTCACTTTTTTCCTAATGTAAAACTAGAACTCATAGTCTTGTAGTTATTAGCTTAGTACCTTAACTACTATACAAATTTCTCTCTTCTTTTTGAAATAATAGCTCCAAAATCTAGGTTCAAGTTTCTATATTTTTATATTCACATCAATGCAATACCAATTGGAGGTGGTGGTTGTTGTTTTTAAAAAGGTTACAGCAAGGTGAATGACATGAGAAATAAAGTTAGCTTTTACCACAGGGCAGTTTAGATTATTAATTCAAATTATCATTTTCTGAAATGCATTTTTTAAATAAAATGTTTAGGGGCACAGAAGTGATTGCACAGAAAGAAAGAGTATAGAAATCAAATATTAAGATTGAAACAGTAGATGAGCAATCAGTAACAAAGTTCCTGATGAAATATTACCAATAATAGTAGTGATCTGAGGGTTTGTTTCTTCTGGCTTTAACCGTCTTTGACAAGCTTTAAAAAGAGAGAAGGGGGGGGGGGAATAAATTATCTGTGGTTTTCTGCAGCTAGGTAATATTTTTTCAGTCATGAATTGAATGACTTTTTTAAAGCTTTTCTAAGATGGTGAATGTAGGGAAAGTCAATATTTATTTTTGTTTTGATTACTCATTTCATGGGTGTGGGAATTGTGGGTCTTGAACTGCCCACTTCTGATTCCACAAAAACTGTTGCCTATTAACTAATTGTTGATCTATATTTGTTTGCTTTAGATTGATTTCCTTATGCCAGTGGTGGGCAAACTCATTAGTCAACAGAGCCAAATATCAACAATTCCACGATTGAAATTTCTTTTGAGAGCCGAAAGGTGTGGCCTGTTTTGTGGGAGTGGCTCAGCGGTCATGTGACTGGGTGGGCGTGGCCAACTTGGAAAATGTGAAAGTTGGTTGGTTGGTTAGCAACCAAACTTTTAGGCTCAATTGTGGTCAAAAGTTCTTTCTTTCTTTCTTTCTTTCTTTCTTTCTTTCTTTCTTTCTTTCTTTCTTTCTTTCTTCCTCTCTCTCTCTCTTTCTCCATTTCTCTCTCTTTCTCTCTCTCTCTCTCTTTCTCTCTTTCTTTCTGTCTCTCTTTCTCTCTTTCTTTCTGTCTCTCTCTCTTTCTTTCTTTCCCTCTTTCTCTCTTTCTCTTTCTCTCTCTCTTTTTCTTTTTCTTTCATTCCCTCTTTCTCTCTCTTTCTCTCTTTCTCTCTCTCTTTCTCTCTCTCTTTCTTTCTGTCTCTCTTTCTGTCTCTCTCTCTCTTTCTCTCTCTCTTTCTCTCTATCTTTCTTTCTTTCCCTCTTTCTCTCTCTCTTTCTTTCTCTTTCTTTCTCTTTTTATCTGCTTTGTCTGCCCATTTCTGTCACTCTGTGTGTGTGTGTCTGTCTGTCTCGCATTCAAGCACTTAATCACTCATTCTGTGTCTCTATCTTTCTCTCCCTCCCTCCCTCTCTCTGTCTCTCCCAATCTCTGGGTGTGTGTCTGTCACTCTCTGATTCCCCCATCCCTCCTTGTCTCTCTCTTTGTCTGTGCCTCTCTCTGTCTGTCTGTCTGCCCCCCGTGCAGAGCCTCCTCAGCCCAGCCCGCCGCGGTTACTCACTTGCTCACCTTAGCCGGGCCTGCCCGGCTGCTGGCCGCATTCGCTCGCCCGCTCAGGGTACTTCCAGGGCTCGGTGTGGGATGGGGAAGGAACGGCGACCCTCTGGACGCCAGTTCCCTCCAATCGCCCTGGAAGTAGCCTGGCTTGCCAGCCCGCTCGCCTGCTCAGGGTACTTCTAGGGCTCGATGAGGGGTGGAGAAGGAATGGCAACCCTGTGTACGCCGGTTCCCTCCAATCGCCCTAGAAGTAGCCTGGCTCTCCCGATAGCCCGCCCGTTCCATGTGGGGTGGGGAAGGCCTTCTCACCCCTGGAAGTAGCCCAAGTGAATGAGCGGGCGGCCGGGCGGGTGAGCCAGGCTACGTTCAGGGCGATTAGAGGGAATTCCCTCCCCCTGCCCGCGGAGCCTCCGCACCTCCTGGAAGTAGATGAGTGGCAGCATGCTGGCTGGGGAGGTTCTGTGGGGGGAGGGAGGGAGGGAGGGAATCGGTGGTCGGTAGGGAGGGTTTCTCCGGTGGGACCCAGGAGTCCCACCATTGGCAAGGGTGGAGGAAGAGCTGCACTCGACAGGCCAAATAGCCGCATGCGGCTTGCGAGCCACAGTTTGCCGACCACTGCCTTATGCTATTGATTTTATTGGTATTATTTTGGCTCTTAAAAATAATTTCTTTCCCCCAAAATTCATATATAGAAAGAATGAGACAGTAGAATAGAATTATTATTATTATTTTTTATTATTATTTTGAGATTTATTAACCGCACCCTCTCCCCACAGGGACCCGGGGCGGTGCACAGGCATAATTAAAAACAATATACAATAATACAAATATTACTTAAAATAGAATTAAATAAATCTACCCGTGCTAAAAATATAAATTAAAAACCCATTAAAATTTATAATTAAAAGACAGAGAGAACTATTCAAGGCCGGCCAGTCGAAAGAGATGGGTCTTCAATTTTACACGGAAGGAGCGGAGGTCGGTGGTCGTTCTAATATCAGGGGGAAGGTCGTTCCAGAGGGCCGGGCCCGCCACAGAGAGCGCCCTTCCCCTGGGCGTCGCCCGCTGACAAAGTCTAGTGGACGGCACCCGGAGAAGCCCCTCTCTGTGGGAGCGAATCGGTCGTGAGGATGTGTGGGGCAGGATCCGATCTCGCAGAATAGAATAGAATAGAATAGAATAGAATAGAATAGAATAGAATAGAATAGAATAGAATAATTTAATTTATAGACCGCTCCTCTCCCCGTAGGGACTCGGAGCGGTGCACAGGGAAAACTAAAACCACAATACAATAAATATACAAATATAATTAAGAACAAATTAAATCTGGGCCTGTGCTAAAATCCTCTTAACATGCTAAAATACCCAATTAAAACAGCTAGACCCTGTAGAGAGAGGCTACCCAAGGCCGGCCAAATGGAAAAGATGAGTTTTTAATTTCAGACGGAAGGAGCGGAAGTCCGTGGTTGTTCTGATGTCGGGGGGAAGGTTGTTCCAGAGGGCTGGGCCCGCCACAGAGAGAGCCCTTCCCCTGGGCGTCGCCCGCTGACAGAGTCTAGTGGACGGCACCCGGAGAAGTCCCTCTCTGTGGGAGCGAATCGGCCGTGAGGATGTATGAGGCAGGATCCGATCCCGCAGATAGCTAGGTCCCGAGCCATGGAGCGCTTTAAAAATGATGACTAATACCTTGAAGCGCACCCGGAAGATGGCAGGCAGCCAGTGCAACTCGCGCAGAAGTGGAGTTATGTGGGCAGATCTGGAGGTACCCAAGATTGCCCGCGCGGCTGCATTCTGAACCATCTGAAGTCTCCGGGTGCACCTCAAGGGAAGCCCCATGTAGAGAGAGTTACAATAGTCCAGTCGCGATGTCACAAGAGCATGAGTGACTGTGCGAAGGGCGTCCCGATCCAATAGGGGGCGCAACTGGCGAACCAGGTGAACCTGGTAAAACGCCCTCCTGGCCACGGCTGTCACTTGATCTTCCATGGACAGCCGGGCATCCAGGAGGACACCCAAGTTGCGCGCCCCATCCACAGGGGCAAGATGTTCGCCCCCTATGGCCAGCGATGGAGTCAGCTGGTTGAATCGGGCAGCCGGAAACCACAGCCACTCGGTCTTGGTCGGGTTGAGCCTGAGTCCGTTACTTCCCATCCAGATCCGCACGGCTTCCAGGCACTGGCACATCACTGCTACGGCATCGTTGGGGTGGTTTGGGGTAGAAATGTACAGCTGTGTATCATCAGAGTACAGGTGGTACTCTACCCCAAAACCACGGATGATCTCACCCAGCGGCTTCATATATGTGTTGAACAGGAGAGGCGAGAGGACCAACCCCTGAGGCACCCCACATGTGAGGGGTCTCGAGGTCGACCTCTGCTCTCCTGTCAACACAAATTGCGATTGGCCAGAGAGGTAGGAGGAGAACCACCATAAAACGGTGCCTCCCACCCCCAACCCCCCCAGCCGATGCAATAGGATACCATGGTCGATGGTATCAAAAGCCGCCGAGAGGTCTAATAGGACCAGGATGGAGGAACAACCTCCATCTCTGGCCCTCCAGAGATCATCAACCAACGCGACCAATGCCGTCTCAGTGCTATGCCCGGGCCGGAAGCCGGACTGGCGCGGGTCTAGATAATCAACTTCCTCCAGGTGACGGGGAAACTGTTGTGCCACCACACTCTCAACAACCTTCGCCAAAAAGGGAAGGTTGGAGACTGGACGATAGTTGTTTAATAAAGCTGGGTCCAAAGAGGGCTTCTTAAGGAGGGGCCTCACCATAGCCTCTTTTAGGGAAGCAGGCAAGGAACCCTCACTTAAGGATGCGTTGACAACCTCTTGGAGCCAGCCTCGTGTCACCTCCCAGGATGCCAGTACAAGCCAGGAGGGACACGGGTCCAATAAACATGTGGTGGCTCGCAGTCGCCCACGTAGCCTGTCCATATCCTCGGAAGTAACGGAGTCAAACTCCTCCCAAACAAGATCTGTCTCGTGGCATCCCACTGGGCCATCAATGGGGGCTAGCTCGTTCTGTATCTGAGCAATTTTCTCCTGCAGAAAAGTCACAAATTCCTCTGCTCTGCCCTGTAGCGGGGCTTCCCGCACCCTCTGTTGAAGGAGGGAGTGGGTCACCCTAAACAAGGCAGCAGGGCGGTTTTCTGCGGATGCTATGAGAGTGGCACAATGATGACGTTTGGCCACTCTCAGCGCCACAATGTAAGTCCGTAACTGGGCTCTTACTTGTGTCCGGTCAGATTCAGAACGGGTAGACCTCCATCTTCTCTTTAGGCATCTCTTGTGGCATTTCATCCCCCTCAGCTCCTCGGTAAACCAAGGAGCCGGGGCGACTCGCTGCCGCAAGAGAGGCCGCAAGGGCGCGACCCGATCCAAGGCCCCCGTGGTCGCAGTGTTCCATGCGGCCACGAGGTCCTCCATCGGGGCGCGGGTCAGGGGTACAGGAAGTGGCCCAAGCGCCGTCTGGAACCCATCCGGGTCCATAAGGCGCCTGGGGCGAAACCAGATCGATGGCTCTGGTTCCGCCTCCCCGCGGAGGGGAGTAGCGGTCGGAAAGTTGAGCCGGAGAAGTGAGTTGTCTGACCATGACAAGGGCGTGATGACTATATCCCCTATACCCAGATCACTCTTCCATTGGCCAGAGACAAAGATGAGATCCGGTGTATGTCCACCCTCATGGGTGGGGCCTTGAATTAATTGGGTCAGGTCCATGGCCGTCATGGAAGCCATGAACTCCCGAGCTGCCACGGATGATTCGCCCACCAATGGCAGATTAAAGTCCCCCATGACCAAAAGTCTGGGGGTCTCAACTGCCACCGTAGCGATCACCTCCAGGAGCTCGGGCAGGGCTGCTGCTACATAGCGGGGAGCCAGGTATACAACCAGCAAGCCCAACTGCCTCCCTAGGCCCCACTTCACGCAGAGGGACTCACAACTGGTAGTCTGTGGCACAATGGTCTCTCTCGGCTCAAGATCTTCCTTTATTATGACCGCCACCCCACCACCCCTACCTAGGGCCCGGGGCTGATGAAAAGCGCGGTAGCCTGGTGGGCACATTTCAACGAGGGGGAGTCCACCCTCATGGCCCAACCAGGTCTCCGCTATTCCAGCCAGGTCCGGCTCCCCCTCTGACGCAAGGTCATGGATGAGGGGGGCTTTGTTGACAATGGACCTGGCGTTACAAAACATCAGCCTCAGGCCCTGGCTCTGTATTCCCTGACCACCTAGCCTGCAGGGGTTGTGACACCTAACCGATTGCAACCAACGGCTATGTGTCCCCAACCGGGAGGATGGAACTTGCCTCCCCTAGGACCTGCCTCTCCCCACGACCTTCTGAATGGAAATGCCCTCCGCAGGAACGACTCGTGTTTCTCCCCCCTCACGGATTCTTCCGCTTCCCTCCATCGCCTGTTGGCCTGGCCCTCTCTCTCTAACTGTACATACCCTCCCTCCTCCTCCCTGGAACCCCCTAAAACCCGCATTAAAAACCTGCCTAAAAACCCCCTCAACCTGCGCTTCGCCCACCTCTCAGGAATAATCAATCCGTCCTCGAGGTGGGCCCGTGATAAACAGGAGGGCCAGGCCTGCGAGAGGGGAGACTCCCGCAGGCCAAAGAGGTCGCACCTAGAGTACACGATAAAACCTCAGGGTGGTTCCAAACCAGGAAGGCAAAAACACAAGTCCGAAATAAGTGGCTGAGTGCAGGATGTTCTTCAGGATGGGGGGGGGGGGTAAAGTCAGAATCCAGAGTCTTATGGATGGGGGGGTCAAGTCCAATCCCATTACAGGCCCCATCCATCTGTCCTTCCGACCAAGGGGCTTAGTTCGTAACAGCCCTCTAATGGCCCAGATATTATCAGCCAGCCAGCCTCCACCAGTCCCGGGCACTCACTCCAAGATGTCCTGAAACGTCCTCGGCCAAATCCATCTTTTCCCAACTGGCTGCAGATGTTGCATGCCGGGCTGCTCCGCCAAACATGCCACTTTCAACCAGCCAATACTCCATCTCCAACCTTCTCCTTCTTCTGCAAACTCCGTCCTCCATCATCAGCTCTTTCTTTCCATCGCCTCCAGCTCCTCGCCGTCTCCGTCCATCTCTCACCATCCATCTACATCCGTCTCTCTCTCACGCCGTCATTCCATCTCTCTTCCTCTCCATCTCTCTCTTTCGCCTTCTCCTCCTCCATCCCTTCTGCTTCCTCCAACTCCTCAGCATTCCCATCATTCCATACCTCAACACCATCTCTCGTCCACCTTCTACTTTCTTCCACCCTTCCTCTCTCAGGAGCAGTCCTAGCCAGTGGGGGGTGGATATTTCGGGCCCAGAACCAGGGTATGACCGCACGACCTGCCACTAGTCGTGCGGCCCGATGGTAGCTCTCCTGGCCTGGACCCCTGGGCCCCTCTCGCCGCCCGTGATGAAATCCGCATCCCGGCTTGTGGCCTGCCTCTCACCTTCCGGCCGCGCCGGGATGCTCTGGGCCACAGACGAGCCTTTCTCGCCACCCGTGATGAATCCACATCCCGGCTTGCGGCCTGCCTCTCTTCTTCCGGCCGCGCCGGGACGGTCTGGGCTGCGAACAGGCCGAGCCGATCTCCTCTGCTCTCCCGTCGCCCAAACAGCTCGCCCTTCAACTCTGGGCGGCTCGGCGCGACGACGGGAGGATCGGCTTGTCAAGCCAGCCCTCCACGATGGTAAGCGAGGGCTGGCGGCATCTTCCTGGGGTAAAAACCACCCCCGGGGCTTCTCCGGCTCTCAGGGCGCGACCGCCATGTCGCGCATGCGCAGATCAAGGATGCTACTTAGCACTGGTAATCAGACTAGCATAAGATCATATGCAACATCTCCTATAGTGCAGTGGTCCTAACTGTTTGGCAATAGGGACCAGTTTCTTGGAAGACAATTTTTCCACAGACAGTGGGAAGGCTATGGTCTTGCACACAATCTAGATCTCTTGCAGGCTCAATTTACAGCCTGTCTCTCACCTCCAGCTATGCGGCCCTGTGCCTAACAGGCCACAGACTGGTATCTAACAGGCCATGGACCTGGAGTGGGTTTCAAAACTTGGTAGTGGTCATGTGACTGGGTGGGCATGGCCAATTTGATGTTACTCACCAGGAGATGTCATGGATTGAGTGAAGCTCACTTAACAATGCTCTTGCTTAGCAACCAAAAGTTTGGGCTCAATTGTAGTCATAAGTCAAGGACTATCACTGCCTTCCTCTGCATGACAGCCTTATTCTAGTAAACTCTTTCTCCTTTCTGGCAATTTTCCTCTCTGTTAGAGGCACCAAACTAATCCCGACAATATCAGGCTTCCTGCTGCAGCAGGGGGTTAGACTCGATGACCTCTGAGTTGCCTTCTAGCCCTAAATTGCTGTTCTTTTTTTCTTTCTTTCCTCCCTTCTTTCTTTCTTTCTCCCTTCCCTCTGTGGGGGAAGGGAGAAACATAACACACACCCAATATAACTGCTGAATGACACTTTGCAAATCTCAGCAGATTTTCAATTTAAAGCAGGACTCCAAAATTTGCAGCTTTAAGATTTGTGGACTTTAACTCCCAGAATTCCACAGCCAATCATGTTCAGTTCCAATTTACAGTGACAACATTTGCTTTTCTCCTTTGCTGAATCTCACAGATAAAAAGTGAGTTTCCTTCCTTCCTTCTTTCTTTCTCCCTTGTCTTCCTTCCTTCAATCTTTCCTCCCTTATTTATTTATTTATTTTTATTTTTCGAATTTACACCCTGCCCTTCTCCTTGTTAGGACCCAGGGCGGCGCACAGGCATTATTAAAACCATAACAAAAAACAATATACAAGATTAAAAACATATTAAATTAAATTAAAACCCGTGCTAAAAAACCCATTTTAAACCCTGAAAATTAAAATTATAGATAGAGTCAGAAACGGGGGGCTACGCTAGGCCGGCTTGTTGGAATAGATACGTCTTAAGACGTTGGGGGAAGAGGCGGAGGTCTGAGTTGGTGCGTAGGTCGGGGGGTAGGTCGTTCCAGAGGCCAGGCCCGCCACAGAGAAGGCCCTTCCCCTGGGTGTCACCAACCGGCATTGCCTGGCTGACGGTACCTGGAGAAGACCCTCTCTGTGACAGCGGATCGGACGAAGGGATGTATGGGACAGGAGGTGGGCTCGTATGTAGCTCCCTCCTTCTCTTACTTTTTAAAGCTTTTAAAGCCTGAAGCAGCAAGGGAAAAAACTTTTTTTTAAAAGCTTCTGATGAAGTTCTGATGGGAGAACAGGTTCAGGGTCGTGTCCAAGCCACCATTTTTACTACCAGTCCTATCTGGTACACTACCTCTTCTGGCGTACCAGATCGTATAGGGAAGAACCCACCTCTGCCATGGAGCAATACTGGTCCATGACCCAGAATTTAAGGATCCCTGTTACAATGTGGACAGAACTTCCAACCGTTTACATTACCCTTTTCTTACTATTTACTCACCTTTCTTAACCAAGTAACAAACCAAGGTGACCAGAGTCAGAATGACAAAAGCTAGAACTCCAGATATAATGGCCCATTTCTTGCCTGATGAAGAATGAAGAATAAGCTCAATTAAATCAAAGAATTCAATGGGTTCATCCTTAGTTGTTGTACATATAGAATCAAAATTAGTGCTATGGAATCCAAGCAAGCAATGCTTCATAAAAAGGAGCCTGAAAAAAGCTGTTTGATGAAAAACAAATAGCTCATGTTCACTACCACGGTTTAAAAGCTAAAGACTATGGTGTTTTACTTTCTAGAATATCTCAATAGGAAACCATTTTCTTGTCTCTTTCTACAAAAACTACATAGGTCTAGTATATGGATATTATCTTGATCTGGTAGGAAAACTACATGGATATACCTATGTCATTTCTCCTGAGTCAAGATAATCTTCATCTTGCCTATTGAAGTTAAACAAACAGTGGAGAAAATGCCCACATTCTTTTCAGCACATTATCTTGCTTGCTTATTCTTACTTAATGCTACCTCATCCATAATACAATCCTCTTTTCCTTCATTATTTTTAAGTGTAAAGAAGGAGGAAATGGTACACAGAAGGTGAGAAATTGTGGAGAAAGTATGGCGGGCCCGGCCCTCAGGAACGACCTACCCCCCGACCTTCGCACAATCTCGGACCTCTGCCTCTTCCGCCAACGTCTTAAGACGTACTTATTCCAACAAGCCGGCCTAGGATAGCCCCCCGTTTCTGACGTTTTAAGGAAATTTTAATTTGGTAGGGTTTTTAATATTGGGTTTTTAGCACGAGTTAATGAATTTAATTACATTTTAATCGATATTTATTGTATTTTTGTGTTTTTAAGATGCCTGTGCGCCGCCCTGGGTCCTAACAAGGAGAAGGGCAGGGTATAAATTTAATAATAAATAAATAGGTGACTGGAGAGGATGAAAAGTGGAGCATTTATACTCCACTTTTGTTGGTGGGCGTTAGCAGTAATGTTCTAAAATTAGATACCTAAAATTGTTATGGTGAACCTATGGCATGTGTGCCAGAAGAGGCATGCAGAACCCTCTCTGTGTGCATAGGCCCCATTGCCAGCGGATCTTCTGGTTTCCAGTCACTTTAAGACTGTTTTTCAGGCTTTTTTCAGGCCGTGTTTGGGCTGTTTTCTAAGCTGATTTCAGTTTTTGGGGGGCTAAAAACACCTTGAAAATGACCTGAAAACACCCCCCCAAGAAAATGGCCCCAAAATAGCCTGAAAACAGGCCCCAAAACAGCCTACAAACTGCTAAAAAACAGGCATGTGCGTACCAGCCAGATGGAAATTATTATTTATTTATTTATTTATTGGATTTATACCCCGCCCTTCTCCAAATGGACTCAGGGCGGCGGACAAGAAATCAGAACATACAGAACATATAAACATTTTCTTTTTCTTTTTTAAACTTATTCCGTTAAGCATGTACATACATATGACATACATGCATATGACAGCCGGGAGGACACCCAGGAGGACACCCAAATTGCGCGCCCTCTCCACGGGGGCTGGTGTTTCGCCCCCAATGGCCAGAGTTGGAGTAATCTGGCTGAATCGGGGTGCCGGAAACCACAGCCGCTCAGTCTTGGACGGGTTGAGCCTGAGTTTGTTACTACCCATCCAGACCCGTACAGCCTCCAAACACCGGGACATAACCTTGACGGCATCGTTGGGGTGGTCTGGGGTGGATATGTACAGCTGAGTATCATCAGCGTACAGATGATATCCCACCCCAAAACCACGGATGATCTCTCCCAGTGGCTTCATATATATGTTGAACAGTAGGGGTGAGAGGACCGACCCCCGGGGCACCCACACATGTGAGGGGCCTCGAAGTCAACCTCTGCCCCCCTGCCAACACATATTGTGACCGACCGGAGAGGTAGGACGAGAACCACCGCAAAACGGTGCCTCCCAGCCCCAGCCCCCCCAGTCGGCGTAATAGGATACCATGGTCGATGGTATCAAAAGCCGCTGAGAGGTCTAATAGGATTAGGATAGAGGAAAATCCTCTATCCCGCGCCCTCCAGAGATCATCAACCAACGCGACCAATGCTGTCTCGGTGCTGTGCCCGGGTCGGAAGCCGGACTAGCGCGGGTCTAGATAATCAACTTCCTCCAAGTGTCGCGGAAACTGTTGAGCCACCACACTCTCGACAACCTTCACTAAAAAGTGAAGGTTGGAGACGGGACGATAGTTCTCTAATAATGCTGGGTCCAGGGACGGCTTCTTGAGGAGGGGCCTTACCACCGCCTCTTTCAAGATGGCAGGCAAGGACCCCTCACTCAGAGATGCCCTGGAGCCAGCCTGACGTCGTCTCCCAGGATTCCAGTACAAGCCAGGAGGGACAAAGGTCCAATAAACATGTCGTGGCTCTAAGTCTCTTTGACAACTTGTCCATATCTTTGGTAGTAACAAAATCAAACTTCTCCCATAAAGGTGTCACAAGAACTGCCTCGGCACTCTCGACTGGGCCACTGTCGGTGGAGGGTAACTCGCTCCGAATCCGAGTGATTTTCTCCTGCAGATAAATCCCGAATTCCTCTGCTCGGCCCTGTAGAGGGGCTTCCCGTGGCCTCTGTTGAAGGAGGGAGCGGGTCACCCTAAACAGGGCGGCAGGGCGGTTATCTGCGGATGCAATAAGAGTGGCACAATACTTGCGTTTGGCCACTCTTATCGCCACTAAGTAAGTCCTAATGTGGTCCCTTACTAGTATCCGGTGAGTTTCGGAGTGAGATAATCTCCACTTGCTCTCTAGGCATCTCTTGTGGCGCTTCATCCCCCTGAGCTCCTCGGTAAACCAAGGGGCCCAGGTGGTTCGTCGCCGCAAGAGAGGCCGCAAGGGCGCGACTCGGTCCAAGGCCCCCGTGGCCGCACTTAACCATGCGGTCACTAAGTCCTCGGCCGAGTCATGGGGCAAGTCCACAGGAATTGGCCCAAGCTCCCTCTGGAACTTTAACGGGTCCATCAGGAGCCTGGGGCGGAACTATATAGGAATGTCTGGTTCTGCCTCCCCACCGTGAGGTGTAGCGATCGGAAAGTCGAGCCAAAGGAGAGCATGATCTGTCCATGACAGGGGTGTGATGACTAAATCCCCAATTCCCAGATCATTACTCCATTGTCCCGAGACGAAGATGAGATCCAGGGTGTGTCCACCTTCGTGAGTAGGGCCCAAGACTACCTGGGTCAGGTCCATGGCTGTCATGGAAGCCATGAACTCCCAAGCTACACCAGAGGTCTCACCTTCTGATGGCAGGTTAAAGTCCCCCATGACTAAAAGTCTGGGGGTCTCAACCGCCACCCCGGCTATCACCTCCAGCAGCTCAGGCAGGGCTGTAGTTGCATAGCGAGGAGCCAGGTATACAACTAACACGCCCAACTGCTTCCCTAGGCCCCACTTCACAAGGAGGGACTCGCACCCGGTCGCCTGTGGGATTGTGGTCTCCTTTGGTTCAAGACCTTCCCTAACCATGATCGCCACTCCCCCACCCCTCCCTAAGGCTCTAGGCTGATAGAAGTCCCGGTATCCTGGTGGGCACATTTCTACGAGGGGATGTCCTCCCTCGTGGCCCAACCAGGTTTCCGTAATGCCTACCAGGTCCGGGTCCCCCTCTGACACAAGGTCGTGTATGAGGGGGGCTTTTTGTACCACGGACCTGGCGTTGCATAGCATCAGTCTAGGGCCCCGGGTCTGTGGTTCTTGCTCACCTAGTCTGCAATGGGGACAAGGGGAGTCGGAGCGCGTGACCACCCGTAACCGTCCGCCACGGTTCTCCAACTGATAGTGTCCCTCCCCTTTCCCACCACCCCTGCCCTTCCCCAAGACCATATTGATGGCAAATACCCTAGTGGAAGTGACCCCCCTTTCACCCTCCCCCACCTCTTTTCTTCCGTTTTCTGCCAGCCTTCTCTCTTGGTGTTCCCCCATCTGGTTCTCCCTCCCCCCCTCCCTGGGACCCCCTAAAAGTCGAATTAGAAATTTACACAGGAATCCCCTGAGCCTGCGCTTCGTCCACCTCTCAGGATTGATCAATCCATCCTCGAGGTATGCCCGTGTTAATTCAGGGGGCCAGGCCTGCGAGAGGGGACACTCTCGCAGGCAAAGGAGATCGAATCTAGAGTAGGATAGCATTCCAGGGTCTCTATCCCCCCGGAGGCATTCTGATGACATATGATGGTTCTACTGGGTCAGGACTAAGATGGAAGGTATAGTAAAGGTTTTATACATTTAGTGGTAGGTAGCCCGGAAAGATGTCATAATTATAAATATATAAATATATAAATAGAGATGTTATAGATAAATATATAAATATAAATATATAATAAATAAGGGAAGGAAGATCTAACCACCAGGGAGAGGGAAGGGAGGGACCAAGGGCATAGAGGAAGGACCTAGATTGTATAATTTAAATAGTCCGTAGAGTTCATGGATAGGAATCTGGAATAATAATAATAATAATCATGCTATTTCATTAGAGGGAGATAATTAATTATCCCTCGCCAGTTAGGTATTGTCTCTGTCTCTATCTTTATCTCTATGTTCCCCAGAAGCCATGATGAGGAAAAATAAGCCCTCCACAATAATGTTCGTTCAGTCACCAACTCTTTCACCATACCCGCTGAAGGATGCATACACAACAGCACAACTGAATCTCCCATATATCCTGATCCTGCATCGACAAATAGCTCTGGAGAAGGAAGTTTACCTAAAGTAATGAATAAAGCAAAAACAATCTTTTTTCTTTGTAATACTTTTCAAGTCTTTTTTATTTCTGATTATTAAACAGACTCAGACATACCTGAAGAGTTACAGAGGTCCACATCTTGATTGCCTGAAACGTTGTCTAAACAGCAGTGAATGGTGATGAAAGCATCTGTAATGATATCAATGTATTAAAATCCAGGAGATATTTTGCATAGAAACTTCATAATATCCCAAATCTATTTTCTTAATGTTTGCAAAAATAGCAATTTTATGATACAATAATTGCACAGAGAAAGATATACATCCACTTGTATGTTTATCCTCTTCAGTCATTGGAGACAAGAGAAGAGGGGAGGAAAGGAGAGGAGAAAAGAAAAGAAAAGATTTTCCTCAAATTGGATGTATTACACTCCGTAGTGTGACATCACTAAGCATACATATACACCAGAAGAGATTCATCAGGATTCTTTGTAGCTGTAAATAGTCAAATAAAAAGCAACAAGTGTTCTCTTCCACGCCAGTCTTCCACACCACTGTCTTCACTTGACTTGTGGAAATGTTAGAGCTATTCAGACTAGTTGTAGCATTTGAGACTTCTCCTCCAGTACACACCCCATTTGAGGGAGAGCTGAGATATGACCAACTATACCTATCTCTAGTAGTAGAATTACCTTGGAAAGAAACATCCACATTCTTTGAATTTAGCTTTAATTTAGAGGCTACTCGGTTCCAATAACTGGGAAACTTATAGTTAAAAGCTACAAAAAAAGAAATCACAAGCAGCTTGAAAATAGATAAATACTGTCTATATAAAAATCTTGTTAGAAATAAGATATTTTCTGAGTTAACATGAAGCAAGCTTTCAAATGCTCCTGTTGCCCTGGTTACTATTTTATTATTTCTCAATTATCTCCGATTTATTTATTTTTAATGGCATGATGACAGTCAGTGGACGTAGATGACCAGACAGTGAGAGAGATCAACATGATTCCTATCAAGCTTTGTAGAAATATAGAGATCCCTGAGGCCTGGATGGACACATCCAGGCCTCAGGGATCGAGTGGCTGTGGTTCCCGGCGTCACGATATAGTCAGCTGGTTCCATCTCTGACCATGGGGGCGAGTCATTGGCCCCTGCGGATAGGGCTCGCAATTTGGGCGTCCTCCTGGATTCCCAGCTATCATTGGATGACCATGTGGCAGCCGTGACCAGGGGGGGCTTTTATCAGGTGCACCTGATACGCCAGTTGCGCCCCTATCTAGATCAAGATGCCTTACACATGGTCACTCAAGCGCTCGTCACCTCTCACCTAGACTACAACCCCTCTCTACATGGGGCTCCCTTTGAGGTGCACCCGGAGGGTCCAGCTAGTCCAGAATGCGGCCACACGGGGGATCCTGGGAGTGTCTCGATACACCCATATAACACCTCTCCTGTGTGAGCTGCATTGGCTGCCTGTGGCCTTCCGAATGTGCTTCAAGGTGCTAGTAACCATCTTTAAAGCGCTCCATGGCACGGGACCTGGCTACTTGCGGGACCGCCTCCTACCACATACCTCCCTTAGACCTGTCTGCTCCCACAGAGTGGGCCTCCTCAGGGTGCCATCCCCTAGACAATGCCGACAGGTGGCCCCCAGGTGGAGAGTCTTCTCTGTGGCAGGGCCTGCCCTCTGGAATGACCTACCCCCCGACCTTCGTACCATCACAGACCTACGCCTCTTAATACAATACAATACAATACAATAGCAGAGTTGGAAGGGACCTTGTAGGTCTTCTAGTCCAACCCCCTGCGTGGGCAGGAACCTTATACCATTTCAGACAAATGGCTATCTAACATCTTTTTAAAGACTTCCAGGGTTGGGGCATTCACAACTTCTGGAGGCAAGCTGTTCCAGATGTTAATTGTTCTAACTGTCAGGAAATTTCTCCTTAGTTCTAAGTTGCTCCTCTCCTTGATTAGTTTCCACCCATTGCTTCTTGTCCTGCCCCCAGGTGCCTTGGAGAATAGTTTCACTCCCTCTTCTTTGTGGCACCTTCTGAGATATCGGAACACTGCTATCATGTCTCCCCTGGTCCTTCTCTTCATCAAACTAGACATACCCAGCTCCTGCAGCCGTTCTTCATATGTTTTAGTCTCCAGTCCCCTAATCATCTTGGTTCCTCTTCTCTGCACTCTTTCCAGAGTCCCCACGTCTTTTCTACATCGTGGCGACCAAAACTGTATGCAGTATTCCAAGTGTGGCCTTACCAAGGCGCTATACAGTGGCATTAACACTTCACGTGATCTAGATTCTATCCCTCTGTTTATGCAGCCTAGAACTGTGTTGGCTTTTTTGGCAGCTGCTGCACACTGCTGGCTCATATTTAAATGGTTGTCCACTAGGATTCCTAGATTCCTCTCACAGCTGCTACTATTGAGCAAGGTACCACCTATACTGTACTTGTGCATTTGGTTTTTCTTGCCTATATGTAGGACCTTACTTTTTTCACAATTGAATTTCATTTTATTAGATAGTGCCCAATGTTCAAGTTTGTCTAGATCCTTCTGTATCTTAAACCTATCTTCTGGAGTGTTGGCTATTCCTGCCAGCTTGGTGTCGTCTGCAAATTTGATGAGTTCCCCATTTATCCCCTCATCCAAATCGTTGATGAAGATGTTAAAGAGTACTGAGCCTAAAACAGAGCCTTGGGGGACTCCACTGCATACTTCCTTCCATGTAGATGCAGTTCCATTGAGGACTACACGTTGAGTGCAGTTGGTCAGCCAGTTGCGAATCAATTTGCTGGTGGTGCTGTCTAACCTACAATTTTCTACTTTATCTAATAGTAGGTTATGGTCTACTTTATCAAATGCCTTACTGAAGTCCAGGTAAATTATATCAACAGCATTCCTCTGGTCCACTGATTTTGTCACTTTGTCAAAGAATGCAATTAGATTAGTCTGGCATGATCTGTTCTTGACAAACCCATGTTGGCTTTTAGCTATTACTTTGTTTGCTTCTAGGTGTTCACTTATTTGTTGTTTAATTATCTTTTCCAGAATCTTTCCTGGTATTGAGGTCAGGCTGATGGGTCTATAGTTTCCTGGATCTGTTTTTTTTCCTTTTTTGAAGATGGGAACCACATCAGCTCTTTTCCAGTCTTCTGGCAGTTCCCCGGTGCTCCAGGATCTCTGAAATATATAGTTCAGTGGTTCTGAGATCTCGTCTGCCAGTTCCTTCAGAACCCTGGGGTGTAATCTATCTGGTCCTCGTGATTTGAACTCGTCCAGGGCAGACAGTTGCTCACTTACCATTTTCTTCCCTATTTCAACTTGTGTTCCTAATCTGATTTTTGTGGTGCTGTTTTTGATTGGTTGGACTGTTTTATCCCTTTGTGTAAAGACAGATGCAA
This sequence comes from Rhabdophis nuchalis, assembly GCA_039707465.1. Lineage (NCBI taxonomy): Eukaryota > Metazoa > Chordata > Lepidosauria > Squamata > Natricidae > Rhabdophis > Rhabdophis nuchalis. The sequence goes on from CM077647.1 coordinate 144,281,284, forward strand.
AAAAAGAGTTAAATAGTTCTGCTTTCTCCCTGTTGCTTATCATCTTCTTGCCATTTTCTCCCAGCAGTGGACCAATTGTTTCCTTCACTTTTTTCTTATTTTTAACATGTTGGAAGAAGCTTTTTTTGTTATTTTTTACTTTTTTGACAAGCCTTTCTTCATTGCGAGCCTTAGCTTTCCTCACTTCATCTTTACAGGCTCAGGCTATTTGCTGATATTTTGCCTTAGTTATGTCCCCCTTTTTCCACTTTTTATATTTATCCTTTTTGTCTTTCAATTTGTCAGAGAGTTCTTTATGCAGCCATGCTGGTTTCTTTTGGGAGCTTTTCTTCTTCATTGGTATTGCGCTGGACTGGGCTTTTATAATCTCATTTTTCAAAATTTCCCAAGCTTCTTGAGTTGTTTTCCCCTTGAGGATTCTCATCCATGGAATCCTTCCCAAGCTCTCTCTGAGTTTATTGAAATTAGCTCTCTTAAAGTCTAAGACACTAGTTTGACTTTGTTCAACTACTTTTGTTTGCATAATGTTGAATTCCAGTATTTCATGATCGCTTGCCCCCTGTAGCTTCTACACCTTCTATCATTTCCTCTCTGTTAGTGAGAATTAAGTCCAATATTGCTGATCCCCTTGTTCCCTTCTCTACCTTTTGGGAAACAAAGTTGTCTGATAGGTTTGTTAGGAACCTGTTGGATCTTCCACTTGGTGCAGAGTTTGTTTCCCAATTGATGTCAGGGTAGTTAAAATCTCCCATTCCTATTGTAGTGTGCTTCCTACATACCTTAGTTAGCTGGTTAGCTGGTTCTGCCAGGCATTAAAGATACATCTATTTCAAGAGGCCAGACTGGCTTAGTTTTTAATGGGTAATAGTTTTAATTGATTTTAACCCTTTTGTAATCTAAATTTTAAGCCCAGACATTAATTTAATTCATTTTTAACTGTTTGTACTGTATTGTATTATATTTTTATATTTCTGTGCACTGCCCTGAGTCCCTTTGGGGAGATAGGGCAGTATATAAATTTGACAAATAAATAATAAATACATACATACACACCACACATACAAACACACACACACAAAACAGAGAGAGACACACAGACACACACAAATTCATCCGCCCATAATGGATAATGTCTTGATTCTCAATGGTTTACGATTTTACTGTGTGAATCCAAAAAAAGATAAAGCTTTTAGAATGTTGCATTTGGAATAGAAGTAGAAAGAATTGTGAATACTTTGGAACAGATTATATTTGCTGTATTAATGTATGCATTTTTAATATTTGTGTCATTTCTGTAACTGTATAATTTCATAAAGTAAATATATATGCTGGGAAAACATTGCTGAGAAGCTAAATATATAATAAGTTAAAATTATTTTAAGTACATTAATGAAACCTCAGAGGAAGGATGTGTCAGGCTATTTTTTTACCTCAAAATTATAATTATTGAAGGTTTGAGAAGCATGATTGTCTGTCTGTCTGTCTGTCTTCCTTCCTTCCTTCCTTTTGGATGTGGGGGCATAACTACTGTGCCCCCACACACACATAGCAACTAAGTCTGTCAATGAGAGCTATTTGAACTCTGAAATTTGTTGTGTGAACAACAAGGAGACAGGAAGCAGCCTTTTTTAGCCAAGAAATGAAAGTGAAACTGCTTGACATCCCGACTGGACTACTGCAATTCTCTCTACATGGGGCTCCCCTTGAGGTGCACCCGATGACTTCAGCTTGTCCAGAATGCAGCCGCGCGAGCAATAATGGGAACCTCAATACATCCCTACGGCCGATTCGCTCCCACAGAGAGGGACTTCTCCGGGTGCCGTCCACTAGGCTATGCCAGCGGGCGACGCCCAGGGTAAGGGCCTTCTCTGTGGCGGGCCCAGCCCTCTGGAACAACCTTCTCCCTGAGATCAGAACAACTACGGACCTCCGCTCCTTCCGTCAAAAATTAAAAACACACTTTTTCTGCTTGGCCGGCCTAGGTTAGTCTTCCGTCTTTTAATAGGGTTTTGGGAGATTTTAGTGTATTTTAAGATAGGGTGATTTTAGCGCAGGGATAATTTGGTTTAATTCGTATTTTATCTATTTATTTATATATTTTATATTGGTATTTTTAATTTTTCCCTGTGCACCGCTCCGAGTCCCTTTGGGGAGAGGAGGCGGTTTATAAATAAATTATTATTATTATTATTATTATTATTATTATTATTATTATTATTATTATTATTATTATTATTATTATTATTATTATTATTATTGTGTTTTGCTTGCATTTACTGCTACCTTGGAAAATCTGCTTTTGGTAATGTATTGTATATTATTATTATTTTAAATCCTGCTGAATAAGTTACTGTGTGTCAGGACCTGTTTCTTCGATTTCTTAGGAAAGACCACACTTAGACATTGTTTGAAAATGAGTAAAGTTACTTTTACTAAGGATCGTAAGTGAACAGATCATTTGAAGCAGAGAGTGAATACTTTAGGCGCCAACATAGCGTATTAACCTTTAAGCCCAACCCAATACCCAACTCCCCCCAAAGCAGTGTCCAATATGCATTCATCTCCGACATCAGGTGGGCAGGTCATCACCAGCCTGGAATGTGAGACCGTTAGCCGAAGAGATAACACCGTCCATTACCGTTTTCCACCAGCACAACATTTGAATCCCAGCACCCCACCCTCCCCGTTTCCATGGCAGCACAGCAGATAGCGAAGGCTGACATCCGGACCTCCTCCAGGAACAGCGAGAAAGCTCGGATACCCGCCGAAAGGGAGATGTTAGACCTGAAAAACAGACAAGAAAGGACAAAACAAGAGAGAGAAAAGAGGGAAAGGGTCAAGGCTTGTGAGGATACTTGGCATAAAATTGCCGTAGTAGTTTAGGTGCTTTGAGATGGTCCTTATCAACCCATTCATTATGTGAAGGGGGAAAATCTTTCCAGCTGACTAAAAACTGAGTCTTATTTCTATGGATTCTGGAGTCCAAAATGTCTCGAACTTCATAATGTTGGTGACCGTCCACCATGGTAGGGGTAGGAGCATCAGGAAACGGCTTGCGAAGATGCGAAGTGCGTTCAGGCTTCAACAGATGAACATGGAACACTGGATACAGTCGACGGTAAGTTTTAGGGAGATCCAAGCGGACGGAGACAGAGCTGATGATTTTAGTGATAGTAAATGGACCGACAAATCTGGGTCCCAGTTTCTTACATTTCTGCGGGCTATCCAAATGTTTAGTAGAGACATATACCCTATCACCAACTTTGTAGGCCGGGGGAGCTGACCTCTTCTTACCAGCATACATTTTATGTGATTGATGGGCATCGTTCAAGGTCTTACGTATGATAGGCCAAACAGGAGACAGTCTAGAAGACCAATCGGCCAAAGAAGGAACAGTAGGTGAGACATGCGGTAATTCAGGAATGGGAACAAAATCTTGTCCATAGACGATACTGAAAGGGGTCATATTCGTACTAGAGTGAACCGAATTATTATAAGCCACTTCCGCATGCACCAGGAGATCAGCCCAATCGTCCTGCTGAAAATTAATGAAGCAGCGTAGATATTGTTCCAAAACAGAATTGACCCTCTCACAAGATCCGTTCGTCTGGGGGTGGTAGGCGGAGCTTAAGCCTTGGGCGGAGCCAATCAGTTTCAAGAATTCCTTCCAAAAGACAGACGTAAATTGAGTGCCCCTGTCAGAGATAATGCGTTGGGGAACACCATGAAAACGGTAGATATGAGTGACAAACAACTTAGCCAAAGATTTGGAGGATGGAATTTTGGAACAAGGCACAAAATGTACTTGTTTGGAGAAAAGATCTGTAACCACCCAAATAACGGTATAGCCCTGGCTGGGTGGGAGATCCACAATAAAGTCCATCGAAATTTCTTTCCAAGGTGATTCCGGCATCGCCACAGACTGGAGAAGGCCTTGTGGCTTTCCAGGAGAACGTTTCGAAGCAGCACAAACAGGGCAACTGGCAATATAAGATTCAACATCCATTTTAAGAGACGGCCACCAGAATTGACGTTTGACAAGGTGTACAGTTTTAACGAAACCAAAATGACCTGCCAAACGTGAATCGTGAGCGCGTTGGAGTACAAAAGGCCGTATGGTCGCAGGGACATAAATTTTGGAACCAATCCAAGGAAGATCATCTCTAATGGTGCAATCAGCAGAGTGGGCGGAATACCACTCATCAGTAAGCAGTTCAGTCTTAATCCGAGCAATCAGCTCAACCGGAGGGGTAGTTTGAACAGTAGAACGAGTTCGAGTAGCAACCGGAGAAGCCGGTAAAGTAAGAGGCATGAGGGGTTGTACAATGGTAAGTTTAGAAGCATCATATTGTGGTAATCTGGAGAGGGCATCAGCCATGAAATTTTTTCCTCCGGGAATAAATTTAAGATGGAAGTTGAACCGATGGAAATAATGCGCCCAGCGCAACTGTCTTGGCGATAGTTTACGCGAAGAGGTGAGAGCTTCCAGGTTCTTATGGTCGGTCCAGACCTCGAATGGGTGGGGAGCACCTTCAAGAAAATGACGCCAAGTCATGAGGGCCCAACGAACAGCAAAAGCCTCTTTCTCCCAAATGGCCCATCCACGTTCGGTCGTGGTGAGTTTCCGAGAGGTGTAGGCACACGGTTGTAATTGGCCATGGTTGTTGAGTTGCAACAGGACAGCCCCCACGGCGACATCACTCGCATCTGCTTGAATCACAAAAGGGGACGTGACATCGGGGTGTTTGAGAACCGGCTCAACCGCAAATAAACGCTTAAGTTTCTCGAAAGTGGCTTGGCATTCCATGGTCCATTTAAGGGGCGTTCCTGGTCGAGGTTTCCCCTCGCCATTCGTTTTGAGAAGATTTGTTATAGGCAAAGCAATACTAGCGAATGATGGAATAAACTGGCGGTAAAAGTTTGCAAAGCCCAAAAAACTTTGGAGCTGTTTACGAGTACGGGGCGGGGCCCAATCTGTTACCGCCTTAACCTTTGCAGGATCCATTTCAATTCCTTCAGAAGAGATGCGATAACCTAAATAGTCAATTTTATCCTGGTGAAACTCGCATTTGGATAATTTGGCGTATAGCTCGGCGGAGCGAAGTTTCCGAAGGACGGAACGCACAAGCTTAACATGTTCATCACGTGTCTGCGAATATACGATGATGTCATCAATGTAGACTAAAACGCCTTTATAAAGGTGTTCGTGGAGGACTTCGTTTATCAATTGCATAAACACTGAGGGGGCACCTTGCAAACCAAAAGGGAGAACCTTAAATTGAAAACATCCAAGTGGGCAGTTAAAAGCAGTTTTCCATTCGTCCCCTTCCTTGATTCTAACTCTATAATAGGCCTCGCGCAAGTCCAGCTTAGTAAAAATCTTCCCAGTAGCCAGGTGAGCCAGCATGTCTTTCATAAGTGGGAGTGGGTAGACATTATGTTCGCAAATGGTGTTCAGATAAGAATAGTTTTGTACTAATCTGAGAGTGCCATCTTTCTTTTCTCGAAACATAACAGGTGCCGCTACACGTGGCCTAGCTGGTTCAATAAAACCCCTTTGAAGATTTTTGTCAATGAAGTTCCGTAGTTCATTCATTTCACGCTGCGTCATGGAATAAATGCAGGGTTTTGGCAACTGCACTCCCGGGAGGAAATCAATTGAACAATCAGTGGCCCTATGAGGGGGGAGGGAATCATAAGATTTTTCACTGAAAGCTTCCTTGAGGTCCCAATATTCTTTGGGAATTCTTTCTTCTCCAGGGATGACCTCAGGAGAAGGAAAAGCCAGTAATTGAGCAGCTGGTTCCGAAACAGGGGCCAGGTCAATGGGCGAAATATGCTCGTCCTCCGAAGGCAGGGAGGTGTGATCGGGCACTATCAAAGGAATTCGAACCCAACCCTCTTTCCAGTTAATGAGGGGGTTCCATTTACGAAGCCAATTAACACCCAGAATGACAGCATTTTCAGAAATGGTCGTTACAATGAAATTTATGGTTTCTGTATGGGCCTGCCCAATGGAGACACGAATAGGTTCAGTAATGAGAGAGGCAGGGGCTCCCCCAGCTACAGAACCATCCATTTGGCAAAACGCTATGGGAGTTTTTAGATTTTTTAGATGGAAACCCATAGAATACACAACATCTTGATTTATAAGGCACCGTGAGCAACCAGAATCAATTAGAGCCCGCACATTGCAAGTGCGGCCAGTAGATGGAGCCAAAAGCTTTAAATTAATATAAAGGGGGCCGGAACGATGACTCACCAAGTTGTCGTCATCCGACTCCTCCCAGTCATCCGGGCAGGCATTGGGCTGGGCAGACGAGAGGTCCAGTGGCTCCACACCACTCATCGCGGGTTTACTGCGCACGCTCAGAGGTTTCGGAGGTCTTCTGTCCCTCCCTCCTTCCCTCTCCGGAGAAGAATGTGGGCATGAAGAACGACTTGATCTGCATTTGTTAGCCCAATGCCCCTCCTTTCCACATCGATAACAAACAGTCGAGCGCGGTTGAGTAGGTCTTCGGCCCCCCCCCACTTTTCTGGATGGGTGAAAACTTTTCAGGGGAATGAGGTCTGGGACTCTCTCTTTGCAGTTTCCGCTCATGACGGACTGAATCTTGTAATTGGGCTTGATCCAGCTCAACGTCACCCGCGAGATCTATCCATTCTTCTAAGGTTTCGGGGCGAAATCTATTCATGCACGTTTGATAAATGTTCTTATCAAGACCCTCAGTATAGAGGTCCATTAATGCCCGGTCACTGTAACCGGTCATGAACACGGCCAGGTCCTTAAAGTTCTGCGTGTATTCCTGAACTGATTTATCCCCCTGGCGTAAATTTCTCATTCTCATCTTAGCTTTCCTTTCAACACGGGGGTCCTCAAAGCGCCTTCTCAGGGCAGTCATGAAACGCTCAAAGTCACGCAACACGGGTGAATGGCTATTATGCAGTGAGACCAACCATTGGGAAGCATTTTTTTCCAAGGCCATAGAGACAATTCTAATTTTGCTTTCATCTTCAAGATCAGCTGCATAAAATTGTACAAAATTATCGACGTGAATCAGAAAAAATGCCAGGCCCTCGGCACTGCCGTCGAATTTCACACCCAGGGGAGGAAGCTTTGCAAGTCGGCGGGGAGAGGCTGGGCGGGCATCTCTCTGCATACCTCTGCTGGCTCGGGCAGGGGGGGATGGTGAATCTCTGATATCCTTAACAGCTGCAGCTCCCTGCATATTTAACTGTTTGCTTTCCTGCTGTTGTCCCCTCCCCAAAAGTTCATCCAGGGCCGCCCGCTTCTCAGCTGCCTGTTGAAGGTAATGCTGGCCCCATTCCTTAAATTCCCTTTCCTCTTTTAAGAGTTCAGGTATGAGTTGCTTGGGGGAAAGGCGACGCCTGGTTACAGTAACTCCTGAGGCTTTGCTTCCAGTCATTCCCACGCCCTCTGACCAGCGGCGAGATTTGGAAGAATCTTCGGCTGGCTGGCTTAAATCTAGGCCGGCTAAACATTCCAACACTGACCTCGTATCTTCTGTTGGTGCTTGAGCTCCCAGTTCCGTTTCAGGCCGGACTTCCACCAAGGGAATTTCTTGTTTCATGGGGTCCGACATGGTGTAGGATTTATTTGTGACTCTCTGCTTAATGTCAGGACCTGTTTCTTCGATTTCTTAGGAAAGACCACACTTAGACATTGTTTGAAAATGAATAAAGTTACTTTTACTAAGGATCGTAAGTGAACAGATCATTTGAAGCAGAGAGTGAATACTTTAGGCGCCAACATAGCGTATTAACCTTTAAGCCCAACCCAATACCCAACTCCCCCCAAAGCAGTGTCCAATATGCATTCATCTCCGACATCAGGTGGGCAGGTCATCACCAGCCTGGAATGTGAGACCGTTAGCCGAAGAGATAACACCGTCCATTACCGTTTTCCACCAGCACAACATTTGAATCCCAGCACCCCACCCTCCCCGTTTCCATGGCAGCACAGCAGATAGCGAAGGCTGACACTGTGCTTTTTGAATGTGATTGCTGCTGCAAACTCTGACCAGCCAGGTGAGCTTCAGCACTTATTACAGCCTGATTCAGCACAGCTGATTGGCAGGTGAATTGGACTGCCGAAATACTGCCAATCACTCTATTCCAGGCTGCAGGGATTGTCACCGACCATCGCTGCCTCCATGCCTCGCGTTTTTCACTTTTGATGGGCATGGGTGGGGCTACATTCAGTGTATAAGATGCACCCAAATTTTTTTTTTATTGAAATTTTTATAGTATTTTACAATATTTCACCCAGTGCTGTACAAAACAAAAGGAAGAGTTGGTTTCAAGTATCTTCTATTATCTTTAAGATCTCCAAAATCCACGTTCTCTAGGTACAGGCGTCGAGGCATCCAAAGTTCCAAGTGCATAGTCCACAAATGGCTTCCAAGTCTTCCAAAAGATATCTTTTTTATAAACCCCCTCTCTAAATTTAATATCGCACGTCATTTTATCATTTAAGGCTAATTTCCACATTTCACAGTACCATTCTTCTAATTTAATATTTACCTCTATTTTCCAATATCTTGCTATTACAATTCTACCCATTATAATCATAATTCCAATCAATTCTTTCTCATGTTTTGTTAACTCAGGTTCATTAATTATCAATAACAATATAGTTTCTGATCTCAATATTATTATTCTTTTCATCATTTCACACATCGTTCTTTCTAATTGCTGCCAAAACTTTTTAATTTTCACACATTTATACCACATATGTTCATAAGTTCCCAATTCCATATTACATCTCCAACATTTATCACTCATTTTTTTATCTATCAGTGATAATCTTAATGGGGTCCAATACCATTTCCAAACAACCTTAAAATTATGCTCTTTAATCCTTATAGACAAAGTCCTCATGATTCGACTCTTCCAGTTCTCATTCCAATCCAAATCCAATATTTTAATCTTAAGGTCTTCCTCCCAATTCCTTTTCATTACCATTTGTGGATTTCCATCGAAGTTTATAATCTTATATATCTTACTAACGAGTCCTTTTAACCCAATTTCATCCTTAATAATTTGAGATACTAAACTTTCAAATTTAGTTTTACTTCTATCTATTTTACATATTCCCCTTACTTTCATGGTCCATTTTTCTACCTGTATTTTTTCGAACCAATTCAACTCCAATTTTTGAATTACTTTTTTTTTTCTACTCTCAATTCCTAGAGCTCTTAACCAATTTACTATATTTCCTATATTTTCATCCTCAATTACTTTATCCCGACTTATATTAGTTTTAATCGGCCAACATTCAATTGTCTTCCCCAAGAAGGCTATATCCGGGATCAGTTTTTTAACAAATTTATTCCAAATTTTACTCAGCCCCTTTAACCAATAACTATTAATTGCCTTTTTTGTTTTTGCTCTATCTAAAAACCATATAGACCCAAATCTCTTAATATCTTTTAACTCCAGATCTCCCCAATGACCATCTCCACCTTTAAGTATTTTTATCACGGTTCGAATATTATACGCCCGATAATAATTAAGTAGATTGGGAATTCCCAATCCACCTTCTTTTTGATTTTGATACCACATTTTCTTCATTAGTCTTGGTTTTTTCCCACCATTACAGAATTTATCTAATTTCTTCTGATATTCTTCTATATCTTTCTCTGTCAAATTTAATGGTAGCATCTCAAATAAAAAATTAAACTTTGGTAACAACATCATTTTACACATTGCAATTCTACCAAACCAAGACAACTTTATCTCTTTATATTTATCTATCTTTTTCTCTACTTCCTTCAACATCACCTCATAATTAATTTTTTTCAATTCTCTAACTTTAAGTGAAAGTGTTATCCCCAAGTATTTCAATGTATTCTTAACTCTTATCCCAAATTGTTCTTGCATACTCTCCCACTCCTTACCGTCTTTATTCATTAATAATTCAGATTTTGACCAATTTACCTTTAAACCTGTCATTTCTTCAAATTCTATCAAATGTTTATTTATCCTCTTTAAATCTTTCTCTATATCTTTCAAAATAATCAAGGTATCATCTGCATACAAATTTATCTTATATCCCTTGTACCCTTCCAATTCTTCATCTGCTTCTATCAATTTAATCAAAACCTCCATAACTAACAAGAATAATGTTGGGGACAAGGGACATCCTTGTCTCGTACCTGCTTCCAATTTAATCTCTCCCGTCATTGTTCCATTCACCTTTACCTTTGCACTACTTTTTTGATACAATTTTGAAATAACATGTATAAATTTATTACCAAAGCCTAATGCCTCAATAATTACCTTAATAGTATCCCATTGTACAGAATCAAAGGCTTTAAAAATATCTAACGATATTATACCTATTTCATCACCATTATTTTCAGCTACATCTATAATGTTCAATACTCTCCTAATTATATCACTCATATATCTACCTTTAACAAAACCTACTTGATTATAACTTATATATTTATCTATAAAACTATTTAATCTATTACTTATAATAGCTGTAAATATTTTTGCATCTTGGTTGATTAAAGAAATGGGTCGGTAGGACTCGATCCTCTCAAGATCTTTATCAGGTTTAGGAATTATAGATATTACTGTCTTATTCCATGACATCGGGACTTCTCCACCATGTAAAATTCCATTAAATAGTTTTTGCAGTTTTGGTGTTATTAGTTCTTTAAAATCTTTATAAAATTCAGCAGGTAATCCATCTTCTCCTGGGGTCTTCCCTAATTTTAACTCTTGTATTATTTCGTTGATCTCCTCCTGTGTTATATCTCCTTCCATCAAATCTTTATATGTTTGATCTATTTTCATAGCATATTTTCCAAGATGATTCTTCAATTTTTCTAAATCGATTGATTTCTTTAAATATAATTTTTGAAAAAAATTCCTAGCTACTTCACATTTCTCCAATCTCTTATAACACCTTGTACCTTTTTCATCTATCAGAGAACCAATTTCTCTCTTTTGAGTTTTATTTTTCGCCATCTTTGCCAATAACCTAGAATTTTTATTACTAAATTCAAAAAAATCCCTATTTAGATATCTTAAATTTTTTTAACCAATTCAATATCTTCTTCTATCAATTTAGTTTTTAATAAGTTCAACTCCTCCAAACATTTTTTATCTTTCGTAAGTGAGAATTGGTTCTCTAATATCTTAATTTGTCTTGTATCCTGATCTATTTTAGTTTTATATTCTCTATATTTCCTGCTTGACAATTTAATACTTTCTCCTCTAAATATTGCTTTCATCGTATCCCAAACAATTTCAAATTTAACCTCTCCATTATCATTCAATCCCCAACTTTCCTCCCATTTTTTGAATATCCATATTTTATCCTCCTCCTTTTTATACAATTTTTCATCATATCTCCAACCTCTTTCCTTTTTCTCAAAATTAAAATCTATTTCCATCGTAACTTCTGCATGGTCAGAATCCTTAAAAATTCCCACATCTACTCTATCTACATTATTCAGCAAATCTTTAGAGACAAAAATATAATCAATTCTTGAATAAGTATTGTGTACCTTAGAGCAAAAGGTATACACCCTTTCAGAACCTTTCAACTCCCTCCAAACATCTACCACCCTGTTTCGAAACATCCATTTATTTAAAAATTTCCCCTTTATTTGTTTGTCTAAAGCGGGTGGGATTATTACTATCAATTCTATCCCTAATTAAATTGAAATCCCCCGCCACAATTACTTTCCCTACACTTTCTGTTTCCAAAATCTTAGTAATTTTATCAAGAAATCCCTTTTGTTTTTCATTCGGTAGATATAAATTAACCAATGTCACTTTTTGCTCATTAATATTCCCTATAATTATTAAATATCTTCCTTCTTCATCTCTAATTTCTTGTTTTTTCTCAAAGTATACCCTATTTGATATCAATATCGCAACTCCTCTAGCTTTAGAAGTCCCAAAAGATTTTTCATAAATCTGCATACCTTTAATATTCATTCTATTAAAATCCTCAGATTTTTGGTGAGTTTCCTGCAAAAATAATATGTCTGGTGAGTCCCTTTTAATTTTAAGCTCCAATCTTTTTCTTTTTATATGATTGCCTGTACCCTTCACGTTCCATGTCATTATTTTTATAAACCGCATTTAAACGGTAACTTTTTTAATCCTGACCCCTCCTCTTCCTTTATGTGCACACCCAACACCAAACAAAAAAGACATACAAAAGACACAACAAGGACAAACTTAAGACACAACAACAACAAATAACAATTAATCTTCACCCCCCACATCCTCATTCGAGTTACGCCTCTATATAAAGAGTGTGGGGGGGGGAAACATGCCCATGGTCGGGTCATTTCTTTCGGGTTATTCTTGTATTCCACTTTCAAAAAAAGAAGATAACACTGGCTTGTCCCCGCACTCAGCTTCCTGCTTTCTTCTAAGATCCTCCTCCTTGGCTGACGCTCTCTTAGTTTCTTCACGGGTTTTCTTATGTTCGGATATTGCCAGAGAGATTTCTTTCCGTTTTAAACTTTTAGGATCTTGACCACCAACTGCTCCTTTTTCCTCCAATGTTGGGGATTCCACTTGTAGTCCACCCATCTTAAGCATATGATCTTTAATTTCTTCTAAATCCTCGTCTTTCTCAATCAGCCCGAGCTCCCATATCAATCTTATGGCATCCGTTTCCGAAGTGATAGTTTGCATTCTCCCTTTGTAAAAAAATTTCAACTGTTGTAATGGTCTCCAATTATACTTAATATCATTGTCTCTGAGGACTTTTGTAATTGGTTTTAAAAAAAATCTCCATTCTCTTTCTTCTCTAGAAATATCTGGAAACACTTGAATTTCCTTCCCCTCAAATTTTGGGGGTTCTCCCAGTTCCCTTATTTTTCCCATAACTTCTAATTTATCTCCAAGGTTTGCAAATCTCACAAGAACATTTCTATTAGCTCCACTTTGTCTCTTGTAACCAATTCTAAAAACACTTACTAAGTCCGCTGCCGTGTATACAATTGATGCATCAAGTTCATTCAGCCATTTTAACATTCTTTGCTTCAAATTATCCATCCTATCCTCCGAAATTCCACGAATAACAACATTATATTTTCTTGCATCTTCTTCCAAAAGACTGATTCTCCTATCTTGTTGCTGATTTTTCAAAAAAATCCCTTCAAACTTACGATCAGACTGTTCCTCATGAACAAAAATCTGTTTAATATCATCCTTTATAAAATTAATTTCCACGTTTTGCTTTGCAAAGTTAACATTCATGTTATTAATCTCTTCTTTGGTTTTTTGAATCTCCAATGTCAAATTATCTAAACGATCAGTTACAACAGTTAGTTTTTCCCCAATTGTATTTAATGCCCCTATGATTCGTTCAAGTTCAGAAGGCTGTTAAGTCATCGTGTCGAATCAGTAATCTCTTTAAAAAAAAAAATAAACCTGCCAAGAGGGTCTTTATTGAAGAAAAAGAGCAAAACCCCCAATAAAATAGAACTGAGACGGCTTTTAAAACACCAAAGAAGCCAGGACAGAAGTAAAAAGGCTATAATCCAAGTTCATAAAATACAGAATCTGTATCTTTTTAGGCGTTGCCAGAAGCTCACTTGCTACATTCAGCATAAACAACCCACTTAAAAAGTTCAAAAGTTCAAAAGCTTGCAATCCACATAACTCAGCTAATCTTCAAGCCTGTGTTTATGCCTCGTAGCAGTAAAAGAAACTTACAAATCACGGTGCTTGTCAGAACAAAGGTAGACTGCCATCTTCGCCACTTCGATCAAACCTCTGCTCTCCACGAAGAAACGAAACTTTAAGATTCAAGCAGTCCGGTTTGATCTATCGGTGTAAAAATCAATCTACACAGTCCTCCGCCTTTCCAACCCCATTGTAAACAATCTCGGCTTCTGACGGTGCATTTAATCACTTTTAATCCACATTTTGTTAAAAAAAACAACCCTACGAAATGGAGGAATGTCCTCTCCCTACTCAGCCATTAGCCACGCCCCAAGATGCACCCAAATTTTCACCCTCTTTTGGGGAATGCGTCTTATACTCTGAAAAATATGGTATATTTACAAACAGATTCTAAAGAAAAAAGTGGAGTCTTTTGTTCTTTTATACCTTCTACTTGTAATTCTTTGCCACTAACAACATTATGCCTATTTCAAAGGAAATCATATTGAATATAGTGATACTGATTCAGAGGAAAGAGAATTCAGAATTGCAGTTCTATTTAGTTTTTTTTAAATACATTTTTCCATAGTATTTCCATGGATGAGTTATTCAAGGAATATGTCTAAACCCAAATAGGAATTTAATATAATCTGACAGCAAGATGTATAAGTATGCATATTGTGGCAATGTACTGTAGAAATACTAGGTATGCATAGACGCTGGTCACATGTAACATTTCTTTTTACAGATTTGTTTAAATATTTGTAGTTTAAAAAAATAATACAATAGCAATATTGTATTAGACATAGCACTTAGTGCAATAGCACTTAATCTTATATACCACTTCATAATGTTCACAGCTTTCTCTAAGTGGTTTACTGAGTTAGTAGAGATTACTATTATTATTAGTCGAATTTATATAACCGCACCCTCTCCCCGAAGGGACCCGGGACGGTGCACAGGAAGTTAAAACAAACAATAGAAAATATAAATAATTAATATCCAATTAAATAGGTATCCCTGTGCTAAAATTTAAAAAGTTAAAACATAATCCATTAAAAACCCAATTAAAACAATTTATAATACAGACTGAAGGCTAGGTAAATAAATTAGGCCAAACCGGCCTAATCGAACAAGAGTGTTTTTAATTTCTGGCAGAAGGTGCGGAGGTCTGTGGTTGTTCTAAGGTCGGGGGGTAGGTCATTCCAGAGGGTTGGGCCCACCACAGAGAAGGCCCTTCCCCTGGGCGTCACCCGCTGGCATTGCCTGGTGGATGGCACCCGGAGAAGTCCCTCTCTGTGGGAGCGGATCGGCCGCAGGGATGTATGAGGTAGGTTGCGGTCTCACAGATAGCTTGGTCCCGTGCCATGGAGCGCTTTAAAGATGGTAATCAACACCTTGAAGCGCACCCAAAAGACCACAGGTAACCAGTGCAGCTCGCGCAGGAGCGGTGTTACATGGGAATATCTAGACGTTCCCAAGATCGCCCGCGCTGCCGCATTCTGGACCAGCTGCAGTCTTCGGGTGCACCCCAAGGGGAGCCCCATGTAGAGAGCATTAGAGTAGTCTAGCCGGGATGACACAAGCGTGTGAGTGACTGTGCGAAGGGCGTCCCGGTCCAATAAGGGACGCAACTGCCGCACCAGGCGTACCTGGTGGAAAGCCCCCCTGGCCACGGCTGTCACGTGATCTTGCATAGACAGCCGGGTATCCAGGAGGACACCTAGGTTGCGTGCCCAATCCACGGGGGCCAGATGTTCGCCCCCGATGGCCAGTGATGGGATCAACTGGTTGTACCGGGATGCCGGAAACCACAGCCACTCGGTTGAGTTTGAGTCTGTTGCTTCCCATTCAGATCCGTACGGCTTCCAGACATTGGGACATCACTTCAACGGCATCGTTGGGGTGGTTTGGGGTAGAAAAGTACAGCTGCGTGTCATCAGCGTAGATGTCGTAATCTACCCCAAAACCACGGATGATCTCACCCAGCGGCTTCATGTATGCGTTGAAGAGGAGCGGCGAGAGGACCGACCCCTGAGGCACCCCACAAGTGAGGGGTCTTGAGGTCGACCTCTGCCCTCCTGCCAACACAAATTGCGATCGGCTGGAGAGGTAGGAGGAGAACCACCGTAAAACGGTGCCCCTCACCCCCAACCTCTCCAGCCGGTGCAATAGGATACCATGGTCGATGGTATCAAAAGCCGCCGAGAGATCTAACAGGACCAGGATGGAGGAACAACCCCCATCTCTGGCCCTCCAGAGATCATCCACCAATGCGACCAATGCCGTCTCAGTGCTGTGCCCGGGCCGGAAGCCGGACTGGCGCGGGTCCAGATAATCAACTTCCTCCAGGTGATGGGGAAACTGTTGTGCCACCACACTCTCAACAACCTTCGCTAGAAAATGAAGGTTAGAGACTGGACGATAGTTTTCCAACAATGCTGGGTCCAGGGAAGGCTTCTTGAGGAGGGGTCTCACCATCGCCTCTTTAAGGGAGGCCAGCAAGAACCCCTCACTCAAAGAAGCACTGACTAACTCCTGGAGCCAGCCTCGTGTCACCTCCCAGGATGCCAGTACAAGCCAGGAGGGACACGGGTCCAATAAACATGTGGTGGCTCTCAGTCGCCCACGTAACCTGACCATATCTTTGGAAGCAACAGAGTCAAACTCCTCCCAAAATGGTATCTCAAGACCAGCTTCCGACAATCCCTCTAGGCCACTCTCGGTGGAGATCAGCTCGATTTTGAGCTGATCTCTGAGTGATTTTATCCTGCAGATAAACACCAAATTCCTTTGCTCGATCCTGCAGAGGGGCTTCCCGCGGCCTCTGTTGAAGGAGGGAGCGGGTCACCCCAAACAGGGCGGCAGGGCGGTTCTCTGCGGATGCGATAAGAGTGGCGCAGTAGTGACGCTTGGCCACTCTCATCACCACAAGGTAAGTCCGTAAATGGGCTCTCACCTGTATTCGGTCAGATTCAGAGCGTGTAGATCTCCATCTCCTGTCTAGGCGTCTCTTGTGGCGTTTCATCTCCCCCAGCTCCTCGGTAAACCAAGGAGCCTGGGTGACTCTTCGCCGCAAGAGAGGCTGCAAGGGCGCGACCCGATCCAAGGCTCCTGTGGCCGCGGTGTTCCATGCAGCCACTAGGTCCTTGATCGGGGCGTGGGTCAGGGTCACAGGTAATGGCCCAAGCTCCGTCTGGAACCTCTCTGGGTCCATCAGGCGCCTGGGGCGGAACCATCTTGGGATATCCGGTTCCACCTCCCCACGGTGAGGTGTAGTGGTAAGAAAGTTGAACCGGAGAAGTGAGTGATCTGACCATGACAAGGGTGTAATGGCTAAATCCCCTACATCAAAATCACTTTTCCACTGGCCTGAGACGAAGATCAAATCCAGCGTGTGTCCTCCCTCGTGTGTGGGACCCTCAATTACCTGGGTCAGGTCCATGGCCGTCATGGAGGCCATGAACTCCCGGGCTACCTCAGTTGATCCGCCGAGTGATGGCAGGTTGAAGTCCCCCAAGACTAAGAGTCTGGGAGACTCAACCGCCACCTCAGCTATCACCTTGAGGAGCTCGGGCAGGGCTGCTGACACGTAGCGGGGAGCCAGGTACACAAGCAGCAAGCCCAACTGCCTCCCAGGGCCCCACCTCATGTAGAGGGACTCACAGCTGGTGGTCTGTGGCACAGTGGTCTCTCTCGGCTCCAGACTTTCCCTAATAATAACTGCCACACCCCCACCCCTGCCTAGGGACCGTGGTTGATGAAATGCACGGTATCCTGGTGGGCACATTTCCACGAGGGGTAAGCCCCCTTCGTGGCCCAACCAGGTTTCCGTAATCCCCACCAGATCCGGGTCCCCCTCCGACACAAGGCTATTGTTGAGGGGGGCTTTGTTAACCACGGATCTGGCATTACATAACATCAACCTCTCCCGGCGATGGAATATCTGTCCCCCCCCCGCCCCTACCCCTCCCTATGACCGTGCTGATTGAAAAAAACCCCATGGAATTGACCCCTGCTCCCTCCGTCTTAATGGACCTATCCGCTTCCCTATCTATTTCGCCAGTTAGTTTGACACTCACCTTAGCCTCAGACTGCCTAAACCCTCCCTCCACCCTGAAACCCCCTAAAAACCGAATGAGACAATTTAGTAGAAAACCCCTAAGTCTGTGCTTCTTCCACTTCTCTTGACTAACTAGTCCCTCATTGAAGTGTGCCCTAGATAGCACAGCGGGCCACCCCTGCGAGAGGGAGGAGTCTCGCAGTGAGAGAAGGTCTGCCCTTGAGTACATGCAAGTTGTAAACATTTTTAGGGGCCCCGTTGGATACCGGTTAAGATGTTAAATACCAGTTATAAGCTGTTAAAAATTGGTGCTAAAAACAATAGATGGTTATAATACAAGATGGTTACAATAAATAAAAATAAAAGTCCAGTAGAGCAATTTGAGATATAAAATCTAAATAGAAAAAGGGCAATAAATTAGTTCGTAAAATTAGATTGTGCAAAAAGGTGCGGGTGATGTAAACAAGTATAAATACAGCCAGATGTCCTTCAACCCAGCCGATAATGTCCTGGGTGACGCCCTATGGGGGCTCTTCAGGGGCGCAGGCCAAGATCTGATGTGGCCTAGCATCTCTTGGGCCTGGCCAACCCTCGGGCCTCGGGCCTCAGCCCGGCTCCGCCGCTGGGTCCGCCAGTCCAACCCGGCCTCCATTCAGCCTCCGTCTGGCTGCCACCCGGCAGCTACCTGACCACCATGCCATTCTCAGCCCTCGCTCAGCCTCCATTTCGCCTCCACTCCTCCACTACTCACCAGCTCGGGCCCTGGCTGCTGGCTCGGCTTCTGAACCCGTTCCATTCGGCCTCCAGCTCTGGCTCCGGCTCCCGAGCTCGTTCCCCAGGCCCAGCCTCTGTTCAGCCTCCGCTCCTCAGTCCTCCCAGCTCGGCCTCCGGCTGCTGGGCTCGGCTTCTAAGCCTGTTCCCCTCGCCTCGCCTCCTTTCTCGCCTCCGTTCTCCTTCTTCCGCTCCTCCACCCCCCCATCACTCCTCCACTCCATCGCTCTTCCACTCCCTCCTCCTCTCTCTCACCCGCTTTTCCTCCCTCCTTGCCGGCTCGGCTTCAACCTCTGCTCTCCTCCGTTCTTCTCCTGACTTCGCCGGCTTGGCTCCATTCTTGCCAGCTCGGCTTCCGGCTTCCGGGTTCGGCTTCAAGCCCTTTTTAGATAGTAAAACTCACCCTGGCAGACCTCCAAAGGTCTTAAAGGGGCGCCAGGGTGGTTGCCCTACTGGACCCGACCCCCAAAGATGTATTACGGGGGCCAGGTAGCACCTCATTCTCTTCCAACGGCCCCCACAGCCTGCAGAGGCTCAACGACGGACCACCATCTTCGTGCACGCGCAGACGAATAGGTAGATTCCTACTGGTTCGGACCAGTTCGGCTGAACTGCTAGTGGTTTTCTGGCCTGGAACCAGCAGCAACCTTGGCCTGCCATGCCGCTGAATTTGTTCTGAATTTATGATATGCTAAATGAAATTAATGCTAATTCTAATAAAACATTATTATGTTAGCTTTTTGTGAATTCTAATGCAAATAGCAAGTTTTTCATGATAATAATATTTCTTTTCCTTTTTTTTTAACCATTTTCACAATTCCTCTGGACTATCACAGATTTTTTTCTTTGTTTTTATAACAGCAAAATACAAATATCTGAAGTTTAATAAATGGTTATTAAAAAGACCTTATAATCTCTTCTTTTTCAGATTCAAGTCAGCTATTTCTGTCTTCTCTTAAAATCCATAAACAAACAAGCAAACCATCTCCAGCATGGGAAGAACTGTGGAGATAGAATCTGAATCAGCATTCTGTCAAGACATGGGAGAGACCATCTCTCCTTTGTGTATGTGAATGTACATTTGACTCTCTAGGAATTCTGTCCTTACAACAATAAATAAACAGACAAAAAAACCCATCTCCAGAGATAATCTGCATCTGATGTACTCTGCCTGTACATCAGGGGTGGGTTTCAGTGGTACGCACTGGTATGCCCATACCCCATCCTAAAATTTAGTGTGCCTTCCCATACCTCAGCTTCCGGAGGCCCCATACTGGAACGCTCCCTCTCCTGGCCTGCCCTCCCTCGCTCTCCCCACCCGCCATCTGCCCACCACTCACCCACTCGCCTCACCTGTCATCACCAAACTTGCCCTGCCCACCCATTTCTTTTGCTGGAGCAGAGGATTTGGTTGTTGAGAAAAGCACATTTGATGCGCACTCCCTTCTCTTTGACAGCCGCTTGGTTTCCAATAGGGGGGCAAGAAATACATGAATTTTTCCTCCCTCTGCATCCCTGCATGGATTTCTCCCCTCCCCCCCATTGGAAACCAGGCAGCTTCAAAGAGAAGGGAGCGTGCACCACATGGGCTTCTTTCTTTTCTTTTTGAAAAAGTTTTATTGGGTTTTGCAAATTTTTATAAAAATAGGATAAGGGATTGTAAGGAGTTACAAAGACATATTGAGAACCTCTATGTCGGAGGTGTTGGCCCCCTCCGAGACTTCATAAAAAGAAATAGAAAATACAGTAAATTTTTCATTTTTCTACAAAGTGAAAAGAGATACAAATATTTCAATTTTAAAATCTATGCTATCAATCATTTATAAACATCCAAATAAGATTTGTACTATACAGAAAAAAGTCACTTGTGAAATCTAAGTCTTATGGCAATTGTATCATCCTCTCCCTGACCTCCAGTGGGTGGAGCCGTGGCCCCCTCCGTTCCCCCATTTTCATCCTCCAGGATAGGGGAGTGTTTTTTTCTTAAAATAGGCATCCGCCTCTGCAATTGTTTTAGTTTTTACTCTTCTCCCCTCCCATAACGCCAACATTCCCTCGAACATCACCCACCTGAAACACACCCCCTTTTTAAATAATCTTTTAAATAAGAAGGAATAATTCCCCCCTATCTCTATAATCTTTTTCGGGATCTGCTTCAAGGTGGCAACCTCATTCTGTTGATAAATTAAGGGACCGTCTCTCTGTGCTCTCAGGGTCCCCTTCCCTGTTGGCCTTCTCACAAATTTAATGCGTCTCTCTCTAGGTACTTCATTTATCTTGGCATATGCTGAATTATTTCTAGAAATTTTTAGCTCTTCCCTTGTCACAGCCAACCCCCCCCCCTCCAAACCATCAATTCTTTGTTTATTTTCCATTAGCGCTTTCTGTGTCTCCAAAAGTTCTGATTTTGAGCTGACATTATCTTTCCGGATTTCCTTAAGTTCTTTCATAATGTTTTGAAGAATTTCCTCTATTGTTGAAAACTGCGCAGCTTCCATCTCTGTTTCTTTAGGTAACATTAAAGTAATCTTAAGTTGATTTTTGCTATTTAATAGTTTTTTAAATTTATATGTTTTGTATTATTTTTTGTATGTTGTTTTTAAATTCCTGTGCACCGCCCTGGGTCCTTTTGGAGAAGGGCGGGATATAAATTGAATAAAATAAATAAATAAAATAAACGTAGCTGTATTTTTTAAAGCACTAATGAAAGTTGTAAGTCTTTGTCGCTAATATGGCGTCTGTTGGAGAGGCAGTCTGCGAAGCAAGGGGAGAACAAAAGCCAATGTCCAGACTCATACTTCTATTTAATTATAGTCCAGAGAGAAAACAAATTCTTAAAAACAGTCAAATAAAAAAGAACAAAGAAGGCACAGCAGGGAAAAGTCCAGTTAGTCAATTACATTCTTCCGTTAATAAAGAGAGAAGAACAGTCCCGAACGTAAGGGAGTGCCAGCAATTTTCCACGAAAATATATCTCCTGGGAACAAAGGAACGCCATCTTCCCCCGCTCCTCTGTAAGCCGCCGAGAGTTGGTGAAAATCAGTTCAATTGTAGCCAGACTTCGATACAAAGTATCCAAAGATCGTACAGGAAAGACTTTCACTTATGGTTTAAAAAAATCAGATGTTGATTTCTCCGCTTCCCCAAGCCTGGGGAGTATTTCTAAACGCCGCTTTTTTTCCATTCCGAGGGGGGATATTACAAACTCCCCCCTCCTTCTTCTTTCAACCTTAAAGTTGAAAGCATTAAAATAAAGTCACTCACGATCCACTTTGCAGCCAGAGCCTTGGTGTTGCCTTCAACCCTGGCATTTCAGTTCTTCTTTAAGCCAGATAGCTGTTCCAGCTCTCCATCGGCAAAGGGGACGATGCTCCCCCGTGACTCATTCCTCTGCACCTAGGTCGAAGCAGGGGCCACCCCCCTGACCGCCGTCGGGTGGAGGGATTCCCCGCAAGCCGCCCGTACAGCAGGAGTCCTTTAAAAGAACTCCCTGCCCCCGGGGGGGCCACAGAGGCAACCAAGCGGTGGACGAGCACCAAGACTCAACCATCGCCTCTGGCCAACCGGAAGGAAGTTCCCACATGGGCTTCTTTCAACAGCTGAATCCTCCCCTCCTGTTGGTCAGAATCCTCCTATTCCTTCTTTGGCTATTGGAAGAAGCCCACACAGCATGGGCTCCTCTCTCTTTGATAGGCACCTGGTTTCCAATGGGGGTGGGGAATTCATGTATTAGAGAGAGAGGAAAAACTCCTCCCCCCCATTGGAAACCAGGCAGCTGTCAAAGAGAAGGAAGCATGGGCCAAGGAAGGAGTGGAGGACTCACCTCCCCCACCAGTCTCCCCAAAGACTCTGCACCCCCCAGAAACAGCGCGGCCAAAGGAAGGTCCCTGTCACAGGATCCTCCGGGGAAGGGCCAGGGACTCCATTGGACCTCATTCCCACCGCCACTTCTCTCTCACCTTCCATTACGGGAGCCAGGCAGGGCAGTGGGCACTTGCAAAGCCTCTCCCGGCACCTTTGGTGTCTGAAGCCCATGGGAACAGGACTGAATGTTCAGCACCCAGGATATGGGGGGAGCTAAGTCCTGCCATCTTAGCTGGCCCAATCACCAGTCACTCCTTTGCCCACAGCTCTAGGGCAGATGATGGCCATATCCCCAACACAGCTCCCTCCCACCCTCCAGAGAAAGAAAAACCCTTAAGATAGATGGGGCAGTCAGTTGTGCCAGATGCACAGCACTGAGGTGGGGATGAAGATCAAGAGACATGGAGCCACAGACTCCACTCTTTCCCCCCACCCCACAGCTTGCCTCCCTGGGTGGGACCAGGGCACGGGTGGGATGAGTGGAGTTTGCAACCAACTTCAAACTTAATGGGGCTGTTTGTGACTAAATGGGACAGAGAACATAGAGGAATGCAAGGGAACATGGAGATAATGTAGTCCAACCCCTTCCAAGGCAGGACTCCTTACACTTCCTCCTCTTTGAGAGCTGTCAGTGGCAGACATGAGGGAAATGGTGTGTGTGTGAGAGAGAGGGGGGAGGGAGGGAGAGAGGGGGAGAGAGAGAGAGAGAAGGAAAGAGAAAGAAAGAAAGTTGGAGAGAGAGACAAACAAAAAAGAAGGAAGGAAGGCAAAGGAAGAAAGTGGGACGGAGACACAAGAAAGAAGGAAGAAAGGATGGATGGATGGATGGATGGATGGATGGATGGATGGAATGAAGGAAAAGGAAAAGAAAGGAAAAGAAGAAAGAGGGAGAGAGCCACACACACAAAAGGAAGGAAGGAAGGAAGAAAGCAAGGAAGGAAGGAAGAAAGGAAGGAAGAAAGGAAGGAAGGAGGGAAGGAAGGGAACTTATGATCACAATTGAGCCCAAAATTACGGTTCCTAAGTAAGAGCATTGTCAAGTGAGTTTCACCACTTTCCATGTTGGCCATGCCCACCTGGTCACATGAACATCAAGCCACTCCCACTTGGCTACATGACCACTGCACCATTCCCACAAAACAGCCACATCTAAAGAATAAATTCTAAAAAAAATTGAAACCCACCACTACTGTATATAGGAGGGAACATCTCTCCCTTGTGTATGTGAATGTACATATGACTTTCTCTAGGAATGTATATTGGGTGTTTAATCTCACAGCTTGTATGGGATCCACACAAAAGAATCATATTTTATATAAAAACCTTCTCAATGATTTTTCAGCAGTTTAAAATATAAAAAAAAAGAATGTGTCATGAACAAGTTTATAAACCAACAATAGGATATGGCACATATTGTATATAGTTTATTACATTACTGTATTAGAATACAATTTAGTAAACATTAGTTAATTAAATGCAACTATATTAACAGAAAACTAATAACAGATACAATTTCAGCAATCCATGAATGCTGTCTAGAAAAAAAAAAGCACTTTTCTCCCAGAAAAATAAATGCAAGAGGTAACTGTCATGACTTCCATAGCACATGAAAAGCAGTGCATCTCAATCTCAGTTCCTTTGTTGAGAGAAATATCCATTTGGTTCAGTTCTTAGATGGTAGAAAGACACTGGAATCATGGAGGCAGATTAGAAAGATGTTTTAATGATGAAACCAAACCACATGAGTTTGAGTTCCTGGGCAGCTGACCACATAGAGTTGAAAGTTAGGAGTATTTTATACCTTCTCTTGGGCTTTGCACTTGAACTTCCTGTTCCTGTGCAAGAATGTGTATTGTATTGGCTGTTATAGGTCTCAAGGTTGGCTCTGTAGGTTGTCTGAGCTCTCAGGTTTGGTTGACATTTGGACTCTGATGCAATGTCCTGCAGGGTAATGCCTTAATCCCATCATCCTGGAGCTGAAGGTATTTTGTTTTGTAGATAAGATGGCTGGGTCTTTCTTAATGGGGAAAATATGTGCAGGGGCTATTAAGGGGCTATCTCTTTTTATCTCCAAGAGAATGCTTCTCCATTCCTCCTTTAGGGAAATATAATATTCTGCCCTTTTAATATTTCTCAAAATATTTCTTCACCTTTACCTCATAAAAGTGGGGAATCACAAGCATTGTTTTCCTAGAAAGACAATATTTGATAGGTTGTGATTATGGGGTCAAAGGTCAGGCAAGTAGACCCACATATGCAGGGGTGGGTTTCAAATTTTTTAGAACCTACTCTGTAGGTGTGGCCTATTTTGTGGGCGTGGCTTGGCAGTCATGTACCAGGTGGGAGTGGCCACCTTTTGAAATGTGGTGAAACTCATTTAACAACGCTCTTGCTTAGCAACCAAAATTTTGGACTCAATTGTGATGATAAATTCTTTCTTTCTTTCTTTCTTTCTTCTTTCCTTTCTTCCTTCCTTTTTTCCTTCCTTTCCTTTCCTTCCCATTGGGTCACTGGCAACGGTGGGCCAGATTTACTTCCAGGTACGCCGGTGGAACCCCCTCTCACCGGTTCTCTAAATTTCACCAACCGGTTCTCGCGAATAGGTGCGAACCTGCAGAAACCCACCCCTGCACATATGGATCCTTGTGGATTTAAACCAGCCCTGAGAATATTTCTCACAATTCCATTGGAAACCAATGCAAGGTTTACATAAAGGTTATAGTATTCTAATGGCTGTGATTGCTAGATAATACATGGACCACTGTATTTGACTGAGATATTTCAAGAATGCAAAACAAATAATGTGAACATAGTATACGAAGTCTGGGACAGGAATTTAGCAACTTTCTGTTAGCAATGGGTCCTGGTATTAACTATTTTGCATTATAAAACATAACATTGTGTCAAGTACAACTTTTTTCTTATTATTCCCTGGAATATCCTAATATTTCAATGTATGTTGTATGATATCCATTTCCAACTCATACACCCAATTTCTTATATGAAGTTGCCTCCCAGGTATTAAGGACACGGCCAGTTTGTCTCCTCAGTATTAAAAATGGACCCAGTTTGATCTAGTGTTTAAGTCACCAGGCTAAAAACCAGGAAATTGTGGGTTTTACTCCCACATTGGGCACAAAAGCCAGCTGGCTGACCTTGGGTCAATCACTCTTTCTTTCCTTCTCTGTCAACTCACAAGGTGTTGTGGCAAAAATGGGAGGAGGAAGGTGTATTGGCTATTTTTACCATCTTGAGTTATTTATAAAAATATATAAGGTGTGATGAAAACAGTGTGTGAATATTTATAAGGCAGCAATGTATAAGAAATCTTTGTTTTTTCATAAGTAAAATCAGATTAGAGTTCAGTTTCTATTTTGCATGCAAATAAGGAAATGAGAATTGGAAACTAATAAGCAATCGTGGTGTCACCTAAACCCTCTTCATCCGGAATAAGCAGCAGCTGATGTCTATCTAATGTAGGAGAAGCCGTAGAACAGTTCGCAAGTGGAATGGCTCAATTTATAATGACACACTTGATGGGACTATGTCTTTTTTGTGAGTATAATTAAAATTAATAGAGTTTCTTACTTATGAATGGAGGTCTCACCGTGTGTATGTGGGTGTGTGCGTTTGTGTGTTTCTATGTGTTCAATCCATGCTCGTGTGCCCTCAAATGTAGAAATGCTGATGTTAGAAATGAAGGTTTTTATTGTTGTAGTTCACATTTTTTTTTCTAATATTAACGGTTCATCCTTGTTGACTCTCAGTTATCATTTCTCATTTTTCCCTCATGTAGGCTATAACCTAGAAAATGGAAGAATGAAAAAGTAAAGTTTAAAAAGTTTCGTCAAGGATACTGGTCCAGTATCATTTTCTGGATTACAATTCCCAACCATTTAAAAAAATCAATATTTTATCCTTCTGACTCTTAAAATTATAGGTCTAGTCTGAAGAAAATTGTTCTGAATTAAGTGTGAGATATTCATAGGGATGTAGAAACTGAAATGTCACAGTATTAATTTTAAAATTATTTTGCAGCTTCCATGAATTACTTTTCAAAGAATACTCTAAATCTAAGGAAAAATTTAACATATTTAAATCTGACAGCAACATTTGTATATATGTATTTTGCTGCAATGTGGGAGTAGTAGATAGAGGCCGGTCACAGGTAGCATTTTCTTTAATGATATGTTCAATGTTTGTAATTTGAAAAATAATGAATACTTATCAGTTTTTCACTAACAATTTTGATACAATTCAAGATTTGAACTTACTTTATATCAAAGAGTTAAATAATGTTAATTTTTGGTATGCATAGAACATGAATAATCTGAAACAGGTATTTCTGAATTAATATTCAAATATAAAAAATTTCATTTATCACTAAAATTAAGCAACATGTTATAAAAATTTTAATTTTAATGTTAAAATATAATTCAATGAAAGTAATATTTTTTCATTCATTCATTTTTTTTTCAAATTGATATAGTCAGCTCCCTCACAAAACAAATGACACTGAGCGGCATACAACAAAATAAAAACAAAAACAATTATACACGAATAACAAACATTAAAACACAGCTAAAAAAAATAAAGCAATTGGCGAAGGTATGTTAACAATAATGGAGCCATTTCACCAATTTGCCAGTTCCCTGGGGTTCCCAGTCCTGATAGCAAAACCAAATTTTAAGGACGTTTGGAAAATCAGGAGCGAGGATGTAAGCCTAGACTCAGGAGGGAAGATATTCCACAGCTGGGCACCATACACATCAGACTGCAATAGCCTAATTCTTTTCTTATTTAATAGAACAAACTGATCTGGGACAATTTAGTACAGCAAAAATAAAAATGTAGAACAGTATATTTCACTTCCAAGTCCTTTACAATTCATAAAAATATGCAGTGATTTGGGTAAAATGTGTTTATCAAAGAATCTTTTTCCTTGGAGAAACCATTTCAGTTTTTTTAATGCATAACTACCCAAAACTGCAAGATCTGAATTTATGATGTGCCATAAATTATAATAAATACATTATCATCTACTTTTTGTGAATCCTAATAATGCAACTATCAGGTTTCACTTGCTAATTACATCTCTTTTCAACTTTACAGGCATTCACTATACAAGACAAGACAGTTGCAGTTCCCCAGGTGAGTTTTGCTCCTTTATATTCCTTTATTCTACAAGATGTTGCTTTTTCCTCAAAATTGTTTCACACTTCATTGTTTTACATTTCACTACACTTACCAATCACAACCTCTTATTTTTCTAGAGACAAGAATCCCTGAATCAATTTCTGAGACTTTTCTTCCCTTAGATCAGCTACTTTTTCAGGGACTTTCCTTTTTAAATAAACCTAGAACAGGTTTTAATCATAAACCTGATTAAAACCAGATATAATGAAATTTAAGAATCTTGTTCTTTTTGTTCCACTAAAGTGCCAATGGTTTGCTTGAAAACCAAATCTAGTTTATGCACTACATAACATCTAAATCTTGGTTCAAGAATATAATAATTTCAGGAAATTTGACAAAGCAAGGAAAACACTAACAAACCCAAACTTTAAAATAAATATCCTTAATTAAATTTGTTTATTTTTAATCCTCACAGGCAATCTTACTTCACCTCAAATATTTCTGAAAACTTTATCCAACGATAGAGATACAATTTTGGTGAAATGTCAGTTACCGCCAACATTAAAGTTTACCCGGGTAATTTTATGTAAAGATGGAAAGGAAGTGAAAAGTCTAGAACAAAAAGATGGTACATTTGCATATAACTTTTATTACAAAATATCAGAAGACTGTGCAGGAGAGATTTCCTGCATGTTCCAGTTCAAGGACATCGACAATCAGATAAAGAATTCTGGATTGAGTAATGTCAAAGATTTAGGTAAGGATAAAATTCCTTCAAAAAAAAAAATTAAAAACTGGTGAACTAAAAATATATCTTCTTTCCTTTACTGTTACACAATATAGATCTAAAGTTCCTGTACTGTTGGTACCATTTAATCCTAAACATCAGGGTACACATTTTTTTCTCAGTAAACACGGCTATTTTCTGTTGTAATATGACAAAAACCTCAAACACTAGAATGTGAATTCAATACAAAATTTTTGTTTTATTATTTTTTATGCATTTAAATTAAATGAAATATAGTTAACATGATCACTGTCCAAACATGACCCTATTATTTGTCTTTTTCTAACATAATAACAATGACAACATAGTAATCATTTGCTAGTCTTTAAAAATTATATCTAACTAGCTGTACCCGGCCACGCATTACTGTGGCCCAGTCTGGTTAAATGGGCAACCAATCTGTGTGTAGATCTACACCTCCACACATACACACAACCACCGTATAACCCCCAACCTTCCTACCTACTGCATTTCTTCCTCTCTCCCTCTACCTACCTTCCTACCTACCTACTGTATTTCTCCCTCTCTATCTATCCCTCTACCTACCTACCTACCTATTGTATTCCTCCCTCTCTATCTAACCCTCTACCTACCTACCTATCTACGTTATTTCTTCCTTTTTCCCTCTACCTACCTACCTACCTACTGTATATCTCCCTCTCTCTCTCTCTATGGGCCACCTGGGAGTTTGCCATCATCTGTGCCTTGTTTTGGTCCTTTTAGGCCTCCATACAGTGTTGCTGAGCACTGTTGGAAATGCCAGGTGGGAGGAGCTACAGGGAGGTGAAAATTTCACAAGTGGGTACATTTTACGTTTGTGTACCGTGCACATGACACATGTGTGCCAGGCAAACAAAAGGATTGTATGATTGCATTGAAAGTCCTTGGGAACACTGTGTGAAAGTTTGGAGCCGATCAGTTCAGTACTTTCTGAGATTAGTGGCTTTTCATGAACTATTTCTATTATTTATAGATATGTTCATGAATATATGTGGCTTTAAAATCTCTCCTTATTTATTTGGAGAATCAATTCTGGATATGTAAATGTTTATATACATTTTTATACAAGTATCAACTAATAAGAAAATGTACAATTGGTAAAATAAAGAACATCAGAATGAAACAGAAATGAATTTCTATCTGCTTCAAGATTAATTTTGAATCTCAAAGAGATTTGGTAGGGCTTATATGTCATATTTCTATCCCTGCTGTTTACCAAGTTTAAATGTTTATCCAGAAAATACATGAATTTAATGGCAACTAATTCAGTCCTTTCTTTGATGGATGCAAACCATCTCTATGTACAGTGTTTCATTGGACCAGCTGCAGACATCATAACTAATAGTAAGCAAAATACAATAAAAACTACAACTGGATGGCTATAATGGAGCCATTTCACTAATTTGCCAGATCCCTGGGTCTTGACGCCTGATGGCACAACAAGATTTTTAAGGACCATTGGAAATTCAGGAATGAGCCTGCCAGTCTAACCTCAGGAGAGATGACATTCCACAACTGGGGCACCACACACATTAGACGGCATTAATCTAATGAAATTCCTATTTAATAGGAAAAAATGATCTGTGACAACTTAGTATAGGAAAATTAAAATGTACAAGAGTATACTCCAAAGATGCATATTTCACATCAAAACCTTTGCACTTCATAAAACTATGTGGTAATTTGGGTAAAATGTCTTATTGGGGATTATTTTTCCAACAGAGAAACCTATTCAATTTTAATGCATACAATCACCAAACCCCACAAATTTTAATTTATGATATCCCATAAATTCTGATAAATATATTATCATTTAAACTTTTGGAAATCCTATTAATGCAGCTATCAGATTTTCCATGCTAATAGCATATTTTCCATTTGATAGGCATTCCCCTGACAAGGCAAGACAACTGTAATGCACCAGGTGAGTTTTGCCCCATCCTATTCCCTTATTATAAGAGGTAGATCTTTCTGCAAAATTCTTTCATACTTCATTGTTTCACACTTCACTTACTTTCAATAACCAATCAAAACATCCTATTTTTCCATTCCAAAGAACCTACAAATACATCTTCTGAAGTTTTTTCTTTAAACCAGCTACTTCTTTATTTTCTTTCTTAAGGAAACCTAGGGACACAAAATTTCATCATTTCGCCAATCTTTTGACTCTACAGGCATTTGGTATGAAAGGGATTAAGTGCCTAAACATATTTTTAACACAAAGATTGGAGTAAGTTTTAATTATACTAAGACCAGGTATAAATAAATCCTTGACTCTTATTCCTTTTGTGCCACTAAAGTGCCAGTTGTTTGCTTGAAATTCAAATCTACTTTATGCATCAAGCATCTCCTAAATTTTGGTTCAAGCATATATTTGATTTTGAAGCTGTTTGACTCCCAAATGATTCTGGACATCTTACCGGTACATCTCAAAAATAAGAATATGGTGCATTAATAGGTTTCAAGATTAACAAACAGAATACAAAGATATTAACAAAATATGAAAATAGAAGATGAAAAAATGAAAACACCTGAGGACTTCATGCAAGTTCCAGAATTTTGACTACTTACTATGTGGACAGAAGGGTCATCTTGGTAAAGTGTGCAGAGCCCACAGCCAAATTCAAGGCCAGTAGACAAGAAATGTAAAAAACCACTTTTTAAAAATACAAACAGAGGAGAAGATTGCTATACCATTAACAACTATAGCTGTCCCCCTGAAACAACGCAATCAGTGACAATAAAAAGAAAAAAATTATTACTGTCAAATTAGAAGGGTCTCCATGTAAAATGGAGGTGGACACAGGTTCTTCTATGACAGTGGTTCTCAACCTGTGGTTCTCAACCACTTTGCTTTGGTTGACAGGAGTGATTGGATACTGGATTTCCTCAATGCACTTGCCAACACTAGAGTTGATCAGTTTTCCATGGACTTCTATATTTATGTGTGTGAATAATTTTTTACACCTCAGGTAATAATTATGATGGCAATATGTTTCTGCTAGTAAATTCACAATGTATAGCAGCACTCCTCAAAGATGCCAAATACTGGTTCACAGACTCGCCCTCCTTCTGACAGCACCACCGAAACGCGTAGTGTCTGGCAAAACGGGATGGTGAGGGGGCATAATGTCCTTTAAGTCTAGTCATCAACACATCCCAAGGCAGGGAATGAGCAAGAGCTGGAGCTGCTAATGCTCTAGCAGTAGAAAACATAGCTGGCCCACAGGCACTCAGAAAAAAACCAGTCTTGCGCTCACCAGAAATCTCACCAAGATCACTTGCGATCATAAAACATTCAAAACGCTCGATAAAAGCGTCTCATGACTCTCTCTCTGGGACAAACGGGGCAAACGCAGGAACATTCAACATCCTCGTCGTCAGTGCTCAAGACTGTTCTCTGAGGTAAAAACACGGAGGCAGGGAGTTGCTTTAAACTGTTTAATATGAACTGAACCAAAGTGTAACAAAGAACCACCCATCTGATAGCTCTTATATAGAGTCAGCTGTCAGACAATTAACCAATAGAGAACCTATAATTCTCCTGCCCAAACTGAGTGTGACCTTTAGCCAATGGGAGTGCTTGATATTAAGTCTGAGGACTTAGCACCTTCCATCTCTGAAAAAAATCAGGTGGTGACTTGCTTTAGATTGTTATTCAGATTTTTTTTCTACACTTGATAATGACAAAGATCAAGTTCTATTTTTGGAATATTGGAATAACTAGGTTTGAGGCAGAAGATAGAATTGAAGCTTGTTTTGAATTTGTTTCCTCAGAAAGCTATGCCCTAAGTGGTTTTCAGTTGAAAATTCTATGTAGAGTTTTAGGATGTAAGCATGTTTATAAGATCTTATTTTTGTGTAAAGCAAAAGTAGAATTCTATGTAAATATAATAAATTTCTGTTCAATTTACAGGTGCTAGAGGTACATCACATGTCCTAAGTAAGTATTTCTTACATTTTTATAAATTTATACTTCTTCTGGCTGAAGTGGGGTTCACTTTCTTGTCACAGAATAGATATATTTCTAAAGAGATCAGAACTTAAAGTTGTAGAATAATCCAATCCCTGCTTATATGGTTGTTGGCTGCAGAAGACGATTGCCATTTTTTCATCTTTTGGTGTCTTTTTCTCCTGTAATTTCTCTTGAATACATGAATTTAATTAAATACATAAATGTGCTTTTTTTTCTATCTTCAGGCTTAGGATTTGGAATTTCAACTTCTGGCATTTTGATGTTGGCTGTAATGTTCTACTTGCTGAAGAAAAGAGGTGATTTTTAACGCAGCTGTCAAATGTAATGCTAAACAGTCATGAGTCTAAGGAGTTGTTTGCTTTGAACAGCAGATTTTTCCCTTTGTTTGACTGGTTGGCAAGTAGAGATGTCTCTGCAAAGGCTGAAGACATCTTTTAAAAATATTCCTGCTTATTTTTTAATTAGAGTTCAACCCCATCTATGGCAACTGCAAAAAGATGAAGGTTGATTGTACACTTTATACCTAATTTAATGTGCTGGGATTAGAAACAAATCATAGATAACGCAGTGAAAAAATATTCTTTTCCTTTACTCAGGTGTAATAAAATGGAGATCAACTAGGTAAGTGTAATGAGAACCTGGAGCTCACTACTTATATTACCAATTTAAAGATTATCTCCATTAATGTTATACACAAAAATAAATACAAAAGTTTTTAAGCATAAAAAAAATCTTGCTGCTCAGTTCAAAGGTCCATCTGTTCTAAGATTCCATATCACAACAATTAATCACCTCAATTTGAAAAACTCATGAGCATGGGACAAATAATGATAACTTATTGCCTGCCTTATACATAGGTAAAATGTAATAAATGTTTTAAAATATTTTATTGAGAAAATAATACCCATTATGTTATACCTACATATGTTCATATTCTAAAACTATCCTATTCTACACAAATCCTGATAAATTTTACAGCTTGGACCATAACCAAAGTCTTAACATTTGTTATAAAAATAATTTCTTACTCTTGTTGAACCAGGGTATATATAATACTTTTAGTTAGTCAGATCAGTTGACTATTGTCCTACAATTGAGTAGAACATTTCTCCAAATACTGTGCTGAGCTTTAATTTGTGTAGCAGAGCTTTAATTTGGAATCAGATGAGCATAACTGAATAAGGGACTATGAAATTAACGTGCATCAAAAGGTTTCTGGTTATCTTAGAAAGTTTTCATAAATTTAAAGATTTTTTATCATTCTATAATTGTTAATTTCATGCAATGTATTACAGTTTCACTTTCTTCGACACAACTACCCTTCCTCTCTCTCCCTTCCTATCCCTCTCTCTCATCCTAATGTAAATGTCGGATCAACTGGTCTGCATCTGATGAAGTGAGCTTCAACTCACAAAAGGTTATGTTTTTGGAATTAGTCTGAAACTGTACTGCTAGTTTCCCCTCATATCAGTACACTGTTCATTTGCAATTGGAAAATAACATTTCTCATCAATCTGAATTTCCATTCCAACTTAATCTAATATTTACTTTTCAGAAAGCAACATGGATTCAGTACTGTCATAGAAATGGAAAATCAACCAAGTAAGGATGAATGATGAAATCCACTCTTTCTATAGTTTTTAGTTCACATTTTCAGACTGATATTACTCTATTCATAGTTTAGATAGGAAATAAGCTTGTGAATTTCCTTTTAGTTCTCATCATGGGAAAACAGAAATAAATTATGTCCTGTGGTCACATGTTGAAGGCATAACTGTTTCTCAAAAAAGAAAGTGAAGATTGGTCTTATGATACAGATTCAGACAGAAGTTGTTT
This sequence comes from Rhabdophis nuchalis, assembly GCA_039707465.1. NCBI lineage: Eukaryota > Metazoa > Chordata > Lepidosauria > Squamata > Natricidae > Rhabdophis > Rhabdophis nuchalis. Next base: position 144,315,382 of record CM077647.1, read on the forward strand.
CTTGGAACTTAAAACCTTGAAAACAAAACCACTCATAATTTCCTTCAACAGGTTGCTTTTATGGATGGAAACTTTTCAACTGGGAAGTACATGTATGAAACAGTTATATTCAGAAGAGCTTTTAATAACTAAGCTATGTTTAGTGAGAGAAAGAGCAACACTAGGAGAATCTGTAGTGACTCCAAATAGATTGCCTTTCTTTAATATAGAATGGAACACAACCCAAGTCTTCCATGAATTTTTGAAATCTCTCCCATCCCTCCTCACTTACTTCCTTTTTGAAATTCTAAATGAAATACTTTAAAAAAAAACCAAAAACCTCAGTTTACCTTGTCATAAGATGGCCAAAACACTCCGTGGAAAAGACCTAAAAATTCCCTAACATGTTTGGATAATGGTGTTGCCAACCTTGCAGATGATAGGAAGAAATTCAACCTATTTTTTCTATAACAATTTCTGGGAATGGGCACTGTGCAACATACTGAAATTATTGATTCAGGGTCCTGGTGCAATTCCTCAAAGATTTCTCTGAATGCCATTATAAATTGCTTATCTTGTTATATCTTCAATAGCAAAAATAATTTTGTTTCCCACAAAAATGAATTTATTCTTTAAAATTAATTTCAAAGTCTTAATGTTCAAAAATAAAAATTCTAATATTTTTATCCATTTAAAATTTTCTTTAGTTGAATCTTGCCTTGCTTTTGCTGCTTTTTTAAAATTCTTTTTTTTTCATCTCTGAAATGGTTATTATTCATAAATAATCTCATTTTATAGATTTTAAATCAGAAAATTCATCATATACCTTAATATCAGTACATCAAAATTCTCATCTAATATTCCAAATTTTGTTTATTTTCTTCTTCAAACATATCTTTGAAACACAACCACCTAATGGCATCCATTGTCTATTCCTAACAAACATGCACATACACATGCACCTACATGGATTTTTCAATAATAATATAAAACAGTCTTAAATTTTTATGAATAATTATTAACTAACTAGTAATCCTTCAATAACATTCTAGAACCATCTAACTAATTAACTAATTATTAATCATCAAAGTATAACAATTTTCATTCTATGCTAGTGGTTCTTCAGTAATATCTAATACAGTCTTAAATTTCTTTATATCTAATCTCATATTCATAAATTTCTACAAATAGATACATAAATATATATCATTAAACTATAACATGATTATTAATTGCTCTTATTGTAAATAACTTATGGTTAACTAATAATCCTTCGATGATATTCTAAACACAATCTAACTAGTTGTTAATCATCAAAGGATAACAACTTTCCTTATCAGCCAGTGTCCTTCCAATAGCAAATTGGACTTATCTCTTTTGCCATTTGTGGCCCCTGTCTCTTTTTATTTTTCTTTCCAGGTTTTTTATAAACTTCTTTTCTTTTCTTTATATTTTGTCCAATATAACTCTCAAATAATACTGCTGCCCAGTTCCTATCTTTACATGTTGTTTGTTTTTAAATGTCAGACGTATTTCTGGAGAGGTTTCTCCTCTTTCATCCATCTTCGATTCTTTTTCTTCCCCCTCTTTTCCTTGGTAACCAAGCTGAGGCTCAGATTCCTCAAATTCTCTCTTAAGTATTTCCTTCTCTATATTTTCTCCCACATTTGATCCATTGATATCTTTATCTTCGACTAAAATAAGTACCTCTTTATCTTCATCTTTATCTTCTTTCTCTTTAATTTCTGGAGTCTTCAATTGGCCATTGCTTGATGTAACAAACAAAAGTTTGTCCAATGTGCCATTCATTCTTTTGGTATTTTGTTTCAGTAAGTTTAAGATTTCAGCCGGAGCATTCTGATTTTCTGAAATATCCTCTTCTAAGTATAAAACCATGTTGACAAGTCCAAAAGGTGATGAAAGTTAGATCTCACTGCCACCCTGGTCTCTGGTCTGTTCTGTCTTTAATGATTATCTAAGAGCAGCTGCTGTAAACAACTCATAACCTTGACATTCATAAAGACCAACCAGTGACCTCCAGTGGGAAAATAATGTAACAAAACAATGTAACATGGTTTCACTTTTCACTTTCTAGTATGCCCTTTCCTTTGTTGTTAAGAGAAAAAAGTAGGAAGTATAGTTCTTGTTTAGTTTCAAGAATACGCAGTAAATCTTCAAAAGTCATTATAGAAATAATCCCAGATTCAAAATTTTAAGTAGGAAAAAAATAGAAAGAAAGAAAAAGAAACCAGAAATAGTCCAATCACTTTCAAAAGAAAAAAAAAACCTTGCTCTGGCACTTCAATCCACAGTTTCAGAAAAATATTTTAAAAAAGGAAACCTCTCAGTTCAAAGCATATTAAATTAATTTCGCCACTCATTTCATAGTTAAAGGCTTTAGTTACTAAAAAAAAAGAGTTTCTTTAGCAAAGTGTTTCAAAAAAAAAGATAGAATACCTTCCCAGTCTTGCACTTTCTCTTTCAGACTGTTCCCTTCCTTTCGGAGCTTTCATTACATCTTGTCCGCCCGTGGCGGCTGCCTGTTTGCCATCCTTCAGAAGCTTTTCTCTCCTGTCAAACGGGTTTTACAATACCCCTGTGACCAGCGAGGCTTGCTTCCTTATCACCATCACTCCAGGACGGTTTAGGTTCTTACAGAACCAAGGGGACAGCAAAAGTTCAATTGAGGTCTCAGAGCGCTGAAACCTTGCGCTGTATTGGCGTGGCGTGGCTACGCCTTCTCCTGCTTTTTTAAAATTCTTACAGCTAGGATAATTTAGTTCCCTCTTTTTTTATCTTAAGGATTGAAGAAACTTATTCAGTGTTTCCAGCCTTATCATCTTTAATGTATCTAACTTCTTGAAAGACGTTAATAATTTCCTAAAGTAATATTCAAAGGAAGTGCAAACTTAGTGTCCTTTAAAAGCTTGGATTGTGGTTGGAGTAAGAACAGGAAATTCCATCATCTCCTGTTCCCCCCACCCCTCTTTGGTCACCACTGCTTTGCAATATCCTTGTAAGGAGCAGCATCACAGCATTATAGCACATTGCATGTAATGTTATGTCCTCTCTCTCCAGAGAGGATCAAAGGAAGTGATCTTCTCATTGACTCTTTTTTTACTCCATAAATATCAGGTCTGGTTTTGAGAAGCCAACTTCAATCCACCATATTGCTAAGTAAATTCCTCACTAAAATGAGACTACAAGAAGATGACGGAACACACACTGTAAAAACCCAATAATAAGAAAAGATGCATAGTTAGATTTTAAAGAGAAATGTTAGTTCATAGCATTTCCAAGAATAGTTATGGTTATAATATGAGCCTAAACTAATAAAGTGACATTAAATTACACTGTTTTAGGTTGTACAACCAAGTAGATTACAGTAGGTATATTGTTAATTATGTTCTGACTGGTTCTAAAATATGTGCATATTTTATTCTACTTTGAAAGAATTCAGATAACCTGGAAATTTTTGAAAAAAGTAGCATACATATGGGATACTCTACAAAATGTTTGTTTCTTTTTCATTAAGGAGAAAAATGATTTAAGAGACTTAATAAATCAAGCTTATTTATTTTCATGGAATAAGTAAACAAGTTAAATATTAGATTCCTATCAAAATGTTTACTGTTTACTAATAGTTGTGCTGTCTTATCCTAGAGAACCAGCTAATGAATACTTTTGTTGATGGTGGTTTTCATTACAATGATCCATATACATATGCAGAAGCAACTTTCAATCAATTTAACAGTGCTAGTTCTCATGTGAGTACTATAGCATTAGTTTGTTCCAAAACTTGGGAAGGAGGCGAGAATCATGTGTAATGGAATGCAGAAAGCAGTTAGTTGACCAAGAGGAATAGACACTGGTAATCCAAATCATTTACATAGTTAAGCGAATTGATTAAAATCCAGCAAAACTGAAATGTTTTGCTTGTATAATTATCCAGGAAACGTTGCTGGAAGAGAGAGTTGTAAAAACAACCCATTCATTGCCAAGGCCTGGCAGCACAGAAACCCAAGTGTTAATGAGCTAAAGCAGATAAACTATGCCCTCTACTGCCTACTTGGGCAATGGTAAAAAGGTTACTTACATAACCTAACATGATCTTTGTCATCATTGTACTACTCTAAAGAATAATCAAGATATTAGTCATTTTCTGGAGGAAGTGAGAAGTTTTATTTTCAGCATGAGGATTTTGACACACTTAACATGATTGTGCACTGTCAGAATCATTGGTAAGGCTATTGAATTAGCCTTTCACTAAATTAAAATTACAACAGGGGCAATCAATCAATTTCTGCTAAAAATGAATCTGCCTTATTTTAACAGTAATTGTAACCTTCACCTGTGGATTTGGGAATTAACAAAAAAGCCTGCAAGAAAGGAAATGGGGAAGTAAAACATTCAGATGAACTTTGCACAGCAGATGCAATTGACCATAATCAAAGCTCCATGATCTTTTAAAAATGCAAAGATAACCAGGATGTGAAAGGAAAGGAAATAAAATGCGAACAATTTAAGATGCAAGGACTAGTAAAGATGTTGAAAAGAGGTGGTATTCAGCAGGTTCTGGCCAGTTCTGGAGAGCTGATAGTGGAAATTTTGAGTAGTTTGGAGAACTGGTAAATACCTTTGACTGGCTTCACCTTGATCTATTCTCTGCCTCCCAGATGATCAGGAGGAAATGGGGATTTTGCAGTAACATTCCCCTAGAGGGGGATGGGAATGGAGATTTTACAGTATTCCTCTCCTGCAACACCCACCAAGCCATTCCCACAGAAAAGGTAGTAAAAAATTTTGAATCCTACCACTGGTGTATTCACAAATAGAGATGACAACACAATTTCTGATGAGCTTTTCACCAGTGTATGATAAAAGCTGTAATGACATCATATACCATATTCATTCATTTATATAGAAGACTTTAGCTGCCCATGTTATGCACCACAGTCTCAGACAGTTCATAAAATAATAAAAACCTACACAAAACAAAGAGGCTCATGAAGTCGTGATGACAATATACAAACAATGTAATATGTATTAACTCTGTGATGACACAAATAATATACAGATAGTCTTTGACATACAACAGTTCGTGTAGTGACTGTTCAAAGTTACAAAAAGTGTGACTTATGACCATTTTTCATAGTTATGACCTTTGCAGCATCCCCATGAGTATGTGATCAAAATTCACATTTTGGCAATTGGTTCATATTTATGACCTTTGTTGTGACCCAAGATCACCATTTGCGACCTTCTGACAAGCAAAATCAATGGGGAAGCCAGATTCTTTAACAACCAGGTTACTAACTGCAGTGATTCACTTAACAATTGTGGTGAGAAAAGTCATAAAATGGGGCAAAACCTTTAAATATGTAGATTAATATACTTATGAAGATGGTGTCTCCAATATTATACAGATCATATTTCCCCTCAGGTTTGCTTTGTTTTATTTGCATTTTTTGTCTCCAAAGCTTAGCCAAGAGGACAAAAGCTCACTTGACATTTACTTGATTCATTTTCAGGCAGAGAAAAGTCAAGGAACACCAAATGTGCTCTACAGTTCTGTAGCAAAACTAAAAACTCATGATATTCCAAGATTCTGTGAGGTCAGTATAATGCACTGCAGTTTTGAACTTGGTTTGTTGTATTAAAGTATTAGGATCCTTGGATTGAAACATGAAGCATTAATATCACTTTATAATGCCTTGGTAAGGCCACACTTGGAATATTGCATCCAGTTTTGGTCACCATGATGTAAAAAAGATGTTGAGACACTAGAAAGAGTGCATAAAAATGATTAGGGGATTGGAGGCTATGAAAAATGGTTGTAGGAACTGGGTATGTCTAATTTAATGAAAAGAAGGACTAGGGGAAACATGATAGCAGTATTCCAATATATCAGGGACTGCCACAAAATAGAGGGAGTCAAGCTATTCCCCCAAGCACCTGAAGGTAGAACTAGTAGGTGGAAACTAATCAAGGAGAGAAGCAACCTAGAACTAAGGAGAAATTTCCTGACATTTAGAACAATTAATCAGTGGAACAACTTGCCTCCAGAAGTTGTGAATGCTCCAACACTGGAAGTTTTTAAGATTTGGATAACCATTTGTTTGAAGAGATGTAGGGTTTCCTGCCTAAGCAGACCTCCAGGGTTCCTTCCAATTCTGTTATTCTATTCTAAATTATAAAAATGTTCTTTATTTCATTATTAGTCAACCAGATTTGGCTGATTTGAATTTTCATCTCAAGGAACTGGGATAGGCAGATATTGTTTTTGGATTATATTGTTTGCTATTATTGCATATTAATTATGTATTATATAATGTCCTTTTGTTCGTTATTTAGGAAGAACAATGATTTTCAGCTACCTGGGTTCAATTGCAAAATCTTGTGGCTTAAAGAGGGCAATAGCAAACCTTTTCAAGTTTTGTCAAGAAAACCGGAAGATATATTCAATAGAAACGGGACTTGAATTCAATAGTTTTAATTTAATCCATTGCGACTCTGAAAGATGGTTTTACTACTGGGGGGCAGAGCACAAGTAATGCTGTCGAGGTACTGTCCCGGTGTCTGGAGGCCGTACGGGGCTGGATGGGTAGCAAAAAACTTAGGCCACCCTGGGTCCTTCGTGGAGAAGGGCGGGATATAAATATGATTAAAATAAAATAAAAATAAGGCTCAACCCATCCAAGACCGAGTGGCTGTGGTTCCTGGCATCCCAGTACAGCCAGGTAAGTCCAACACTGGCCATTGGGGGCATACAACCAGCCCCCGTGGAGAGGGCGCGCAACTTGGGTGTCCTCCTTGATTCCCAGCTGACCATGGAGTACCATGTGTCGGCCGTGGCCAGGGGGGGTTCTATCAGGTACGCCTGATACGCCAGTTGCGCCCCTTACTGGTCCGGGGAGCCCTTCGCACAGTCACTCAGGCATTGGTGACATCCCGGCTGGACTACTGCAACGCTCTCTACATGGGGCTCCCCTTGAGGTGCACTCGAAGGTTGCAGTTGGTCCAGAATGCGGCCACCCGGGTAATTATGAGTGCCTCAAGGCAATCCCACATAACACCTCTCCTGCGCAAGCTGCACTGACTACCTGTGGCCTTTCGGGTGCGCTTCAAGGTGCTGACGACCATCTTCAAAGCGCTCCATGGCTCGGGGCCTAGCTATATTCACGACTACCCCATACATCCATTCGACCAATCTGCTCCCACAGAAAGGGCCTTCTCAGGGTACCGTCGGCCGGGCAATGCCGGTTGGCGGTGCCCAGGGGAAGAGCCTTCTCTGTGGCGGGCCCTGCCCTCTGGAACGACCTACCCCCCGATCTACACACCATCGTGGACCTCCGCCTTTTCCGCCAACGTCTTAAAACCCATTTATTTCAACAAGCCGGCTTAGCATAACCCCCGTTCTGACTTTTATAGGGATAATTTTTATAGGGATAATTTTTAAATTTTAGAGTTTTATTAATTTTAGCACAGGGAATATTTAATTAGTTTTTAACAATTTTGTATTTTTGTATTTTTTGTATGATTCTAATGATGCCTGTGCGCCGCCCTGGGTCCTTTTTTAGGAGAAGGGCGGGGTATAAATTTAATAAAATAAAAATAAAATAAAATAAAATAATGTAAAAATCATGGACAATATGAGTAGAACTGAAAGTAGCTCTAGATTTCTAATTTTAGTTAATGGCATTTATATATGTGTGCATCAGTTAGAAGACAAAGGTCTTAATTTTGATCTAAATATATTTCTATATAAAATTAGAGCATAATCCTATTCATATTTACTTTGAGCATTCTGTACATATAAGTGTATATTGTAATTGTGATTATCTGGAAATTTGAGAGCTTTTATGTTTTTGATAAGATAATAACAATAATTTCTTAACAGTGTTTACTTATCTTGTAATATCCCCCTTCCTTTTGAAGTTTCTTAGTTTTCAGATCACAACTAAAGAAACAATATATAATAAATTTGCCAATTCTTTTTTTAAGAAGTGAAAACTAAATAGGGTATTTAATCTAATATATAACTCTTTAAAGAAAATGAAAACCCTGTTTATTATGTTCTTAAATTTGGTAGTTCTGCCAAACAATTTAATTGAGCTGTTGGAATTCAGGTTGTTGGGAATGTTGTAATTCTAAAAATACTGCTGCAGTGCAGTATAATGCACAGTTCAATTGTTGCTTAGTTTTATCACCTCTTTGTGACCCAATGGGCATCACTTCAAACAAGCTGGTTCACATTTGTGTCATCAATCACAGTATCTAACCTGCCTTGTCTTTTTTGAAGGCTTTCAATTTTTCCAAAGATGGGGGTTTTCTCCAATAACTCTTGTCACTGAATTATGCATCCAAAGTATTTAAACTTTAATTTCCTTATTAGTGCTTTTACTAAGTGGCATGATTTTACTTTATTTATTATGGAAGGATTCGAGGTATTCTCAATACATTTCTCTATTACACAATTCAAAAATATATTTTTCTGTTCTTTCCACTTTTCTAATGTTTCAGCATTTATAACCATACATTTTAAACTGAAAAAACTATTGTATTTATTTTCTTGAATATACTTTAGTCTAGGAATGCCAAACTCAAGGAATCCAAAAGATAAATAACTACTGCCTATTCAATCACCAAAATTTATTTAACTAATTCCCTTTTCTCTTTCAATTAATCTAGTTCAAGATGATACAGGAGTAGCTTCAAAGAACTTGACACATAGTCTGAAATTTGATTGTGGACAGTTTTTAAATACCCAGTTCTTTATCTTGTACTTAGAGATAAATAAATAAGATGCAACAAAAGTAACACAGAAAACACATATATCAGATTCAAATCTACAGGCTATAATAACAATAAAAACCTTTATTATATAGAAATCAGAAGCCAAACATAGTCGATAAACCTAATGTAAGAACAGTATACTATGCCTATACAAATCAACATATTAATGTGTTTCCCCAAAAACACAGTCTTGCATTTTTTGGCCACAAAAAAGAAAAAGAAAAAGAAAAAACATCATTTGTTATTTTTGGAAGGGATGTTATCCACTGACTCACCTCACTTGCAAGTGTCATCCCCGGCCTCCTTTTCATTGTCAGAGGCCTTGGGGAACATATTCTGCGGCCAGCAAGATCTGTTATTAGTGCAGAGGTCTTGCCGGTTGCCGAACAAATGGGCTAGCAAGGGGTGTGTGAGGCCTGGCTGTAAATACGCAAGTAGTAGGGCAGCTCCACTATCCTTTCCACACCCTACCTTTTTACCCATACACTGGATTGGGTGAGGTCTTATTTTATTTTTCAGAGTATAAGATGCACCAAGGTTTTGAAGAGGCAATTTTTTTAAAAAAAGTCCTTAGGAGGCTTGTAGAGTGTTCCTAAGGAAGGTGGGGAGGACCAAAAGTGAGCAAAAAATGGCCCATTTTTCATGAAAACTGCCCCATTTTTTGTCAAAAAGGCATTAGGAAGCTTATGGAGTGCTCCTGGAGGCTGGGTGGGGGAGGCAACACTGAGCAAAAAACAGACTGTTTTTAGCTCATTTCTGCCCTCTCCAGCCCCCAGGAGCTCTCCAAAGGCCTCCATAAAGCTATGTATGCCATTTTGGTGAAGGGGACGGGGTTTTGCTGTATTCAGTGTATAAGATGCACCCAGATTTTCAGTCTTTTTTTTGAGAGAAAAAGGTGCATCTTACACTCTGAAAAATATGGTAATTAGAGCTTATTTTGGGGGGTAGGTCTTATATTGGGTGCACATGTAAAATCAAGGTAGGACTTTCTTTTGAGGTAGGTTGTATTTTCAGGGAAATATAGTGTTTTCAACTTTCTTATTGCATTGCGCATTATTAACATAGTGCTGGTAGTCCTCAACTTCAAAGTTACAAAGATTCTGAAAAAAGTTACTTCTGACTGTTTTTTACACTTATGAGCATTGCAGTATCCCAAGGTCACATGATGAAAATTGAGATGTTTGGCAACTGACTCATATTTATGATGGTTGCAGTGTCTTGGAGTCATGTGATCATCTTCTGTGATCTTCTGACAAGCAAAATCAATGGGGAAGCCAGATTCATTTAACAACTGTGTTATTAACTGTGTTATTAACTTCACAGCGGCAGTGATTCACTTAACAGCTGTGACAAGAAAGGTCATAAAATGAGGCAAAACTCACTTAACAAATGTCTCACTTTACAACTGAATTTTGGGCCCAATTGTGGTCATACGTCCAGGACTATCTGTGTACTCTAGTTACTAAAGGATAAGATAAAAAGGTGACTTTAGGATTGCTAAAAAACAATTTATAGAAATCAATCTGTTTGGGCAATTTCTTTGCTCTTTTAAATTCTGAGATAGCAATAGCATTTCCCCAATACGCCTCAAAAGAAATTTAAAATTGCAAAGGAAGCCTTCTGCACCATTAAGAAGAAAAGCTATGCTACCGGAGAAACAAAAGAGATATTTTCTGCTATGGCACCCACCTTTGGAATAGTTTACCTAAAAACCAGATATGTGCCAACAAGATATGCCATTTAAAATCTGATGAAGATCAGATTTTGCATTATACATTGGTATATGATCATCAGAAACTAATCATATTTTTATCCTGATGTAAATAGACATAATACAAATCAAATAAATACTGTGTCTGTTAAATTTGTATTTTTACCTAATGCAGTGTTTCATTTTACTTGCATTATTATTGTCACATCTTTTTTATGTTCTGTAACCCATTAACAGATCTTATATATAATGGATGGGATATAAGCATTTGCTAAAAATAAATTAAATAAACATATTAATAGACTAGGCTAGATTAGTTAAGCCAAGCAAAGCTAACCACTTGTGAAGAAATACACATGCATAAAACATGTATTAATTGCTTTAATTGCACTAACTTTAGAGCTAAAAGATCAATGCAGCCTTTGTACTTTAGAGAACAGGGTGTGGAATTCCACCTGTTCTCCACACAAAGTATTAGAAAATGAAAGTCAAGACTTTGGACAAGAGACAACAGTCTAGCTGAAAAATAAATGAAGTACAGAATCTAAAAAATATATCTTGGACTTCTGCTTTTCACGTAAGAAAAATATGTTTTTAAAATTCAGACTTAAAATAAAGTCTTTCAGGATAAAGAAATGTAAATATACACGCCCTGGGTCCATTTGGAGAAGGGCGGGGTATAAATGTAATAAAATAAAAATAAATAAAATAAATCAATATATCACTGTGAAAAGTTTAATTAAACAGTCTTCCCTGTTAGCAAAGAAATAGCATCTTCTTGATTGTTCATGTTTTGTACAAGCAAAGCTTACTTCTTATGCATTCTCTCTGCTAAAAAAATGCAAGTCATTATCCATTGTAGGTGGCTAATCATTAATCCACTGTAGGTGGTTAATCATTAAATGTACAAAATATTTCTTTAAAAATTTATTACCATTCCACAATCCATAAAACTTAAAATTGTTTGAAATTAAAGCATTAATAACATACTCTTTGAAACTCAGATTTTTTTTCTGACATAGGACAAAACTGTCCTGTAGCTTTTGGTAATCTTAAATCTCAAGAAAATTGCTATTTCGTTTAAAGAGGAACTTTCTTACAATAATTAAAGAAAAAATAACTAAATTAATTCAATGTATACCATGAGGAAAGAGAAAAGGATTAAAAATGAAAAGAAAAAAGGAGTGGGGATAGGCTTCCAACTTTCCTCAACACAGATACTGTTAGATAGGGTGAATGGATGAGGCAGACTCAACTTCAAAAACAAACAGCTCTTTATTAAGTGACAACTATGTACAATCCAGCAAAGACTCTGACTGGCAGCAGTCTTTTATTGGGCAGAATGGGACTGTTCTCCTCCTGCCCTTAGCCATGCCTATTTCGCCCCCAGGTTTCCGCCCCCAGCTATTAACCTCTGCGATCTCGCCTCTGCTGTTAGGACCCTAGCTGTTCATGCCGGCCAATGGGACCTGCCTCTTTAGTCCCACACCCTTCCTCACAGGCTTTTGCCAGAAACATTATGCACTCTGGGCTTTTGGGCTCAGGTGACAGATCACTGCCAGCCAATCAGAGGAAGGGAAGGGAGAAAGAGAGAGGGGGGGTTGACAGTGCTTCTCTCCCACTTCACCCAGAAAAGCTAAGCCTACTCCCCTCCCTTACCTCCTTTGCCCCCACCCCCTTTTTTTTTTGCAGGATGGACCTGCTTTTTTTTTAAACAACAATTTTATTGGTTTTTACAAATTGTTTCAATAGGAAAAGGGTATGTAGGATATAAAAGAAATATTTTAGGGCTTCCACGTCAGAGGTGGTGGTCGCCTCCGAGCTTACATAAAGAAAAAAAAATTCAATATAAGGTGGAAAGAGATACATACATATCATATCATAAGTTTCATGCATTCGATCATTTGTTTCTGTTAGCATCCGTTTAGGAATTACAGTATATAAAAATTTAAAAAAATCATTTTGGGGATCTGAGTCTTTTGGCTATTGTGTCTTCTTCCTTCCTTCCTGCCAGTGGGCGGAGCCATGGCCCCTCCCACTCCCCCATTTTCGTCTTCTAGGATTGAGGAATGTTTTTTAAGAAAGGCTTCCGCCTCTTCAATTGTTTTAATTCTTACTCTCCCCCCCTTCCAGAACACCAACATTCCTTCAGGCATTGACCACTTGTACCACACCCCTTTTTTATACAATTTTTTTGATAAGAAGGAATATTTCCTTCTTATCTCTTGAATCTTTTTCGGGATTTGTTTCAAGATAGCAATTTCTGTCTGCTGGTATATCAAAGGGCCATCTCGCTGTGCTCTCAGAATCTCATCCCTTGTTGACCTTCTTACAAATATAATATGTATCTCTCTGGGTACATTATTTATTCTGGCATATGCTGAATTAATTCTGTAAATCAGGTCTAAGTCCCCCCAGATATATTCTTTACTCTTTTTAGTATAATCTGCTAAAATTGTGCACATTAAATCTTTTAAATTTTCTGAATCTGATTCAGGAACATTTTGAAACCTTAAAAAGTAAGACATTTTTTCAAAATCCATTCTAGACATATGATCAGTAAGCTCCACAATTTCTTTTTTAGAGTCCTTTATCTCCCCCCTCATCTCAACTGCCCCACCCTCCAAACCATCAATTTTTTGTTTATTTTCCATTAATGTTTTCTGTGTTTCCAAAAGTTCTAATCTTGAACTTATCATGTCTTTCTGGATTTCCTTTGTTTCTTTCATTATATTTTGGAGGGTTTCCTCTATTCATGATTGAGAAGTGCTCTCTCCAGCTGCTTCTTTCTGTATCATTGAAGTAATTTTAGGTTGCTGCTGTGTAGGGCTGGGTTTTCCAGATGCAGGAGCGGAAAGAGATTTCCCATATGGAGGTTTCTTCGCTGCCATGATGAAAGTTTTAAATAAGATGGCATCTGGTGGGTGAGCAGTCCCTGAGATCAGAGAAAAGGAAAAGTCTGTGTCCAAATTCAAAATGTAATTTGTGTAAAATCCAGAAAGAGAAAGTTTTTCAGTCCCATCCAATAAAATAAGAAGGCACACAGTGGGAGAAATCCCAAGAGTACTTGAACTGGCTTGTATGTAAATCTTACACTCTTGTAAAGTTGAAGGAATGTTCAAATATCAAAGAGAAAATTTTCTTGCTGAGAACAAAGAAGCACCATTTTTTCCGCCTCTTTGACGGTCACGAAGAATCAATGAAAGTCCATTTCTGTTATCACAAGACTCAGATACAAAGTATCAACCACAATTCCATATATGGTAAAACTTTCGTTTTCTACTAGTTAAGAATCGGATGTTACTTCCTCTCTCTCCCCGAGCCCGGGGAGCATTTTAAAATGCCGCTTATTTTCCGAGGGGAGGTTTTTGCAAATTCCCCCCTCTAATCCTCCTTTTTTAAAAGGTTGAAAGCATCAAAATTGAAAAAATAATCTAACAAGCCACTCAATTGCAACAGAGCCTCGGTGCCTCCTCCAGCTCTGGCTTTTCAGCCCGCACTTCAATTGCTGCTGTTCGGGCATTCCTTCGGCGAGAGGAAGTCTTCCCCCTGCATCTTGTTCTCCAGCTCCTGGGGTGAAGCAGGAATGGCCCCCCGAGAACCGTCGGGATGGGGGTTGCACCGCAGGCCGCCCTTACGGTGGGGGCTCCCTGTAAGAGCCCCTGTGCCCCAGAAGGTGCCACTGGAGAAAGAATGGCCCCCCACCCTGATTGCATCTTGTTTTACGTGTGTGCGTACATGCATGCATGTGTGTGCACGTGAGCCTCCAATGTGAAATCTGTAGATCTCTTGCTCTGGGTAACTCTCCGATGCAGAGCTGCTGTAAAGTGCTCTTTGAGGCCATGGAGGGCAAAAACATGACACCTTGAGGGTTTGGGAGGCAAAAAATGGGCCCACTTTTCATGAAAACTGGCCCATTTTTCCACAAAAATGGAGTGTGCCGAGGGTTTGGGAGGCCTATACAGTGCTCCTTGGGGCTTAGGAGGGCAAAAACACCTCTGTTTTGTGAAAAAAACGGGCCCTTTTTCACCCCTTTTTGCCATCCCCAGCCCCCAGGAGTACTCTAGAGCAGGGGTCCCCAACCCCCAGGCTGCAGACGGGTGCCGGTCCGTGCTTGAGCTCACAAATGATGGTGGCTTTAAAAGTATGTTTGAGACAACTTCAAATGTGCATACATTCTGAATTAAAGTAAAGGAGGAATATCCTGAGATTGCCACAAAAGCACTGAAAAGCCTGCTTCCATTTCCAACATCCTATCTCTGTGAAGCAGGCATTTCTGCAGTGACAGTAACCAAAATGAGATTCCGGAGTAGACTGGACATAAGCAGCACACTTCGGGTGTCACTGTCTCCCATCACACCGAGATGGGACTATCTTGTTGCAGGAAAACAAGATCAGGGCTCCCAATGATGCATTATGGGTTGTATAATTATTTCATTATATATTACAAAATAATATATAAAGTTTAAATAAATGTAATGCTAGAATACCATCCCACCAGTCCAACTCCATGGATTGCATAGGTTCAAGTTATATATTTAGGAAATGTTAATACTAAATATTAATGTATCCTTTAAAAAAGAGTTTTGGCAAAAATAAAAAAATATATCAGAATTTCT
Organism: Rhabdophis nuchalis; assembly: GCA_039707465.1. Lineage (NCBI taxonomy): Eukaryota > Metazoa > Chordata > Lepidosauria > Squamata > Natricidae > Rhabdophis > Rhabdophis nuchalis. The sequence continues at coordinate 144,330,487 of CM077647.1, forward strand.
CACCTTTTATTAGTTGAGAAAAAATAATTAACTAAACTAAATTAATACATAAATTCTACTGTTAGTTTTGAATTAATTCAACCATATAAGACATTTTTCAATATTTATTTGTTATAAAAAATATCTATGAGGTTTTTACTATTAATGTATTATGAGGATATTTAAATAGTAAGATCACCCATTCAATTAATGCATCTTAAACATATTTGTTTTCACAGAATTGCACCTGAAGTCTTTTTCTTCTTTCTCCAGCTCCATGTATTCCTCATTTTCCACTGTATGCATCTTGATGCTTCTTCCAATGTTACCTATTGCAGGTAAACTATTGTTTTGTAGAATGTCTATGTCAATGACAAATTTGATTTCAAGCTACAGATAATCCTCACCTTCCCTCCAAATGGGAACATAATTTAATAAAATAACATTTAAAAAGGACTTTGGAAGTCTTCTATCCCAACTGTCCAATATCTTCTTATAAATCTCCAGTGTTGGAGCACCTAGAACTTATGGAAGCAGGTTGTTCCATTGATTAATTGTTCTAACTGTCAACACATTTCTCCTTAGTTATAGGTTGGT